>JAZKJV010005575.1:0-553865 GCA_037367405.1 Ottelia alismoides | reverse complement strand
TCCACAGACTATCCACGAAGCTCGGTTGATCCATATAAAATAATAATGACTAAATTTTATCTCTTTGTGAGGACGATTTACCCAGCTACTTTCTTTTGCATACTTTTAATTATATCTTGTTTGCTGTATAATTTTTTATATCATATTGAGCAATTTTGCTCAAAACATACATGTGTGTGGATCTATAGGTTCTCAGCAAAAGCCGTAGCAGTGAGCAGTACTTGTTTACTTGGAGCTACTTATTTTTGTGCAGCTACACGGCTTCCTTTTTTGGCGGTACAGTTCCTTGTAGCTCTTACTGCTTTACTTTACATGCAGATATTTGAGAGACATGAGATGTATATTGTATATAAGGCACACTTTTTGTTGCATACATGTATATTTTTGTGGACATGGATGGAAATGGAATGTAATGGTGAACGTGTTATGAATGGAAAGATTTTTTTAGTCTAGTCTTTCATGTTATTTTTCTCCTGCTTTATCTTAACGTATGTGAATGGAATTGATTTACCGAGTACCTGGATCATAGGGGGACGGACTTCGTACTGGTCATATCATGAGTGATTGCACCGTCGAAGGCAACTAGAAAAGGAGGGTATCGATGATGCATGCGTCATCAGAGGTGGAAGCAAATGCGACCTAGATCAACATTGAGGAGGAGGAGATGGCTCCGTCGGTGAACTCTTTCTCAGAGGAAGAATTTTGTTGGTTATAATGAGACCGGTATTATACTAGAGATATGATTCAAAAGGGCTTGATTTCTACTTCCCATGTTAGTTCAGGAGAGCAGACTGCATATATTTTTTCCAAACCATTACTCAGAGGGCCATTCCAGAAGTGTTCTTCCAAGCTGGGCATGATCGACATCTATGCTCCATCTTGAGGGGGAGTGTAGAGATATTTCCAGACTTTGTGTACTCTTCTGCTATGTTTTATTTCTTTTTTTCGTCTTATGTAATTTACCCGTAGGCCTTCTCTATATAAGAGAGGCTATGGTTCTTTGGAATAACAATTATCTCATTTCCTCCAACATGGCACGAGGGTTTAGTGAATGACTCGGAAGGGGGAATGTTGCCGAATTGGGCAGCGAAGGTGTGAAAGGTGGAGGAAGGTTGGGAGATCCAAGAAGACCTGTTAAGGCTCTACGGCGAGCGAAACACAGGAAGGGGCTCACTTAGAACCATTGCGGCACAACCAGGAGGAGATGTACCTTAACAAGATTGGTTCGGATTTGGCGTCACATATGCCATCTACTTCAAGGAAACATCATCATGCTGGTGATCTAGTGTGTGGAATGGTAGAGGGGAGTAAAATGGGAGAGAAAGGGGAAGGAGATAAGGCAGGGCTGGAAGAATGGATGAGGGTCTGCTTTTGGGCATAGATGGTGATTTTGAGGCGGGTGGGCGGAAGAGCGCATCTATCCAAAGGGAACTTAACTATGACTTGCAGATGGAACTGGAAAGGGCAAAGGGCATGGAGGAGAAAGATGAACCTAACAATGCGGCGACAATATTAGGGAGAAATGAGGAAAGTGAATAAGAGAGGAATTACAAGAAGGATATTGCAACAGTAATTGGGGGGAGGACGGCAGGGGCTACCCCCTTGGTTTCTCAATAAAGGTCATAACTTGGAATGTGAGGGCGGACAAGCGGTTGGCAATTGGCTCCATGTTTGCAAGCTGGATGGTTGATATTGCTTGCATTCAGGAGATGAATATAGACTCTTGGGACTTTGTCAGATGGAATACGGTTTCCGACCCTTTTCTCAATGAATTCAGAGGAGTGTTGGCAGTCGGGAATTTGGGAGGAATAGCGGTTGCTTGGAATGGTGACAAATTTCAACATGTAGATGACATGATCCTGATCCACTTGGTCTCAATGGTTTTGACAAACAAGGCAGATAACTCCCAATTGATAGTAACATCGGTGGACGGTATTGTGAGCGCATTAGCAAATATGGTCTTATGGGATGAGCTTCGTCAGATTAGAATGAGATTTCCTAGGATGGTGTGGATGATAGGTGGCAAATTCAATGCAACATTATATGCGGAGGATAGGCCGAGGAGAAGAGGCACTCATGATCTCAGATCTGACTTATTTGGTGAGGTTGTGGAGGAACTTGGCCTCGAAGTTATGGATGCTTCCAACTGCAGATAAACTAGGAGGAATTCCTCTTCTTTTTCGCAGATTAACAATTTTCCGCTATCTGTGGAAGCTTTGGAGAGGTTCAATCTGGTCGTTGTCACCTCTCTTCCTAGATCAAGATCGATCACACACCATTGTGTTTGGACTCGCGTAGTGGCATTGGGTCTTCATCATACTTCAGATTTGAGAAATAATGGTTGTTGGATGAGGGTTTCATGGATATGATGTGCACTTTTCGGTCGGAATTGGTGGTGGAGGGGTCAGCTATGGTGAGGTTCACTTTGAAGCTGGAAGCTTTGAGACACATGCTACTGATATTCAAAATGGAGACCCAAGCTGAGCGAGAGATTAGTAGGACTCAAACCTAGGAGGAGATGGGGAGATTGGATTTGTTAAGGGACAAAAGAGAGATGCACGCGGAGGAACTTTCGAGGCATGGAGTGGTTCAAAAGATCTTAGAGGACGAGGACTGGAAGCGGGAATGTGAATGGAAGTAAAGATTGAGACAGAGGTGGTAAAAAGGAGGGAGATACAAATACGAGATTTTTCCATATGGTGGCAAACGAGAGAAGGAGAAGGAACATGATGCACTCAATTGAGGTGGGAGGTGACGAGTTCCATGGGGATGGGGAGATAGCGAGGGTAGTGACAGGCTACTTTAGGAGCATGAGCAGGCATCGGCCTCAGGTGGACTATCGATGGATGGGATTGGGAGCGAGACAGTTCTCAAACCCGGATGTTGATTTCTCGACGAGGTCGTTCGGGATGCTGGAGATCCGTGAGGATGTATTTGGGCTGAATCAATATGGCTTCCCTGCCCTTTTTTACAGGGAGTTTTGGGACCTCATAGCGAAGTATCGAATGTTGTTGATGAGTTTGGGAAGGGCAACTTTGGTTTTGATCATATCAATCGATCGTTTATTTTCCTACTATCTAAGAAGGGCGTGACAAGAAGGGTTGGGGATTATAGGCCAATCGCACTTTCCAATGTGATATACTTGATCGTGGCCAAGATTCTGGCAAACATGCTCACATGGTTGTTGAACAAGGTTATTTTTCCGATGCAGAGTGCTTTTCTTTCTAGTAGGCAGCTTATGAGCAGCGTTGTGATTGAGTAAGAGATTGTGGCAGATCGGCATAGAAGGAAGGTGACGGGCATGTTGTGGAAGATGGTTTTCTCGAAGCCTTACGACTATGTTGACTGGTGATTTCTTTGGGCATCTCTATATAGGTGGGGATTCCCAGATGTATGGTGTTGAGAAGAACGGATGAGATGAGATATTTATTCCATAGAGTTAGGGTCTCTTATATAGAGAGAAAACCCTAAAGAGTACAAGAGTTATGGAACCTGAAGGGTCACGGGGGGGTTACGGAACCCGAAGGGTCACAGAGGGTTACGGAACCCGAAGGGTCACGGGAGTTACGGAACCCAAAGGGTTACAAATATAAATGTAAATATAATAACTCTAACACTCCCCCTCAAGCTGGAGCAGAGAAAGCTGCAGCTTGTAACAAAAAGAAAAAGTATACACCACATCTTCACACAATGCATCATAAGAACATATCTCTGCTGTTGGTAAAAGACCTCGCTCGAGGACGGGTCTGCGGCTTTCAGGTCACCAGAACGCATCTCTGCCATGCTTGTAGAGTCGCTGCGATATCAGGTCACCGGAACGTATCTCTGTCGTGCCTGCAGGTCACCGGAACATATCTCTGTCGTGCCTGGAGAACAATCGCTGTAGAAGAAGTCCAACGCAGAGTGGTAGTCGGGTCGTAAAAGAAGAAGTATACGCCCTGACAAAAAAGTTGATGCTCGGTGAAGACTGACGATCTGAGTAGTAGTCTGGAGTGTCGGTCTGTCGGTCGTGGTAGGGCAATAGCCGTCTTGATGAATCATCTCTGACTCCCCCTTTCTCCCATACTTGATATAATAAAGAGTATGGAACATGAAGTTGGGAGAAACAAGTCGTGGTGAAGCATGAGCTGTTGGAGGAGGGGACTCCAGGCAGTACCGACGACGTCAGGGATGCAACAGGAGCTGCTAGAGCCTCGAGCGGCGCTTTAGGTGTCGCTGGAGGCGGTAGATGGTGCTATTAGGGACTCAGACTGCCTTGCGCAGGATCATCGAATCCATGAGCGACGCAGAAGGTCCAGCCCTCTCTCCTTATCGGCGGAGAGAGGGCTGGTGGTGGAGGCAAATTTAGGGTATTAGGCTTCGATCTAGGATCGTTGCTCTGATACCATGTTGAGAAGAACGGATGCGATGAGATATTTATTCCATAGAGTTAGGGTCTCTTATATATAGAGAAAACCCTAAAGAGTACAAGAGTTATGGAACCTGGAGGGTCACCGGGGGTTACGGAACCCGAAGGGTCACAGAGCGTTACGGAACCCGAAGGGTCACTGGAGTTACGGGACCCAAAGAGTTACAAATATAAATGTAAATATAATAGCTCTAACATATGGATATCATGGATGAAGAGGTGTGTGCTAATTGCATCATGCGCTGCCTTTACGAATGTTCAACCGAAGGGGGGTTTCTTTCAGCCCCAGGGGGTGTTAGGCAGGGATGATCGCTCGCGTTGCTGCTTTTTATTATGGAATATGATGATTTGACAGTCATGATTGATCGAGTTGTTGCTGGAGGTTTCTGTAGCGTCTATTCCAAACATGGGATGAATATCCCATCATCCAATACGCGGATGACACAATTCTATTTGCAGAGGGAGGAGCTGGAAGTTACAGGGGCTTATCGACGATCTTGGACATGTTTGGTGATGTTTTTGGTTTGAAGTTAAACATGAACAAATCTGAATTTGTTCCATTTGGCATGTCAAAGGTCGAGACTGAGATGTGTGCAGTTTGGATGCCGTCGTCGCACACGGAGTTACCCCTGTGATATCTTGGAGTGCCATTGGTGGCTGGTCGTATGCGGACCCTTTATTGATTTCCAGTAATTGAGAAGCTGGAGCACAAGCTTGCTAGATGGAAGTCTGTATGCATGTCCAGGGGTGGCAGGTTAGGGTTGATGCGTTCGGTTTTGTCAGCGATAATGATAGTCTTCCTTTCTGCAAACGTGGTGTCGATCGAGGTGAGGAAGAGGATCGAGTCCATCATGGGACGTTTCTTATGGTCTTATAATGGGCACTCGGGTGGATTCCCTCTGATGGAGTGGGGGGTGGCATGCCCGAAGGACGCTGGGGGCCTGGGTGTCAGAAGTGTAGAGGAGATGAACAAGGCACTACTTGGGACATGGGTCACCCGCATTTGGGATAACTGTGACAACATGGTGTGTACCTCAATAGGAAAATTTACAAGCATGGATTAACGATCCCAAGTACAATGGACCTTGGTGGGAAGTTATCATTTTTCTGGAGAGGTGTATGTATTGTGGCGCAGGTATTTCGCCCATTCATGAGGCCTGTACTTGGGGACAACACAACTTTTCATTTCTGGACAGACGACTGGAATGAATGAGGTGTCTTGGGTGCAAGAATCCCGCACTTGAAGGCCCAGACGATGCAATCAGACCATTCGGTGGCGGATGTATGGGAGTGACATACTATTTTCCCTCAGTTTAGATCCGAGCTATCAGAGCAAGGGGTGGAGGAGCTACTTCGTATGTTGGGGGAGCTTGACGAGGTGGTTGGGCCCATGGACGGTTGTGACTGTCGGTGCTGGCGTGATGGATCATACTCAGTGGATAAGGCTTACAGGGTGTTGAGGGGCCACAAACCTTTTGACCCAGGGGGATGCTTAACTGATTGCAAGAGGAACTGAAATCGGAAAGTTCTGACACATGTAAAAAGTATTCTTATGGCTTTTAGGAGAGATAGATTATTGACGAAATACGGGTTTGCGCATATCATCTAGGGGAACGACACGGAATGTCCTAGATGCATGAACGCCCTTGAGGTTGATGATCATCTTTTCTTTAAGTGGTGTTTCGGTGGAGATCTGGAACCGTTTTGGTGATGGAGGCATGAATTCTAATGATGCTTCAAATTTTCGGTCATCCATTGGGGCAAGCTGGAGGGACACTGAGAAGGAAAGATCAAAGATCTCGATGGTAATATGGGCGCTTTAGAGGGCGAGAAATGTCTTACTCTTTAGGCAATATCGGTTCTATGTCGAGAATGTGTTGGCACATGCCAATGCAATGAGCGAGAGTTGGAACTTGCGTTCTTGATCTGTATATATTTACAATAAACTTGTAATAATTTCCGTGATAAATGCTGAAGTTTGTGGGTACACACCTATATGGTGCAAGCCCTTCTTTAAAAAAAATCTGTTTGGTTTTTGTGACGGGACCTGATAAATCAACTCATGTTTGAGATGTATCTAAACTTACTCTTCTCTTCTATCAGGTTCTCCTAGAGAGCTTGATGATGACATATATGCTACTGGCTGCTGGACTTGAAGAGAAACATGTCATTCTTTGCGATGCTATGGGGTGGCAAAGGAGAGTTATACTTAAACATGTTTTCCCCTTGTGTTTTTTTGGTTTATCCTCGTGATCATTTTCATCAAGGACGACATGGGTCGTTGCATAAAACGCAGTAAGTTTGCCGGGGTCATGGGAATAAATATGAAGATGTCAGGAGATTGTGGTGCAATTGGTAAAGTTTATAGATCCCTTCTAATGGTCTGGTGGTAGAAGCAGTGGCTCCCACTTTAAAGGACCAGAATCCTACTAGTGAAAAAAAAAACAGAAAAACAAAAAAAATTTGGTAAAGTTTATAGGATCCCGTTAATTAGCAAATAAATCCCCCAAAGATCCATTTCAAAAAAATAAAAAGCAGGAGTTTGTGGAATCGGTGCATGTAAATTTACAAGCACCTTGGTGCATACTCCCTATTCCTTGTATATATGTATATATATAAGAAACATGGTTGTAGCGTTCTCACCTGAGTATAAAACACACATGATTTTTATTAAGCAGATGTTCATAACACTCAAGTTCATCATTCATCATTCAAATCGTTCCACGTCTACTCACAGTTTCAGTTGTTATAGCCATTATCTAAATCCTTATACCAATATAACTATATTTATAGTAAACTTGTATTTATAGATCTTGCATTTTATACCAGCATCTTCTTTCCCATTACTAGTATATGCTTCTTTAGTCCAGCTTATTATGTATGGTTGAACTTGAATAAAACAAGCCTACTACTTATTTCATATGAAGTTCCATTGTACACTGGTATTGGTAATACCATACAAAATGGCCAAACCTTCTCCAACTTTAAGTAGGTTCAATTGTATGGATTCTTATCAAAATCATGTTGGAAGATCAGATTGTTTTTTTAAGCTGGTTGTCGGCTACCTAACACAACCTCCTCAAAAAAGGAGAGAATAGAATACTGATCTTTTGAGTGGTGAGCACACTGCTCTACCACCAAACCATTGAAATAGGTACCATACACAGGTCAAAAATATACCAAATCAAGTACACAAATAAGGCCTTTGCAGTTTGTATACCGAAATATAGGAGTTATACAGTACTTTATCCTAATATCAAGTACACAAATAAAGCTTCCACGGATGGCAGAAAATTGTCATGTGCGAACGGGAGGAGGAATTCCTCCAAGTGTATTTGCAATTGGAAGCATCCATAACTTCAAGGCCAAGTTCCTCCACAACCTTACCAAATAAGTCAAATCCGGGATCATGAGTGCCTCTTCTACTCGGCCTATCCTCCGCGTATAATACATTGAATTCGCAACCTATCATCCACACCATCCCAGGAAATCTCATTCTAATTAGACGAAGCTCGTCCCATAAGAGCATATTTGCTTATGCGCCAGCAATACCGTCCACCGACATTACTATCAATTGGGAGTTATCTGCCTTTTTTGTCAAAACCACTGCGATAGTGTAGGTCAGGATCATGTCATCTACAAGTTGAAATTTGCCACTGTTCCAAGCAACCACTATTCCTCCCGAATTCCCAACCGCCAACACTGCTCCGAATTCGTTGAGATAAGGGTCATAAACCGTATTCCATCTGACAGAGTCCCAAGAGTCAATTTCATCTCCTGAATGTAGGCAATATCAACCATCCAACTTGCAAACATGGAGCCAATCGCCAACCGCTTGTCCGGCTGACCCATGCCCCTCACATTCCAAGGTATGACCTTCATTGAGAAACCAAGGGGGCATCCCCCACCATCCTCACCCTAATTACTGTTACGATATCCTTCTTGTAGTTCCTCTCTGATTCGCTTTCCTCATTTCTCCCTGATGTTGTAGCCACATTGTTAGGTTCGTCTTTCTCCTCCATGCCCTTTGCCCTTTCCAATTCCATCTCCAGGTCAGAGTTAAGTTCCCTTTGGATAGATGCGCTCTTCCCGCCCACATGCCTCGAAATCACCAGCATGCCCAAAAGCAGACCCTCATCCATTCTTTCAGCCCTGCCTTATCTCCTTCCCCTTACACTCCCATTTTACTCCCCTCCACCATTCCCCACACTAGATCACTAGCATGATGACGTTTCCTTGAAGTAGACGACATATGCGACACCAAATCCGAACTGAGATGGTTAAGGTACATCTCCTTCTGGTTGTGCCGCAATGGTTCCAAGTGAGCCCCTTCCTGTGTTTCGCTCGTCGTTGAGCCTTCACAGGTCTTATTGGATCTCCCATCCTTTCTTCACCTTAAACACCTTTGATGCCCATTCAACAGCATCCCCCCTTCCGAGTCATTCACTAAATCCTTGTGCCGAGCAACCTCGATCGGGTAGGAACCCCTCCTCCCTCCAGATCCCTTTTCTAGTCCCCGACAAGATGCAACAACCCCTGTGGCTAAGAGAAATAATCCAAACGCCTTGATTCGGATCCGCCCACTGTGAGATCGGATCCCTATGCCAACCTCCTTATTCCTTTGCAGAATGGTGCCCAAATATATAATGACTAACTCCAGAATAGGTGGATCCGATAGGTGCATATTCATGCTTTTTTCAGGGGCTCCTTTTGCCACTATGTAAAAGCATGATTGAGTTAGGTTTGTTGCGCCCTTGAGCGCCACATCCTTCGATTTGCCTGAGAAGATGTTCCAAAAACTACAAGGTAGCCTTTCTCCTTCATCTCCCTCGACGGCGATTGGGCTTCCCCTCACCCGAGGCGACCCCTGGACTCCTCCGGCCTCGGACGCCCCCATCTCCGGTGAACCTTTCACCTCGCACGACATCAACGTCAAGGGGACCACTCTCCGATCGATCCATATCGATGCCCACATCAGAGAATGGGGTTTTCACCTCTCATATAGGCAACCATCTCCGAGCTCTCTCCTGACCTGAACTCGGAACAAATGATTTCCACAACATCGTCAATGTGTTTTGGGGTCATGCGATGACCCGATTATTTGCTCCTAAACCCAAGAAGAGAAAGCGAAGGAGCAGATCTGAGCGTCACATGTTAACCATGGATACTGCCTACGCCATTACTCATTGTTCAGCCATTAGGAAAGGGAACATTGCCATACCTCTTGTGATTTGCATGAATTCAGACTATTCATGTGAGCACACTCTTCTTGACGGTGGTGCTTCAATTAATATAATACCCTTCTCACTGGTACAGTCTCTTCATCGTGGGCTTCTCAAGAAATCCAGGATGATTATCCAATTCGCTGATGGATTTATCAAGAGGTTGAAAGGTATTGTAGAGAATGCTTGAAAAAACCCGAATTTACCCTCGCTAATTATGTGGAATTAACATTAAATTTCATTGCAGGTGGGAAATTCATATTAATAAAAAAGATCACTTATTTAATTAACCAATTAAAAGCGAACGGTCAAATTTATATTTTACTTGGCAATCCTAAGATCGAACCCAGGGAGGCCACTGTCTCCTTAGGTTTATTATTAGGTCGATCTAGAAGGTAGGTTTTTAAGGAAGTATTTTTTATAATTTTTTATGCAAATGAAAATGCCATGCTAATTCGAATTAGTTTTAAGGACTAGAATGCAATTCACGATCAAATCAAGTCCAAAAACCCTCAAACTTGGCCAGAAGATGAAAAATGATGATTAATGCTCTATAACTTTTTTTGGAATTTTCTGATGTAATGTGAATTAATTATGTATTAAATATGAATGTAGGGTGATTTCGAGAAATTAATTTTAATAAATATCAAACACCAATATTTTCCAGAGATTGAATTATCCTAGATAGATCTATATGAGAGGTATCCAGAATAATTAGCTCAACCCCCTCTGCATTCAAACCAGAGGTCTTAGTCAACAGGTGAAGAAGCGGTTATTGACAGGCAGGTAGCCGGTTTCACGGGGCGGAAGGCAACCACAGGTTCTGAACGCTTCTTTTTGCTTGGGAGATATGTGGAACCAACCTATAACTGAAAGCCGGGTGTCTTTTTAATTTCTTAAAATACTAACTATGAAGTTAGTTAAAAATCAATAACTCTAATAACCATTTAATTTATTGCGACCTCAATATGTGTGCAAACAATATGATTTTCGGGCCCAATGCAAAACAACCTAAAATATACCTTCTATGATTTTTTTAAGATTTTTTGGTGCAGCAATTAATTTAATGTTAATTTCAAAACACACTGTAGGAAAATATGGAATTTTTTTACCAAAATATTTATATTAAATCAACTGCATATTAAAAAAATTGAATTAAATATCCACAAGATAGAGCATAAAATGTTCTACACAATGCTATTTTTTAATGAAAAAAATGATGCGGAAATGAGACTCAAACAAATATGTAAACACAAGGTTCTCAGTGCAAATTCAGAAATAAAATTGAAATAATAAAGTAACACAATAAAGGAGCCTATTTAATTACCTAATCCGCATGGGGTTTTGTGCAAAATAACCAGGTGGGGGCCTGTGTTGTGCGTGGTGTCCAGCTGGTTGGGACGTTGATGCAAGTAGCCGATACTTCGAGGGTCGTTTATGCAATCTTTCCACGGGGGAGTATGTCTTGCACGTGCCCTGGCTGGTGAGGGGCATGTTTGTTATTTTTGGAATAGAGTGCATCTACTACAAATGTTCCCCACCCCACATGCTCCTCACGTGCGGGGGGGGGGGGGGGGGGCTGAGGGGCATGCTGTAAAAATTGGAAGAAGCAGGGGGCCTGGCGCAATTCACCCTAACCGTCACGTGTTGTGCACGTGAGGTGGGTATGAGGAGGAGGAGGAGGACATGCATACGACCCGAGGCTTCGATCATCCCGAGGAGATCTAGCCGAGGGCAGAAGGTTTGCTTATGAAGGGTGGTGGAGCAGGCCGGAGCCACTGCGGTACAAGGTGGCAAGGCGATGAAGGGTGTTGGAGTTCACCGGTGATGGCAGGTGTGGTACGGCCGGTTGACACATGACCGACGAAGGGGGCACGAGATGGCTGAGGGTGTGTATGTGGTTATGCAGAGGATGTGTGAACATCGAGGGCGCCTGGACAACCGCACAGGGGAGGAGCTCAGCGTAGAAGGAGATGACGGGCGAGGGTGAGCTGACGCAAAGGAGGGAGGCATAGTAGAGGGCGCATCACCTGCTGCTGAAGAGACATACCCTCCTTGACCTGCAAATAGTCGAAGAAGCTTGAGCTAATGCTCGGTTCTAGGTTATGAGTGAATGATAATCGCAAAAAAAACGTCGGTCGTGCATTCCACACAAGGCGGGAACACAGTCGATGCGTTGACCGACGAAGACCTTGGATCAATCAACAAGTAACCTGCAAATAAATAATAAGAAATAAAAATCAAAATATGTGGAGTTTTATTATACTCTACAGTAAAAGTGTATAGGTATAAGTACGTGTAGAGGTCGAACATCGGGAGAAAACGGGAGGAGGATGCAAAATACAATGCACAAAAAATCCGTCTTTTATCTCTTGTCCATTTATATTGTTTTTGTGGGTTTTTAATCTTATATTTTTTATTTTTTTGTTTTATATTTTTTAACTTTTAATTTTCTGATTTTATATTTTCTTTTTATATTTTTATCTTCATCTTTATCTTTTTCTTCTTATATAAACAATATAACATATATAAGGGTATATATACTCAATATATAATAATGTATTTATAAATACTACTAAATATAGATAAAATTCAGAAAATAACTTGTTCTGGGTTTTAAATATTTTTATATTGTTTTTGTATTTTTCCATGAATTTTTGCTAAATTTTTATGTATTTTTAAATATCAAAAATATCCCAAATAAGGGATTAATAAAATACACGAAATTGATTTGGACGTTAAAAATAATAAATAAATCCCAAAATTATCCAAATCAATTTCAATACATAAATATTGGTATAAATAAAATTATAAAATAGAAAATTGTATTTTTGGAATTTTTTAAGTTTTTTTAGATTTTTATAAAAAATTTTGTAGTTTTTGGATTTTTAGGGTTTTTGTTTTTACATTTTTAGTGATTTTTGGTCTGTAAATAAAATAGGTCAAAATATACTCTATATAACTTTTTTGGATTTTTTAAAGACATTTTACTATTTTTTGGTATTTTACAAATCAAACAGGGAACAAATAGGCTCCTTTTTAATTTTAATAAATAGATTAAATGCAAAAAATGCAAAGTGGAGACGTGGCGTGAAAGTACAATGCATGAAGCATCTAATCCTATTTTTGTGGATTTTTAGGAGCATAATATCTATTTTTAATAATAGATAAAATACACAAAAATACATGTCCTGACAGGGGCATTTTTTCAAATAAAATAAACTTCAGGGGCACATGTGTAATTTACCCACAAATATATAACATTACTTTCATTTTATTGAACTATTTAGCAAATACAAAAATGCTAGGATAAGACACGCAATTTACCCATCACATGGGACTATACGTGATGCATGCTGGGAGGGACCAAAATGCAAATATCGAAAAGTTCAGGGGGCTTCCAGTAATTTTCACAAAATATATAACGTTATCCACAAGTTATTGGACTAAATATAAATACAAAAACTTGCAAGGGCCTCCCTGCAATTTTGCCACCTCACGTGGGACGACACGTGAGGTGGCGTGGACTGAACCCAAATGCAAATTAACTAAATACAGGGGGTAATGCAAAATATCCAAATTATTTATAACGTTAACTTTTATTTACAGGATTAAATAATAAAATACAAAAAGGCGAGGGTATATATGCAAATTACCCATTAAAGGCGCGGGCCAACAGATGGATCCTCTTCACTTAAATATGCATCGCTCATCCAACGGCCGGTACCGCTTCGTGGATCGACGGTGGAGATTAGATCGCATCAAGCGATCTGACGGCTGATGCATGGCGAACAGTTCCTGGTTAATCTGGGTCCTCCTCCTTGATCGGACGGCTACGGGGGGGTCTGGAAGAATAGGAAAGAAGTTCGCTTGGACGAACTTCGATTGGACACTACGAGCTCCTCCGGCCTCCTCCGTCGCCGTCGAGTGTCTCTTCTTGTTCCTGGGAGCCTCCCGCGTCGATCGATGGCTTCAACTGGGCTCATGGAGCTCCGGCATGGTCAGGCGGAGCCGAGGAAGCAAGGGGACTCCATGTGCCTCCTTTCTCTTCAAAAATTGACTCCGTTAGAGTCGTTTGGCCTCCAGCACCTGCAGTAAGCTTCACGCAAGAAAAATAGGGGCTTGGGGCTCTTATTTGGTCGGAATGGGTGGAAGGTGGTGCGGGCGGAGGTGCCTCCGGCGAGCGGCGGAGTGGGACACCAGATTTCCAGATCCACTTGGGATCCAGATGAAATGGAATGCCTGGGATGTAGGGAATCGGAAGGGGAAGAGAGTGAGGTGGTTTGGTGAGTCGGAAGCACGTGAAGGACTGTGGAAATCGTTCGCCGGAGCTAAGCTCCGGCGAACTACGAATCACCTAATTTACGCTAAAACACTACACTAATGGATAATCTAATTGCATAATTAAAAAGCTGACATAAAAATCTACCTAAAGAAATAAAAGGGCGCAGATCTTACCTGGTTTTGACGCCAGGGAGCAGAGGTAACCGAGTTGGCCGCCTGGGTGCACCTCCGCCCTCCGTCGACCGCCGCAAGCTCAGGGGATCCCCTCCTGTCACGAGGGTGCTCGGCTTTGGCCGAGTCACGGGGGTTTAAGGGGAAGAAGATGACCAAAAATACGATGAGGTCAAAAGTTCTTTATTTATGAACATGTATCTGCACCCTTATTGATCGGCCAATATTAAAGAATCGAGCATATATTCAGGGGGTTAAATGATATGGTGTGGATCTATGGTGAATAATGATGATTTTTCATGAAGAGATCGGGGACAGATGATGGATGGATCATGCGGGAAAAGTCAAGAAAATCGGGGAATTTGACACTTCTGACGCCCAGGTATTAGCCATTGGGCCACGTAGGCTCACTAGGCGACAAAATAGCAAATTTTATTTGTATTTTATTTATTTAATATAGTAAATGATTTTATTAATTTTTGTATATAAAATAAAAAATGTTTAATATTTTATTTAGTATTTTATTATGATTTTTATTTATTTTTTAGTGTATTTTATTAGTAGTTAATTTTTAATAGTGTATTTATAGGTATATCCATCTATGTTTTGTACATTTTTATTTTTATTTTGTATATTTTATTTTATATATTTTATTCTTTTATTTTATATATTTATAACTTATTTTTGTGAGTATAAGTATATTTTTATGCTATTTTTATAATGTTATTTGTACACTTAAACAAATAGATATGTGTATTTTATAGGTATATTTATAGGTATTTTACCTATGTTTTATATACATCTTTTTATTTTAATGTATTTTATTGAGTTTTATTTTAGTTTTGTATTTTTAGTAGAATATAGATAATATTTACAATATTATAAAAATAAGAAAGAATAAAGAATAAAAGAACATGATCCATTTTTATTTAGGGTTTTTATCAGTTGTTCCCCTCTGAGATATTGCAATTGCAGTTATACCCCTCCCTTTTTTGGAATATCAGTTATGACCCTATCTTCTTGCAAACTTCACAATTATGTCCTTCTGTTAAGGTAAAGTAGGGGTATAACTGATATTACAAAAGGATAGAACTGTGAATTTTGCAAGAATGTAGGGGCACAACTGATATTTCAAAAAAGGAGGGGCATAACTGAAATTGCAATATCTCAGAGGGGCACAACTGATAAAAATCCTTTTATTTATATACATGTATGACATAGGTATTTTGCCTATATGTTTATATAGACTTATTTTATTTTACATTTTCTTTTTGATTTTATTTTAATTTCAATACGCACATGTGTTACGAATAGTTTTTACAAAATTATGAAATATAAATTTGTAAAAATAATGAAGGATGAACAAAATGAATATTTTAATCGATATAATATACAATAGGGGTCAAAAACCTAACTTTCACACAGTAACTCTACAAAATATAAAACCACCATCATTAAATAGATTGTTAAAAGGGTTATATACAATTAGAGATGATTTTGATATGTTTTGAGTTTTTATTTGAAAGATATGGGTCTGGGAAGTTGAGTTTTTGGCTTTTTTATTTTGAGTATAAAATGAACACTGGGTATTATTTTTGCACAAACTCAATTTTGTATTTTTGTTTATATTATTATCTACAACTTTTATGTTCAAAGTTTCTTCATTTGATGAATAAATAATAAATAATAAAATTAGTGTCAAAAAATGCTTAAATACTGAATAAAAGAATTTGGATTTTATTGTATTTTTGGCCCTTATCTCCCCCTACTTTATTCATTGTCGACCAACTCAATTCTTGACTTGGTCTCGGGGTTTAGGGTCATAAAATATTTTCAATATTTTATTCCTTTTTCTTTTCTTCTCTTTATTCTATAATTTTGGCATTAAAAACCTTATTTTATACACAATAAATACAATAAATAGTGAATTCTATTATGCACAAATTAATGCTATTTACATGCATTAGCTAGGGGTTTTAAGGTCAAAATCATACAATAAAGGTGATGAAATGGAGATTCATCACCCCCTTCTACTTGCCTTTGCTAGTCCCTAGCAAACACTTATGCAATAAGTATATTAAAAGAATAAAGAAGAAAAGAAAAAGAAAATGAAAGAATAAATGGAATTGATTTCAATTATTAAACTTATCACCACAATATCAAAGTTTGGAGCTCATGTTAGACCTTGATGTGAAATTGTGTGTGAAACCTAGTCGTGAATCAAATTTAAACAACACAACCTTCGAGAGTCACAGAACTCGGTTCAAACCACCTCAATAGCCCGGTCAGAACTAGCCTACATCACAAACCCTTATGACTATGAAGCTGACATGTACAATGTAAGTGATAGTGGCTCTCCCCAACTGAAATGACAAAGGAACCGACTTCTCCAGAATGACAACCCAATGATTCCCCGATCCATCACTTTGTCTCGAGGAGCGGGGTATTCCCTTCTAAGTTCAAGTGGCATCCAACCCAAGAGGAGGTGAAGAAAAGAATGGATGGTAGCCAGTGTAGCTATCTATCTTGGGATGCATGACCAGTGTAGTCAAGTCATCCAGCTGCAGGCTCACATGGTATAACTTTGATGCTCAAGCTTGTTTATTTTCTATACAACATATATACATATTCCGGCAGGCATTTTATTTTTATTTCCAGGCCTGTCCATTTTTTTGGAGTTTTTTTCAACATACTATTTACAGCAACATTTACATAAGGAGTTTTTCCTCTTGAGCCAAAAGATTATCCCTCTTTTGAAGCTTTATTGCAACCCACACTCTCCTTTCATTGGACTTCATGGCAACTGGATCAGGTTGGGGTGCACTTCCCTCCCTAGACGAGGACGAATGTTTCCACCCGTGTGCGTCTCAGACTGGCAAATTCAACCCCATCACCACTCCAACTGAGTTGAGCCAACTGAAAGGTGCAAGTGTCCAAGTTAGGTCATGGCCGACAAGAGTCGTGCGTGTGTCTCGAAAAGTTCTAGTTAGTCAGTTGAGGTGACTTGAACCCAGTCCTAAGTCTCAAAGAATTAAGTCCCCATAGACCTGAAGTACCTTAAACCTAGTTCCCATAAGGTTCAGTATGGTTAGGTGCAGTAAGGTCCGACTAGGCTCCAATCTTCAACTTTATTGGACTAGCTCAATCATCAAGCTCAATTCAAACGAATATGAATGCTATGCAAATGCTATGTATAATGATGCAAAGAATGATGCAATTTTTCACAAAGAATCTGAAAATAAAAAAGAATTTTTGCAAAAAAAATTGCAAATAAAAAGAATTTTGGCACAAGAAAGTATAAAATATATACAACTTTTTACAGGCGTGCCGCTTTTTATTTATTTACAAGACTTAAGAATTTAAAGAGTTTATAGGTTTTAACAAGTGGTTTTTATAGGTATAATTGTACAATTGATATAGAGTTTTATTTTCATTTATAATTATATATACATTTTATTCCTATTTTAATGATGTATTTATTCCTCAAATTTATTTGTAAACACTTTTGAAAACTATAGTAGAAAATATTTTTTTGCGAATATTTACAAACATTTGAAAGCCATTTTGCAAAGATTTTCAAACAACATATGTACATTTTTCAACATATTTTTACAAACATTTTCAAAAATATTTTGTAAATTGGTTTTCAAAGCTTTTATTTCACACAAAGAAAAGAATTTTTGTAAATCAAAATATTTTTACAAAGGTTGAAAATATTTCACAAAAAGTTTTCCAAACGGGTCACACCATTTTTCAAATCCTTTTGCAAAAATATTTTTAACCTGATTTATTAATCAGTATATACAAAAAGAATTTGAGGAATTAAAAACCTTATGAATTTATAATCAAGTATATATAGATATATATAGTATATTTAGCCATATTTATTATTAATAATACAAAAGTACGAGTTATGGCTAAAGTATATACAGAGTATATACGATCCCCTATACTTAGCATGAGCTATGTCCACATAGATCAAGAAGAGAAAAAGAAGACATAACTCGTACCGAGTATAGAAAAGCCTATACTACGACTGAAGAAGGAATGACAGAATGAAACGATAAATGAATAAGAAGGTGACCGACCCCCCTATACTTAGGATCAAATAATCCTAAGTATAGCAGACTGTACACAAGGTAGGGAGGGTCAAAGGTGGGAATAAAAATAAACAGATCACAGCTCGGGCTGTCTCCCCCTATACTAAGGGTGAGATATCCCTAGGTATAGCAGAACAAATCAACAAGAGAGGAGACAGTGGAGGGGATCAAAGATGAAAGGACTCGGGGTGCTCACCCCCCTATACTTAGGACAAAGTACGTCCTAAGTATAGAAGACTAACAACAAGGGGCAACATCTTTTTGGTAGAAAAAGAAAAATGAAAACAAAAAGAAGAAAAGAAGAAAAAAAAGAAAAGACAGAGATATACAGATAGATGAAAAAGATCGTGGAGAATATACGCATCACTCCCCTCGTATTTAAAGTGAAAGATCCCTAAGTATAAGCAACGACATGAATGATGAAACATAACGGAGAAAGAACAACACGGTGTGCACCCCCTATACTTAGGATCAGCTACGTCCTAAGTATAGACATAAAGCTATGGCGCATGATCTGGGGTACACGTGACATACGAGAGATAGAAGGAATGTAAGACCGAACACATATATACAAAAGGATATAGGGTGGTGAGGTACAGGGCGGTATCTGACAAGCGAATACCGTACTCTTGTCGCCGTCTCCCTGTGAGAATGAGGACACAGACAGACAGCTAAAAGACAACCGGGTATACAATCAAGTGGGTGTCGGCTACCGAGGAAAATAAATCGAAAGGCGAGACAGGGTCCGGTGGCAGTGAGAAAGCATCGGCTCATAAGGAAAGAATGAGTGAGCGAAGCCGATAGTGTAAGACTTGGAGGAAAAGATAATAGTACAAACTCCTCCCAGTCAATCAAAGTCTCAAAAAGATACGAATGATGAAGGGCATGAGACTTTCCTAATGTAGCGGCTTGATATCCGGTGGTCGGAAAATCAGAACGTCAGAAAGACACACCAAACACCACAAGTCATGGCTCAACCCTGCGAGGGTCGTCAAGATGAGCAGACTCAGATGAGTCTAGGATTCAAAATATACAGAAGACTCGGCTCCGTGCTCCAACAGAAAGGAGACACAACTAGAGAGGAGACCGAGTACAGAAATCAAAAGTCTCGACTTCATGCTCCCCCAGACATGAGACACCAGAAATGAAGCTGAGTACCTAGAGAATGATGTACCCTCCCGTAGATAACCCTCGGGGAGTAATACATGCTAGTCAAGGAATATATAGAGCTCACCCTTGCGAGGGTCGTCAAGGAGAGCGAACTCCAAAGGAGTCAGATCCATCAGACGGATCATCAGAAGCGGTCTCGGTAAGCGACAAATCGGCTACCAGCAGAAGAGACCGACATAACTAGAAGATGTGACAGTGTCCCGCAGATAACCCTCGGGGAACGTGCTTCCCGAGTTATCAAAGAAGGATGGCTCTCCCTTGCGAGGACCGCCAAGGAGAGCAGACTCAAAGGAGTCCAGACAGGTAGGTCCCCAGGATCCGACAGATCGGATACCACAAAAAGGCAGTGGGGACCAGGAATAAATCAGACGACTCAGTTTCGTGCTCCAACATGTAGGAGGAACAATCAGCAAGGGGAACCGAGCGTAAAGAAAGTGTTGCATTTTCCCACAGATAGTCCTCGAGGAACAATGCAAACTAAGCAATGAATAGTCAGATTAAATCTCAGCCTTGCGAGGGTCATCAAGGAGAGAGGGCTCAAAGGAGTTGGATCCATCAGACGGATCCGTAGAGGTGGTCTCGGTAGATGACAGATCGGCTACCATCAAAAGAGACCAACATATATATGTAAAAGTCATAGTCTCTCGCAGAAAACCCTCGGAGAGCTCTATGAACTAGGCATGTGATAATCAGAAATGTGGTGCCCATCCTTGTGAGGACCGTCAAGGAGAGAAGACTCAAAGGAGTCCAAGGAATTGGCCTCGTGCACTGACATATCGGGCACACCTTCAACAGGGGAGCCAAACAGTCAAATCAGAAGATCCGATTTCGGGCTCCGACAAAGTGGAGACATGGTCAGTGAATGAAACCGATAGTAGAGAATCTATTGCACCCTCCCGCGGATAGTCCTCGTGGAGTGATGCAAGATAGGTCAATCAAATCATGGGATTGCTGGCATCACATCTCAAGTCCTCAAAAGAAATCAATCAATCAATCCTCAGGAGGGCATAAGGTCATGTGAGGGATAAAAGATTCAGTCTCATCAATAACAATGCGGTCCCTCGAATCAGTCCAATCAGCTGAAATGGCACAAAAGATAGACAGAAATCCTCAAGGTGCCACGGGTGGATGGACAAGTCAGGAGATCCAGGTTTCCCGCATCAAAAGCACAACTATTTTATTTCCCTACAAGCCCAGGACAGGTGATCCCTAATGCCACAACGATAGCACCAGCGAGCAGTCCTGCTCTTCTCTGCCAGCGGTCGCCCCTTCACCTTCGGTTGACTCCAAAGCCTCTCCTCTACTAAGTCTTCCATAACAACATCCGGCTCCTCCCCGCCCGCTCTCATCAATGGTGGCCCTCCATTCTCTAGCATCAATGGCATCCCCCACACCGTCGATCCCTCTAGCACCACCATTCTTGATCTCCCTCTCGCTCTCCCTCTTGCTCTCCATCCAAAAACCAAACAGATTAGCCAACAAAATGGGAAAAAGTAGGATTAAGATACATCCCCATGGAAAGCATCTAAGTTCTTCAAGGAGGATGCTGTCATATACTTTTGGACCAATAAAAAGACACCGGATCAGTCAGTCATCTATTTTCCTTGCCCCATATTCCATCTACTTTCTCAGTGACGGGGGGATCAGATTACCTTCCTTGAATCTGTTTCTTTGCGTAGCATCCAAATAGTTGTTTTACATTATTATGAACAAAAGAAGATCACCTCTCTGTGAAAGATATATTAGTCCAACAGTTGATTTCTTTAGAGAAGCAAAAAAGATATCAACATAGTAATGAGCCCAACACCTTTCTTTGGTGTACAGGATAGGTTCCCCCTCTCTTCCCACTGGAGGAATATATTTTTATCGTCTATCGTCACCATGGTTTCATGGTAGAACTGGAAACTCGTCCATACACCCGGAGTCGGATGCTCATGACCGCTCCCTTGAAATCATGTGCTTTTATTCTCATCCCATCATGTTCACCTCTCTTAGAACTTCAGCGAAGTAGGAGAGAAGATGGTAGACAAATTAACTAGCATATAGAGAGACTTGGAAAATGGAAGGTCAGCCTCGTCCAGGTTTTTTCGCTAATCAATTTGAGACATGTCTATTAGCAAGAGGAGGGGTTTCCTCGAGACTGAAGGAATCACAGATGAATACTTCTTTGGCATTAGGGTTGACATGCACGCATAAACTTCAGAAATTGAGTGGAAAGCCAGATAACTTTGAGGATGACTGGTCATCAATCGGCGTGGTCGATTTCCCTCGACTCTTGTCTCCGCATTTCACTGAAGCTTCTCTGATTCACTTCTCATTCATCTGACTATCAATGAGATCAACTCAGATTTGTAAAGAAGAGAGAAATTGTATGTACAAATATGAGTTGTGTTCAGATAAAAGATCAGAGTCATCCACCTCACTATAAATTATACAATGTTGTCCAATCAGAAGATCTACGTAAAGCTCCACAACAAACACGACATGGATAGATTAATCATATCCATTGGTGTTCATATGATAGGAGCAAAGCAAAAAGGATGCGACTTATCTTGGCACAGAAGGTGATGAATTTTTTCCAAATTTTGGCGAAGAGCATAATCAAAGGTCGCACTTTTCTCTAACTTTAAACCAAATCAACCAAATGCGATACATTTCCTCTTCCTGGCATTCCCCTGCACCGCGGCCTCCTCTCGCTGCCGTTGATGTGAATACCACCATCACCGTTGCCACGAGACCTCGCGTACTTGATGCACTCAAGCCAGTGGAGCAGCTCGGCGTTGGGGTCAATCTCCTCCCTGACGTCCCCCACCGTGATCTGGACCTCCCCGCGGTACTCCGTCACCCTCCCCCTCACCCTCGCCGCCCTCCCCAATCGGACCTCCTCCTCCGCCTGCCCCTCCGCCCACTCCGCTCGCGCCTCCACATCCGCCGCCCCGAGGCGCTCCATCAGCCACGGTTGTCGCCGTTGGTTCAGCCATAGGATGCACGGCACGCAGCCGGTGCCGTCGTCGATGAGGAATCTGAGGTACTTGTCGCGTCGCTCACGGCTCACGACCACGCCTAGGGCTTCGGCTCGGGCAACGGCGAGCGGGGTTCCCGGCGGGCGGGATGCGAGGGAAAGGAGAGAGGAGGCCAGGAGTTTTACCGCCGCTGGCGGAGGGGCGGAGGGGGCTCGCGGACGGCCGGACATGCGGTGGCCCGGCTGGAGTGTTTGGGGCTTTGGTGAAAATAGTCGCCGAGAATTTGAAGGGTGTATTTGGTTGGGGATTACTCCACTTTGGCCCCAAAACCCATATTCCCAACTTGACAGTGGAGCTCACTCTCTTTCCAACCAAAAAATATATATTATATCATCATATCATCTAAAATTCATAAAATACTCAACTTCTACTCACTATTCCAAACTTCAATTAAAACACATCACAACAACCACCCACTTTTTCAAATTTCAATACAATCATACCATAATAACTACCAACTTTTTCAAATTCCAATACAATCACATCACACAAACCCTCCCAATCCTTAACCCACCAACCAAATACACAAACACAAAATCGGTTATCCACCCCTGGATAACCCACGAACCAAACGCACCAGAAGTGTTTTTTTAAACGTAAATCTTTAATTATGTTGAACGTACAAATTTTGATGCAAGACGATGTATTACAAACCTTATATTGTTTCATAAATGTTAGCTATAAAATAGAGTAAAGAATAGCGTATCAGAATTCTGATGTTATTATTACGAAGATGTTGCCTAAAACTCACGAGTTACCTTCAAATTACTCGAAGACCGCGAGAGAAAAGAAAAATTTTCATGTTTTTATATTTTTCGAATGCATATTTTAACATATCTTGGGAAATATATTGCTGTATGTTTGCATCATCTTTCAAACAAACTTGAACAACTTCTCATAAATGATATCGATACATATGATGCCTTCGCATGGCATACGTTCGGTACGAAGGTTGCTCTACTCTGATTATTAATGATTTTCCGACATTTGAATGTTATGTGGGTAAATAAACAAAGGAGGAAGAGTTGTCCAATTTACATAGAGCATGCCAAGTCCTTTTAGCTTTAGCATAATCACAAACCATGTTTATTCCACTATCGCAAGCATTTTATTTTGAAAGATCGCCTTTACATGAAACATAGTTGCGTTTTAAAGAAAACATAATTGATCTTTTTCAATCTACCTGTTGTTGGTGTTCAAGAATATATTTCAAATACTTTATAATAGTCATGTAAAATTGACAATAAATATTCCTGAATATAAGATTGTTTTAACGTTTTAATTTACCTCATGTTTATTAATGTATTAATTAGATTTGGTAAAATATAAACAATGATTACTTTATTTTTCCAAAGTGCAACATTAGTGCACATTCTTGGATATTATTTATTGAATAAAAGTTAACGTTTCATGTGCTTGAGTTATTTGCTTATACACGTTACAAATAACTCGTGCTTTGTGAAGGCATTATTTTCTAATTTTATTTTATTCTGATGATTTTGATTGGAAAATTAAATGTGTTGCCTATCAATTTTCTCGTAACTGCAGCATTAGTATTTGTATCTACTTTTGGTAACGGCAAGGTTAATTGTTGTCATATTACTATTGCTTAATCCTTGTAATCGAAGTTGTATTCTCTTTATATAAACAAAGGACCGTAGCAATGGTATGAGAGAGACAATTTTAATTCTTTGCATTTGTTTAGAGTGAGTCAACTTGAAGGAACAATCTGTGTTGCTCAATAGATCTCGATGTTGGCGTGTGCACGCTCATTGAGATCTCACCGTTGTATCTTGGAGAGTAGTCGTACCAATGCCGAATGCACCATCGGAATCTCCATGGGGGTACGAATATATTCTTAAGGTCAGTGCATTTCGCACGCCTCGGCAAGTTGATCCATCTCGTCATCATATTGGTAGCTCATCAAATTCGGTATTATCTAACCCTCCTTTATATTGATTTTTATATTTATGTCTATTTATCTTATTATTTAACCTACAATCTTAAGAATAGATTCTAAGGGCTCTTTATTTCTTTTATTCAAATACCCTCTCTTAGATGTAGTTATAGTTGAGTGATGAATCCATGATTCATTAACTTTTCTGTCGCATTTTGTCTTAAAATCCTTAACAAATACATGTAAATATCCATTAATTCTCATCTTTTAACAAATCATCATTCATATATAAATACTCACTTTTAACCACTTAAATCATGTAAATAAATAAAGAACAAGAAAAGAAAGAAAAGGCAGATTGAATATATGTAAATATATACAATATGACTTAAAATATAAATATAGCTGTAAGATATATTTATAACCCAACTCCCGAGATCAAGTCAGCATGGATTGGTCGACAAACTAAAAAGTAGGGGGAGATATGGAAAGAAAACCTAAAAAAATAAATTAACACACACATATACACCTTTCATTATTATACAATAAATACAAAACTTCAAAGATTTTTAATTATTTCATATGAATATATTTTTCCTAAACTCTTCTCCTAATTATTTTTAAATATGTATATAAAAATATAAAAATAAGTTAAAAATATTACCCTGTATATATGCCAAGAAACTCAGCCTGTAAATTGTCAAAATCTCAACTTTCGAACATCATAACTTCCTCATACGAACTCCAATTTTACTCCACTCACCTTTAAAGTTCATAAAATAATATTTTCTAATTAATAAAGGTGGTTTCATCGAATTCGGAGTCCATTTGCAAAGAGTCGGTTTTGGGACCAAAAGACAACGGGGTTTCTGGGCTATTTATTTTATGTAACATACATTATTTATAGTTTTCTTAATTTTATAATTTTTAAATTATTTCATGATCTATAGTTTCACCCTAAATTATTTCATAATTTTTGGACCTTATTTATTATTTTAATAAAATCAAAAACCTTAAAATATAGGTATAAATGAACTAGAGAACTTATACCTCTATTTATTAAAATATACAAATTAACTTATTAAAATCTATAAAAATTTACATAAGCCTTATTTAATATTCTAATAATTAAGAAAATATAAAATTAATTTTTATTTATTTATTTATTAAATTAAAAATCTAAAACATATTTATAAATACATATTTATTAATATAATATTTACATCTTGAAAAATATTTATTATTTATACAAAGTATTTATTCTATAAAATAGATAATTAATTTATTTACATCTTTGTATTTATACCTAATTAAAACAAATTTATTTATTAATTATTATCTATTTTATATTGAATTTTAAGCTTCTGGACCAAGCAGGTGCTGACACTTGTCAGCACCTGGGTCTTCTTCTCCAAGAAGCTATTGCACCGGATTCTGTTCTGACCGGCCATCTTTCCCCATTTCTTCCGCGCGACTCCTAACCCCTCCAGGCGACCTAAGCCATCCGATCTCTTCCTCTAACAACCAGCTTCAACGCTAGCCCTCGATCTAAACTTGGAGCCCACGAAATCCTTCCTATAAATACCTCCAAAGGTCGCCATTAACAAACCAACTCTCCAACCACCTGAAGCTCTATCTCCAGTACCCGACTCCCCCAACTTCCTAACCTCGTCCCGGCCAACCTGCGGTGGTGACAGCGCCTTGGAGAAGCCCGCAAGGAGGAGGAGGCGTCGAAGGAGGTTCCAAGGCTTTCGTCAGCCTTGCATCGCCGCCCAGCGTGCGTCCAAGCTCTGCTCAAAGGACGCCAGTCGAGCAACTTTTCCAGGTACTACACCTTGATTCCCCAGACCTCTTCCTCCATATTCTTAGCTTTTTCGCCTTGATTTGCGTGTAGAAATTAGCTCGATTAAGACGTCATTAGGACGCTTAATCGTCCCTCTTAGGTGCGTAATCAAATTTCTTTCCAAATCGTTTCGAATCACAATCGAATCGCATCTTCATTTCACTGCCATCTTCACGCATTTTGTAGTTCTTCTGGAAACCGAAGTTTTCTCCATGTTTTGATCTTGCGAATTCATAATCCATCGGCCGATTCCTTGGGGATCGAGCACATAAACCTCGTATTTGCAGATCAGACGTCATCAGGAGCCAGCTCTTCAGCTCTGGAAGGCTTCGATCGTCAAGAAAATCCATCTTCAAAGAGCCTCGCCAGGACTGCAACAACCTCCAGGTGCCGAGACCGCTGTCTTCATCGGCGCACCACCGCCGCTTCGAGCCACCGTCGACCGCCCCCTACCGCGGGCGAGCTCGAGGGGTGGAGGAGCCACCCCTATGGCCCCGCCGGAGTGCCAAAGACTTCGTCGTGCGTCCGGGAGAACTCGGAGAAGAACGCCCATCGCCAGCGACTCCAACAAACTCAAGAACAGTGGAGGTGCAGATTCGCGACACGTGTGTTGAACCCAAAAATCGGTGATCTTAAGTTCCACACAAAGCGGGAACTCAGTCGCTGAATCGACCACACGAAATTCGGATTAAAACAACAATTAACCCACAACAAGTAAATCAAGCAATGAAAGTAAATGTGCGGAGTTAAAATTTATTATAACTCTACAACAAGATGTGTATAGGTGCAAGTATGTGTAGAGGTCGAACACAGGGAGCAGACAGGTAGAACGGGGCACAAGTGCTCAAAAATGTGTGAGTTGTGATCAAATGTCCATTATGCTATTTTTTTGTGGGTTTTTAATTTTATATTTTTTTATTTAATTTTTAATTTTATATTTTTGTATTTTGATTTTTAATTTACTGATTTTGTATTTTCTTTTTATATTTTATATTTTTTTTTCAATATTGGAATATAAAAGGAATATAATAAAGGGGAGAAAGAGATATTTATAAAAATAGATAAAAATGTCCAAAGATGAGGAAATAAAGTCTTTTTGGTCTTTTTATACTTTTTTACTGTTTTTGTGATTTTTGGGTAATTTTTAGAATGTTTTTGGTATTTTTAATTATCAAAATAAAGAAAACAGTGAAGAAAATACAAGGCTGAAACTAAAATGGAGAAATAAAATAGAAATCAGTGGCAAAAATTCCCCAACTTAATTTTCACTTAAAGATAATAAAACAAAGAAAATTCAGGAAAAGAAAACACTATTTTTAGATTTTTTTATGAATTTTATAAATTTTTATGAAGGTTTTTAGAGTTTTGCACTTTTTAGGAGTTTGGTTTTGTATTTTTTAATGATTTTTGGTCTGAAATTAAAACACACTAAAAGGAACAAAATATATTTTTTTGGGAATTTTCTGGAGTGTTTTTATATTTTTTAGTGATTTTCTCATGCAAACAGTGCTAAAAATGACTATTTTTGAATTTTTAATAATAATAAAATGCAATAATTATGAAAAAAACAAAAATATGATAATAAACTACTATGCAACAGGAAGCTATAGTGATTTTTGTAGGTTTTTTAGGGTTTTGTAGATGTATGGAAAAATTACTATAAGCAAAAAGAAAAGGCACACATGCAGGGGTATTTTTGTAATTAGACAGGAATTCAGGGGCTTGCAGGCAAATTAACCAAAAAGTTATAACTAATACAGAAGCTTTCAGTACCAAAAAGAAACACCCAAAACTCTAGGGGCCTCGGAGGCAAAATTGCCAGGCACACGTGACGCGCACGCGTCCTAGCGGGGGCGTTTAAGTGATTATCGGAAAATACGAGGGCCTTCTTGCAATAATTCCAGAAACTTTACCATGCCACAAAGATGTTTATGCTCTGACAACATATACTCAAAAACCCTGGGGCTAAACTCACAAAATCGCCAGGACCACGTGCAGAGCACGCGCCTGGCGGGGGGGGGGGGCGAACCTGCGATAATAAGAAAGTTTTGGGGGGCCTGTTCGCAAAACTTACAAAACTTAAGAAGCGGCCAAGGAATGTTTAACTACTAATAACTAAATACAAAAACGCTTGGGGTGTATATGGCAAAATACCCAAGCTCTGAAGCGCATCCAACGGCTGGCCCTTTGTCACTTAGACACGTGTCGAATCGAGGGAAGCCGATACCGGTTCGCCAAGGAACGGCTGGGATTAGATCCCAGCCGTGGATCTGACGACAGAGGGGCGAACAATCGGGCGGTTGTAGCTTCGCCTGGGGGTCCCCGAAGATCGAACGGCGGCGAGGAGGTCAGGACGAACAGCTCAAGAACTCGGACGATCCGAGTTTCGAGCCGCTCGCCTGACTCAACCCAGCCTTCTGGAAGCGCGGAGGGGGCGCCCCAAGGCTCCTGCGAGTTCTCCCCGTCGTCCAGGCGTCGCAAAAGGGGCCGAAGGCTAAAGGATGGCCTCGGCGGGTCGTAGAGGCTCCGGCGACCTGGAGGGGGTTGTTATTTGTAAAATCTCGCCTCCAGATGAGGCTCTCGCGAATGTACCTGCAAGAGAGGTTAGGGGTGGTCGCGGGCAAAATGCCGCGACTCACCAGGAGATGGAATGATGCGAGATCGGTAAAAATGGAGCTCGCCGGAGCAAGCTCCGGCGAGATGGAGTGACGGTTGACCGATTGGGTGCGAAATAAGACGGATATGGGTATTACTCTACTGCTGCACAAAAGTAAAAGAAAATTGCAAACAAAATGCTAAGAAGATGGACCTCAAGGCGCAGAAGCACCTGAGATTGGTACCTTGACGGCCGCACTTGGCCGGAGATGGTGGAACGGCCAAGGAGACGCGCCGAGCACTGCCCTAGATGGCTGGAGGTGGTGCTGTCACCACCACCAGTCCTGAGCCAAAAACAAGGGAGCTTTCGACGGTCAGAATGGGGTTCAAATCGAAATGGGGGTGTTGGGTTGGCTTTTGAAAACAATGGCGAAGGGTGACTTTCGAGGGCCGATCACGGGCGTATCTTAGGTCGAATCTCTGAGACGATGCATGGGCGTGGATGGCAGTTGTACCAGGTACAACTTTCGTGAAGGGAGCAACCCTCCTCGAGCAACGCACAAGTGGCGAAAAAATCGAGAAATGAGGGTCACGGGTAGTTCTGACAAGGGGGAAGGCTAGGGCCAGGGAGTTGACCGGCTGGTCAACATCCCAGGCCACCTGGTTGGTCCACGTGGACCAACCAGGAAAAAGCTCCCAAAAAATGTTTTATTAATTACTTTTAAAATAGTAAATAGCATTATTAATTTATGGTTATAAAATAAAAAATGTTTATTATTTTATAAATAATTTTATTGTGATTTTTAATTATTTTTATGAAATGTATTTTTACAAGTTTGCATTTATACCCCTATAGGTATCTATATCTATATATTTAAGTATTTTATTTTTATTTAGGTATTTTTAATTTATTTTATTTTGGTTTTTATTTTCTAAAATTATAAAATACTTTTATATACACAAATATATTTTTATTTTAATTTTCTGATATATTTTATACACTTAATAAAATGAAAGTGTTATTTGTATAGGTATAGCTACATGTATTATACCTATATATTAGATATATACAAGTATTTTTATTTGAGTTTTAATGATGTTTTTTATTCTGATTTTAATATACATAATTATTATAAGTATTATTTACAACATTATAAAAATATAAAATTATAAAAATAATAAATAAATAATAAATTGAATATTTTAATATGTACAAGTATACAATAGGGGTCCAAAAGTCAACTTTCAAACCGTAGCTCCGCCAAATGCGAAACTACCGCCATTAATTAGATTATTTTCTTCTATATACAATTAAAGGTGAGTACGCTGCATTTGGAGTTTTTATTTGTGAGATACGGGTCTGGGAAGTTGGCATTCTGGATTTTTATTCAGACCATAACTTTTCGTCTGTACATTATTTTTCTGTGAAATCAATTTTGTATTTTTCTTTATGAAATTATCTACAACTTTCATGTACAAAGTTTCTTTATTTGATGTATAAAAAGTGGAACCAAAAATAGGTCCCAAAATGAATAAAGAATGAATATGCTGTATAGGTATTTTATCTGTATTTTGGCCCTTATCTCCCCCTACTTTATTCCTTGTCGACCTATTCATCAAGATGCCTAGGTCTCGGGGTTTCGGGTCATAAAATATTTACAATATTTTATTCTTTTTCTTTTCTTTTCTTTATTCTATTATTTTGGCATTAAAAAACCGCATTTTATACAATATTTATACACATATGCATGAATGCTAAAATGCCTATATTAAGCCTATTTACACGCATTTACTAGGGTTTTTAAGGCCAAAATGATAGAATAAAGATGATGAAACGTGGATTCATCAACGTGTCAGCAGCAGAACCGTCCGATCGTAGCGCATAGCATCTAATCTGGACCGTCGATTGTGAACCGGTGGAGAAATTGCTTCATAAACCCAACAAGTTTTCCAGAATTAACTTCTGCCCCCTAGGTTTCTGATATTTGCATTTAGGTCCCTCCGCAGGGACCTAAATGTAAAGCTTTGTATATTTTTCTTATAAAACAGTCCTTGAGGACCTTTTTGAAAATATTTTAAATACTTTTTCTTTCGCTTATGCCCCTGGGCTGTAGGGGCTGTTTTGACCTCGTTTGACCTTATTTTTTTGACGATTTCTTTAGGGTAGTTACGCAACTACCCCATCTACCTCGTATTAAGATTTCATGAGATTTTGTCGTGTTTTCGTCGTGTTTTGATTTTATCGAATTTCACCTCGTTTTGTTTTGATTTCTTGTGTTGTTCGAGCTCGCTGCTCGACCCGATTCACCTTATTATATTTTACCACCTATATAATATCCACCTATTATACAATAAATAAATATTTTGAAAAATCTCCCTTTTTGAAAATTAAATAAAAATTTGAAAATAATAAAATCAAATAAAAAAAATAAAAGTAAAAATCAATAAAAAAGGGTTTCTTGACTTGATAACTTTGAGAAGAGATAAAAAATAAGATTACAAAGATAAAACCGAAAGAATCAAAGGATTCTATTCTGCCTCCTTGAGTTCGACCCAGGAACACTTGCCTGGTAAATTATTTAGTGTAGGTTTTCCGAAGGAAAACCGAATTTGTTTGATAAGTTGAGAATCGTTTTCTTGTTTCGCAGCTTTTTTCTACATCGACCGTGTTCTTTCTTCTCTAAAAATAAAAAGCCGTGAAACCGATTTTTCAGCTTTATCATTGAGCAACTTTACGATGCCACATAATGTTGGTAAATAAAAAATTTGATGGATTTTTTTTCATTAAAGTTGAATAATGGAGATATATTCTTGAAAACATCTTAAATATCCGAAAGTGTGGGGGCATTAGTTAACTAATGTCTTACTTATCGTGCTTAAGAAAGCATAAATTACAAAATGTGTTCGTGAATAATATTCTTGTTTATATTTTATCATGTATTTTAAATTCTTTTTATTTTCTTTCAATTATAATAGTGATCCAATTCATTTTATGGGTGGTCTTATATATTGCAAGGTCTTTACTTCTATGCAATTAACGTATAAAGTGGAAATGGGCTAATATGCAAAGAAAATGGGCTAACTTTTAGAAATGGAGTATTAGTATTTATGATATTTCTCATACAATATTGAAATACGATGATTGCACTGTTGGACATGCGAGCTCACGGTGAGCCATTATGCAATAAATGTTATTGCAAATATCATTCCCTTATCTGAAATGAAGAATAACTAATTTGAATAATGGGTCCCTTAGTACAATTAGGGTATGTACCATGGCCATCTTGATGATCATACCGTTTTTGATTCAAATATTGAATCATAGAGGCCGGTGCTTGGATGAACATCTAAAGAGTTAGATTGAGGACTCATCAAGCACCATCAAATGATTGTTAAGAGATGATCTCCAGCCTGAGTAGGAGATGGCAATCCTTTCTCAGTTAGGTTGATATATGCCCGACCTCTTAATGCAGGTCCTCTGCATGGGAATAGAGATTTGGAGGTGTCAGATTAGTTAGGTCAAAGAGTTGACTTAAAGAGATCGAGATAACCACTGTCCTATGTTGTATGCTGTCACAATATAGGAACGCATCCTCTGACCAGAGACAGATGTGTTACTATATATCTGAGTATGTACATTTTGCAGACCAATAGGTTGATGACCTAATCAAGGTCTATACACCGACGCGCTGGTATGCATGCGAGGGCATATGAGTAATACGATCTCTCAAAGGGATCATACAGGTTCATTACTGAACCGGAAGACATGAGCTCACTCATGAGATATTGGGAAGAATCAAATTCCGTGCACGGTCGTCTTGCTTTGGAAGCTTGATTGAAATTGTAGGTTTGATATATTCTTTTGGAAAGTATATGATCAACACCTGGGTATGATATATGCTTTTGAAAAGTATATGATCGATACCAAGTTCCAATGATCGAATGAGAAACTTAATGATAAATCCCTGAAGTAGACAGTGTAAAATTGATCTTATACTTCGGGATTATTCTGGGTCTTCCAATGTGCAGGATGTACAGGTATTGGGAACACCTGAGGGTGATGTGATCATAAACAATTGTATAACCATGATGCTTCCATTCCTAGGGAGTGATGAAATGGGTCTGGATTTTAGTGACTCCTCTCAGTAGAGAAGTAATCCGATCTTGGTCCAAATGTTGGACATTGATCTGAATGTGATTCAGATACAATGAGAAGATTAGATTTGTGGTCTTGATTTAATCAAGCATCTATGGGAGGCCCGAGATATGGATTTAAGATGTGATCTCAATATCCAAGTCACTATACATGGAACAATACAATCGTCATGTCCTTATCTCAAAGTATTCGCGGAGAAAGCGTATTATCCTTGAAAGAGTTCGGGATAATTTTATTGTTGATATAAGTACCCGGGCATTGAGAAAATGGATAATTAAATGTGATTTAATTATCATGATTAATATGAATTTGATTCATATTATAAAGAGAGTTATCTTAGATAATTAAATGTGATTTGATTATCAAAGATGTAAATAATGTGAATGTGATTCATATTATTTGGGCACAAGAGAAAAGAGATCCAAGATGATTAAATGTGATTTAATTATCATGGATGTGAATAATGTGGATAGAAATATCCATATCAATCATATATATTATAAATAAGATTTATAATATATAAGAGAGAGCTATTTGTAATTTACATTTGTTAATTAAATTTTGATGTGAATTGGATTCACATTGGATATTAAATTGAAAATGTAATTTACATTTTTTTTGGTTGTGAATGTGATTCACAATTTTCCAATGGCAAGATTGCAATATTCACAAAATAATTATGAATTATTTTTGTTGAATAATTTACAACAAATGTTGTTGTAAATCTTGGAGATTTCCATGGAATAATGTAATCTCATGAGATATCATGAGATTACATGAGATTGCCACCGAATCCCATATTATGGAAGGAGGCAATCTTCATTCCAATAATCTCCATGATTGCTTGATTTAATTTGGGATTGATTTATATTGATTTATCAATATAGATTTAATCTAAATTAAATTAATTGTTGTTGTTTTTTACCAACACAAATCTTAGCCATTAAAAGAAACACAAATCAATGTGAGCCATTGGATTTGTGCTGTCCATGGATTGAGATCCATGGATCCCAAAATATTATAAAAGGAGAGGCAACCCCTTTTCTCTTCTTTACAAAATGAGAACATAAGTCTCTCTCTCTTTCTCTCTACACGTCTACTCTCTCTCTCTCCCTCTCATATGGTCGTCCACTATGGATGACCTAGAGGGAATCTCCATCGCCGCAGCGTCGTCGTTATGCTACCCGATCTCTTGTTAGTGGATCTCCGTCTCCTTCGGTGCGCCTCGCTCATGGAGAAGACGTCGGATCTCGTGTGTCGAGATCAGGAGATCCGACGCTTGGATCATCAACATGGATAGCGAGAAGCATGTGTTTCATCAACACGCTCGCAAGCGTCTCCTCCATCGAATCTGACTTGAGACAGGAGGTCTCTTCATTTAGAGACTCGATCGCAACCACGCTTCAAGAGGTAACCCTAATACTTGTTTGTGGTTTAGATGAAACGATCCGAGAAGTGTTCTTGGATCATATCGTTTCATCACATGAAAAAATTTTAATTTCTGCTGCATAGAACAACTAGTACGACTAGCCGTTCTTCGTCGTATTCGATACGATGCTCACTCTTCCGTGATGTGCTTGAGGATTATCCCATATCCTTCAAGTTTTATCAGAGCCTTAGGTTGAAGATTTTGGATACGATCCGTAAATCTATGGTGACTTAAGGTTGCGAAAGTTTTTTGTCGCATTTCATTTTCGTACATCTGTTTAGTGAATAAATTCGTCCCTGTTTAAAATGTTTAAATATGAATTAATCTCTTGTATTTTGTTCCCCATTAAATAAGGAAACCATAGGATCTGAGTTTACGTAATTTGGATTATGTTTGCTCGAGATATGGTTGTTTTAATGAACATGTATTCACTGTTGCAGGAACTGCGAATCTTAACATAATTAATGAGTTAATTACTGTTTTGATCCACCTGGAAATGCGTGAAATATCCTTAGGTTCGATCATAAATCAAATTATCAATCTTTGAAAATTAATTTTGTCTAATTTGGATTTAAATTGATTGAGATATGTTAATTTTAGTAAGTATGGGTCACTGCTGAAATTACATTCCTAATCAAGAACCATGTGATTGTCAATTAGTGAAATCAATTGTTAATTTCTTGAAATAATTATGGAAAATATTTAAGAAATATTTAATGATGATTATTTCCTTAATTGTCTTGGCCTCAACCAATAAATTGATTAGATTTGATCTAGATCAAAATTGGAAACACAATCAACAAACAACTTGCTTGAATAGGATTGGGAATTTGTCTAGCAAATTTCATTATAATCAAAAATATTTTTATTATTACTATATGGTATAATTTCGGTTGAAGAACCGATGATCATCTCAAGTACACATTGATCTATCTGGCATTATCCTTTCCTGAGGTGGATATGGTGTCTAGTCGTGGAGCGTTGGGGTAGCGGGTCGCACTTGTTGCGGTCTGTCCCACTCCCGTCGGTACTGGCCATGACAGCGGGTAGGGACTCGATAATGCTGGAGAAATCAAGGTGTATTTTTCTAATTATTAAAATTCGAATTAATACGTACTTTGAGATAATACCATATATATATTCAAGTAAAACCAATCAAGTTTGTTGATTGAATTGGATTGATAATTGATTAATGAGATTGATTTAATTATATCCAATTAAAACACTCTATTATGATTAAATGTGTATTTCCCTTGGAAGAATTAATTATATGAATTGATTCATGATAATTAATTAAAATTTAAATATGAGGTGGAGGATCACATAAGTGACATCCATGGTCTCCCGTCAAGGCGAAGGGTTTCCGTCGCCAGGGATTGCATATGGGAGATGTATGTCCGAAGTGACAGCTCATGTATGCAAGCACATCTGGATCGGGCTCTTTGCTTCTCGAAAGAGTAAGGTCGTATGCGTAGTGACCCCAATATCAGATCCTCATATTATTGGGGTGATATTGGATTGCGCATAGCGAGTACTATTTCTGTTGACGGTTGGTTCAATTAACGACGGGTCAACATCACCTTAGGGGTGGTGGGATCGAGTGTTAAAGATCGAATTAGGAATGCAAATTGGACTTGCAATACGGAATATGTTCCTGCTTCTTTTTATCGGAGTTGCAGATTCTCATATTATTGGGATGTAACAAAGATAAGGAAGGAGATCCCAGATCTCGCTTGAGATATAATGGTAAGTACATCTCTTACATTGAAAGTGATTAAGGGAATGAACTTTTAATGTTGACAAGGCAAAACAATTTTGATATAAAAATTCCTAAATCAAAGTAAAATGTGTATATATATTTATATATATTTATGAAAATTTCTTATTTCAGATAATCCTTCATTAAACCCACTCAATGTTATACTCAATAATAACCAGTAAATTATCATGGATTGGATCCATGATCAAGATATTATACTTGCAGTTGGACACATAATGTATGTGGTTGCAATGTGCAGGTCTTCCTCATAATAATGAGGAATAACAATTAAATAAATAATAGAACTACAACACTAGGATTTGTATGTCTCTACAGTCTTGATCTCTCATCGAATGTACTTTGGAAGTGACACGTCGATGATGATTGTAATTGTCAAATAATCCTTATAAAATCTAAGAAGATATTTCGGCATGCATATGTGCTCTCGACATTTAATCATGAATGACATGGTTCTCTGCATCATGCAGAATGGTGGCTCTATAAGAGATGATGTATTCAAATTATTTGAGTACCTACCTGAACCAATGTTTTAAGAGTCTAGATGGATGTAGATACGATGAGTGTCATCATTCTACTATCTATACTCTAGTCATTCATGAAGCTTCAGAATATTCATATTGTATGAACTGAATGAGGCATGTACAAATGTTGAAATGCTCTTAAAGTAAAATCTTTTGAATTCAGCATAAGAGATCCTTCGTCTAAAGCAATGGTTGTTTATAGACAAAGGGAGCGCAGTGGAAGCATGGGTTGGACCCAAGTAAGAAGGAAAGTCAAAGAGTTGATCGTACTTTTGTGACTTCCATATGACATCCAAATAGTTGGATGAATGCCGATACTGCAATAAGCTGATGTATAGATGGTATGACTATCAAGTCTATCTAGATCCTTATAGAAGGACTCGGATAGTATATCGGAATAATCTACATTAATCATTGAAATTGACTTTCACATTGGATAAGATAAAAATCTAATAATTGCATCTCATTCTTCTAATGACACTTGCAATTAGTTGCATATGTATTAGAAGACTATAAAATTTGATTTTAAGGTTTAATAGTCATCCACATGGACATTGATGCAATTGTTGCAACAATCTCTATTGGATAGATGGACTTGTTATTTTCAGTGGGAGAGCCCTTAGTCTCAGAGAATGTCTCTATGACCTAGATATTAGAATACACTCATTGTTTATTTCTAAATGTTGGGAATAAACATGAACTCTGGAATAGAGCTGTCATAAAGAGTTATGATAGAGATATTTCAGATAGTAATCTAAAATCTAGTGGACTCTACTAATTTAGAAAATTAATGAATGGTTCATTAATATTTCTAATACTGAAATTAAACCTTAAAAGATCAATAGGAGAATGAAGATCATTTGACAATGATCTGGCATCAAGCCTTGGACATTTGTATTTTGATGTGATCAATAGACTAGTAAGAGATGAAACTTTAGATTGTCTAAAAGTTTAAATCTTACATACTTGTGAATATTGTATTCAAAAGTAAAAATGTCCAATATACCCTTCCTTGGAATGGTGTTAGATGTCAAGGTATTCAAGATCTCATACATATTGTTGTATGTGAGTCATTGATGAATCCACATTTCATCATCTTTATTCTATCATTTTGGCCTCAAAAACCCTGGCAAATGCTTGTAAATACCCTTAATGCCTGCATCTTAGCATTCATGCATGTGTATGTAAATAATGTATAAAACACAGTTTTTAAAGCCAAAATAATAGAATAAAGAAAAGAAAAGAAAAAGAATAAAATATTATAAATATTTTATGATCCGAAACCCCGAGACCTAGGCATCTAGATGAATAGGTCGACAAGGAATAAAGTAGGGGAGATAAGGGCCAGATACCAATAAAGATTTCCTTTTATCCTATTCATTCTTTATTCATTTTGGGACCTATTTTTGGTTCCACTTTTTAGACCTCAAATAAAGAAACTTTGTACATGAAAGTTGTAGATAATTAGATAAAGAAAAATACAAAATTTGTTTCATGCAAAAATAATATACCGATAAAAAGTTATGATCTGAATAAGTTTCCAAAGTCCCAACTTCCCAAACCCGTATCTCTCAAATAAAAACTCTAAACGCATCAAAATCACCTTTAATTATATATAATTTTAAATAAGCTATTTAAGAAGGTGGTTTCGCATTTGGCGGAGCTATGGTTTGAAAGTTGAGTCTTGGACCCCTATTGTATACTTGTACAGATTAAAATATTCATCTTATTATTTATTCATCATTTATACAATTTTATATTTTTATAATTTTTTAAATATTCTTTATAATAATTGTGTGTATTAAAATCAGAATAAAAACCTAATAAAAATACAAAAAAATAAAATACTTGTATATAATACATAGATATAAGACCTATAAGTATACATGTATAATTGATACTCTTATTTTATTAAGTGTACAAAATACTTCAGAAAAATAAAATAAAAATATATTTAAGTGTATAAAAATGTTTTATAAATTTATAAAATATTAAACAAAATTAATAAAATTAAATATACAAATTAAAAATAAAATATTAAAATATATAGATATGTATACCTATATAGGCCTAAAAAGGGCAACTTGTATTTTTATACCTCATAAAAATAATTAAAAATCATATTAAAATGCTTCAGAAAATAACAAATATTTCTTATTTTATAACCTAAAAATAATAAATTCATTTTACTATTTTTAAATGAATGTTTAAATATTTTTCCAGGGCTTTTTCTTGGTTGGTCCACGTGGACCAACCAGGAGGCGGTCAGCGTTGACCTCGGTCAACTGTCTGCCCTTCGCCCTGTAGCATGTTAGACCCTCGTTTTTGCTCCATTTCGTAGATTTTTTAAGGTCATTCCTTGCACTAATTGATGTCGCGACCTGAAGAACTTTTTCTCCTCGATAAACCATCTTTCACGCCCTATGATTTTCTCGAGGATTGGAGCCACGATTCGAGCGATCTCCATCGATCTTTGGAGCGCCAGAACCTTTTCGTCAACTCCTTCAAATAAGCCCCCGACTTTTCTTTTGAATTTTGAGTCCCTTTTGGTCCACCATTCTCCTCTCTTTCGTGCTCCACGGGTAGCTGGAGGTGACAGCTCCATCCCCCTATCGTTAGGCGAGTCGAGGAAGGCCAGAGGCACCTCTACCACCTCCGCCAACTCCAGCATCGAGGTCCCCCCTTACCTCAGGTATACCACCTTCGAGGTCTTCTCTTTTCTTCTATTTTCTTCGTGCTTTTTATTTCCCGTAGCTTTAGGATCATATCCCCCCAAGAATCTTCGAGTTTCACACGTTAGAACACCCAAATCATACCCTCGCAGGAGCTCGCTCCGGCTGCCATCTCGCGTCGCCGTTCCACGCCATCATTCCGCCTTCGCGGGGTCGAGGCACTTTGCCCTCGACCCTCTCACGCCTTTTGCAGGTCCATGAGCACTTGAAGAACACCTGGGGCTCGTTTTGACACTCGCTGGAGGATCCAGGAGCCCGCCAGCTCCACCGCCTCCCCCAATGAGATCCGGCTACCGTCGGAGTATTTTGAAGCGCCCAGGAGGTAGAGGACCACCCCAGGAGTCGACCGACCATTTTTGTGCCTCGAAGACCGTCGGAGGACGGAGATCGAGCGCGGGGAAGCTCGCCTCGCCGGTGTTGCTTCCCTGTTCTTCCTCTGCCCTCCAACGCCGTTGGATCGGACCGGAGCTCCAGATCGATCGCCAGCCATTCGATCCTTGCACGTCCCAGCGGTCCGATCATCCTGAGAGGATCTAATCGTGGTCGCTCAATCTGAAGCGTCATCGGTCGTCCGCTGCTCGCCACGTGGATAAGTGAAGGACGTCTGTTGTTGGATCGCCCCGCCTGGGTATTTTGCACCTTTAACCCCGGTGATTTTTGTATTTGGTTATTAGTATTAAAACTTTCATTAGCAGTTTAAAAGTTTTGTAATATTTGCATTTAGATCCTCGAACTTTCATTATTTGCATTTAGGTCCTTGTCCACGTCACCTCACGTGACTCGTGCACGTGGGGTGGTGGGCATTTTGCAAGGACCCTTTGCGGAGTTTCATATTTCATTTTAGTCCAGGAGCTTTTCTATTAAGTGTAATATTTTTTGGAAAAATTGCAATTAAGCCCCCAGGTTCTTGTTAATTACATTTAGTTCCTCCCCATGCGCATGCATACCACGTGCATGGGTGGGATTTTTGCGCTTATGCCCCTTGCGGGTTTGGAAATTTGTATTTGGTCTTGGAATTTTGTTAAATAATTACATATTTTATGGAGAAATTGCACTTTGGCCCCTGAGATTCTGGATAATTACATTTATGCCCTTGCTAGTCGTGCATTTTCTATTTGTTGTCTCTATTTATTCCATGCATCTATAAAATCCTAAAAATCACCAAAAATTAACTTAGGTTCCTGTCTAGTTACTCTTTCATGCTATATTTTTAGTTTTCATTATTATTGCATTTTCTTATTTATAAATATTCAAAAACATGCATTTTGCTACTGTTTGCATTAGAAAATACCAAAAAAATATTAAAACCCTTCAAAAATTCCAAAAAATATATATTTTGTGTGCTTCTATGTCTTTTAATTTCATTCCAAAAATCACTAAAGAATTCAAAGTAAAACCCCTAAAAATTAAAAACCCCCTAAAAACTACATAAAAAACTTAAAAATTCCAGAAAATCCTAAAATATAATTTTGGTCTCTGAATTTTCTCTGATTTATTAGCTTTCATTTAAAATTAGTTTGAGGAATTTTGGACATTGTTTGATATTTTTCATCCTCATTTTAGTTTCATTCTTTAATTTTTTTTTCACTATTTTCAGTATTTTTGACTTTAAAAATACCAAAAAAATAGGAAAAATATAGAAAAATCACAAAAATATTAGAAAAATATAAAAAACACAAAAAGATTTTTTTTCCTAATTTTTGCTTATTTTTCTCTATATCTTATATCTCAAGGGCAAGGTTGCCATACCAGCACAGATTGAGTCGAATCCGAACAATCTGAAGAGGAAATACGAGCAGGTACAGTTTACAGAGGATACCTCTCCTAGTGATTATTTGAGTGACATGTCTTTTCTTTGTGATGCGGATTTCGTGACTACTAGGAGTGGTAGGACGCCAGCCGGCGGTGCCTCATCTGATCGACAACCACACGAGGAACCAAGAGCGCCAGATGAGGGGAGAAGCGGTGTTGATGTCGTTGTCGATGATGTTGATGACGGTGGTACTGATGCCACCAAGGATGGAGATCCAAATGACGGTGCTGAGGCCGTCGCGACACTCGATGCAGATGGTGGTGTTGATGCCACCATTTCACTTGATGCAGAGCCGGAGCACGATGATGTTGCCGCGAAGTCAGATGTCGTTGGTGGTACTGAGGCCACCACTTCTACTTTTGTTGAGCTCTCACCTGTTGTGTTGCCACCTTTTCTATCTCAGGACTGTGGTAATCAGAAAAAGAACAAAAATATGAATAAAGGAAAGGTTTCTGTGTCCACTTCGAGTCCATATGTGTTGCATGATGATCATTGTATGGATTCCATTCCTTCACAGGCACAGGGACCTATTCCTAGTCCTCCATCTGAGGAGGCCCCTACCATCCCTTTCCCTCAAGCACTCCTCTCGACGAAAGGGAATAAAAAAGAAAATCCCCAAAAGACTCACCAGTTAGAGTTCAGCAACCGGATGATTGATAGATTCCAGATCCAGCTGACTCTACAGGAGGCACTTGAACACATCCCCCTCTTCCAAAAGAACTTGAGAGAGAAGACTACGGTCCGCAGGAAGAGGAGGAACCGCAGATATGGGATACATGTGCTCACTCGTTCTACTTGCTTTGCCATTCAGAACAAATTGCCAGCCAAGAGACCTGATGCAGGAGCTCCCTATGTCAGATGCGAGATTCAGGAATAACAGTTTGATCGTACTCTATTAGACAACAGATCTTCTACCAACCTCCTTCCGGCAGCCTTGCTCGACCTATTCGAGTTTGGTCCTCTTCTTCGGAGCAGGACAATCCTTCAGTTTGCTGATAGGTCTATTAAGAGGTCGAAGGGTTGTTGAGAGACGTGGTCGTTACCATTCAGGGCCTGAAATTTCCCATGGACTTTGTTGTATTGGACATAGAGATCCCTGAGTCGGTAACAGATACCCCCATCATACTTGGACACCCATTCTTGGCCACTGCCAAGGCGGTGACTAACCATGATAGCGGGAAGGTGTACTTTCGTGTAGAGGGTGAAAGTATACAAATAGAGACGATCGACGAGACCAGAGCGAGAGAATCAGCATGCTCAGAGCAGTCCAACGATACAGAGCAGATGACAGAGGCTGAGCGAGACGTCTACTAGGAGTGTGATTTTGTGATGACCGATGATGAAGCCGTTTGGACAGATCCAGTAGCACGAGCCCTTGCCTTGCCCGTAGATTCAGAATACTTACAGCTTATGGCAATTGAGAGCTTTGAGAGCACACCCCTGGTAGAGGACACATTTGAGGCCGACAGTTCTGGGATGGGTGGCGAAGCAGAGCTTCACTCATGTTCTTCAGATTCAGATCTCTCAGATTCAGACATTGATTGGGATGATTTTTATGATTACTTGCCATGTCTGATTCCTTCTAAGCCGACATCTAGGATGGAGTGCGAGCCAGTACAGTTTATAGATGATTCAACAGGGTTCCCTTTGTTAGATCTTCATGCACATCGAGAGTTTTCACATACGGACTTGGTAGCCTTCACACAGACATATCAGAAGCTAGATCTGCCACCTCCCAGTTATCCAGAATTGAAGCCCTTACCGTAGTTGCTGAAGTACGGATTCCTTGCAGGTGAGCCTGATATGCACCCAGTCATTATCTCAGCAGGTTTGACTAGAGAACAAGAATCTCATCTGATGGAGGTTCTTGAAAGAAACAGCAAGGTGATAGGATGGAGTATAGCTGATCTCCATGGGATTAGTCCGGCTCTGTGCTCCCACCACATCTATCTTGAAGAGGATGCTAAGCCATCGCCTGAGTTCCAGCGACGTCTGAAGCCGAATCTTCGAGATGTGGTCATGAAGGAAATATCAAAATGGTGGAGCGCCGATTTTATCTACCCCATCTCCGACTCCAAATGGGTTAGTCCATTACATGTGGTACCCAAGAAGATGGGTATCACTACAGTTGTGAGTGAGTCTGGAGAGGAGATAACTATCCGGGTACCCACATCTTGGAGGATCTGTGTGGACTACAGACGATTGAATGAGGCCACCAAGAAGGATCATTTCCCACTGCCATTTATTGATAAGATTATCGAGAGGCTAGTTGGGAAGACTCACCATTGTTTTCTTGATGGGTACTCCGGTTATAACCAAGTGGCCATTGCATCCGAAGACCAGGAAAAAACGACATTCACCTGCCCGTTTGGGACGTATGCTTTCAGACGGATGCCCTTTGATTTGTGTAACGCCCCGACGACATTCCAAAGGTGCATGTTGTCCATTTTCTCGGACATGGTGGGTGACTGTTTAGAGGTCTTCATGGATGACTTCTCGGTCTATGGCGATGGGTTTGATGCTTGTCTTGACTGCCTAGACTGTGTACTTCAGCACTGCATAGAGGTCACTCTTGTCTTGTCTTGGAAGAAGAGTCACTTTATGGTGACTCAAGGGACGGTCCTTGGTCATATTATCTCCAACAGGGGCATTGAGGTTGATCCATCCAAGGTGGATATCATTAGAAAACTCAATCCACTATCCAATTTGCGTCAATTGCGGTCTTTTCTGGGGCATGTCGATTTCTACCGACGGTTCATTCAGGACTTCAGTCGTATTGCCCGGCCGCTCACTGATTTGCTGACGAAAGATACCGAGTTCATTGTAGATGATAAGTGTCTTGCATCCTTTGAGACTCTCAAGAATAGGGTTTTCACGGCTCCTGTCCTTCAGCCACCCGATTGGTCTCTCCCATTTGAGATCATGACAGATGCTTCTAATTTTACCGTAGGGGCTGTGCTTGGATAGAGGAGGGATGGATTTCCGTATGCCATTCACTACGCTAGCCGGACTTTGGATGCCGCTCAGCGAAACTACACCGTGACTGAGAAGGAAATGCTAGCTGTAGTCTTTGCTTTGGATAAGTACCAATCATATATTCTCGGATCTAGAGTGACTATCTTTACAGATCACACCACCATCCGGTACCTCCTGGCCAAGAAGGATGCCAAAGCTCTCCTTACCAGATGGATCCTTCTACTCCAGGAGTTTGATATTGAGATTAAGGATAAACCTGGAGTTAAGAATGTGGTCGCGGATCACCTCTCCCGCTTAGAGAACCTTGAGGAATCTGAGCCCAGCGCACCTATCACAGAGACATTTCTAGATGAGGCGGTACTCGCTATCACCTCGCTTCCATGGTACGCCGACATTGTGAACTATCTTGTCGCCAAGACGGTTCCACACGGTTGGCCCAGGAAGAAACTTGAGACCTTCCTTGCTAAGGCCAAGTCTTACCATTGGGAGGATCCCGTCCTTTATCATAAAGGAGGGGATAGCATCTGAAGGAGGTGCATTCCTCAAGAAGAGCAGCATAGCGTCCTCACCTACTGCCACAAGCTTGAGGCAGGAGGACATCATTCTGGGAGACGGACAGCACAAAGGGTGCTCCAATCCGGCCTTTGGTGGCCTACTCTCTTCAAGGATTCAGATGAGTTCGTGAAGAGATGTATTGACTGTCAGAAGATGGGTACTTGCGGACAGAGAGACATGATGCCCATGCATCCCATTCACTTTTGTGAGGTTTTTGACGCATGGGGGATTGATTTCATGGGCCCATTTCCTAAGAGTCAGGAGTTTGAGTACATTCTGCTCGCTGTGGATTATGTGAGTCGTTGGGTTGCGGTCATCCCCGCCCGAGCCGCAGATGCTAAGACCGTGTGTCCCTTTTTGAGGAAAAATATCATTTCACAGTTTGGGGTACCTAGAGTTCTGATTTCAGACGGGGGCCTCACTTTATTAACGACAAGGTAAAAGCCCTTGCAGACGAGTTTAGCATTGACCATCGTGTTGCCACGCCATATCACCCTCAGACTAATGGTCTTGCTGAAATATCGAACAGGGAGATGAAGACTATTTTACAGAAGGTAGTCTGCCCAGACCGAAAGGATTGGTCACAGCTTTTGGACTCGTTCTTGTGGACCTATCGGACTTCCTTCAAGACTCCATTAGGGACATCTCCCTTTCTTCTCGTCTATGGCAAGTCGTGCCATTTACCAGTGGAAATCAAGCACAAGTCACTATGGGCAGTTACAGAGTTATTGTTGGATCCCGAGAGTATAGGAGAACAGAGGAAAGCAGAGTTGGCAGCCCTGGAGGAGCTGAGAGACACAGCCTTTTCTAGCAGCCTACAGTATAAGGAAAAAGTGAAGACATGGCACGATTCTCATATCAGCCATAAATAGTTTGAGTTCGATCAGCACGTATGGTTGTTTGATTCTAGGCTGAAATTATTTCCATGGAAATTACAGAGTAAGTGGAAAGGTCCTTATGTGGTCAGGAAGGTACATGACAATGACAGCATTGATATATCCGAGTTGTCATCTTCCTCTACCTTTCGGGTTAACGGTCAGCGCTTGAAACTCTATCTAGATCATGATCCACCGACCGTTGACATTGCCCTGATTCTTCTGGTATGAGATGTGCTCTTTGACTCATATCACCTGCATCTCATACATGATTATTACTCTCATCTTTCTCTGTATAGATCTGTTTGACTATATCATTCACTCATTCTTCCATTATGTCTGCTACCCCATTGCCATTTTATGATTTCACTATACTTAGGACACGCCTTGCCCTAAGTATAGGGGGGTACACACTGAGCTGTGATCTATTCTTTTCTTCTTTTCTTCTTTTCTTCTTTTCTTCTTTTCCTTTTCTATCCTCTTTATCTATTAGAAAGGTGTCACCCCTTTTTGTCAGTCTTCTGTTCTTAGGACGTACTTTGTCCTAAGTATAGGGGGTGTGCACCCCGAGTTCTTTTATTCGTTGATCCTCTCCATTGTCTCCTCTTCTTGTCTATACTTAGGGATATCTTACCCTAATTATATGGGGAGATAGTCTGAGTACGATCTGATCGTTCCCACCCTTGACCCTCCCTGCTCTGTGTACAGTCTGATATACTTAGGATTATTTGATCCTAAGTATAGGGGGGACGGTCGACTTCTCATTCGTTCATTCATTCCTTCATTCATTCTTTATTCTTTAGACTTTTCTATACTCAGTACGAGTTATGTTTTCTTTTTTCTCTCTGATCTATAAGGACATAGCTCAAGCTAAGTATAGGGGGGTCGTATATACTGCATATATACCTTAGCCATAACTCGTACTTTCGTATTTTTATATGGCTATTATTACTTATAAAAATTCATAAAAAAACCTTAATAAAAAGATGTGATTATTCCTCAAATTCTTTTTGTACTTACTGATTAATAAATCAGGTGAAAATGTTTTTTGCAAAATGTTTGAAAAATAGTTTGAAAATCTTTGTGAAAAATCTTTTGAAAACTATTTGGAAAACATTTTGTTACATGTTTTCAACCTTTGCAAAAACATTTTGATTGAAAAATTATTTTCATTGTGTGACATAAAATGTTTGAAAAATGATTTGCAAATGGTTTGAAAAAATGGTTGCAGAAATATTTGAAAAATCCATATATACTGTTTGGAAAACCTTTGCAAAATGATTTTCAAAGGTGTGTACATGTTTGTAAAATTCTTTGTAAAAATTATTTTGGACTATAGTTTTCAAAATTGTTTGAAAAACCTTTTTCAAATAAGTTTGAGGAATATATACACATCACCTAAAATCCATTATATATATACATATAAAATTGATCACTTACCCTTGTAAATTCTTAAAATCCACTTCTTGTAAATATACGATGCATCCCCGTGTAAATATTTTAACCTAGTTTTTATCCAAAATTTTTGTTTTCAAAAATCTCAAAAACATTTGCAAAATTAAAATACCAAAAACATTTGAAAATCTTTTTGAAAAATACAAAAAAATGCATATGCATCATCTTTTCGAAAATCCATAAAAAGTTAAAAATCTTGAAAATTGCATCACAAAAATATTTTCTGAATTCTTCATAGCATTTGCATAGCATTCGCATTTTTCGAATTGAGTTTGATGGTTGAACAAGTCTAAATAAAATCTGAAGATTGGAGCTTGATTGGACCTTAAAATCTACCTAATAACAGGAACCTTATAGGAGCTGGAATTGAGGTACTTCAGGTCTAGTTGACTTAATTCTTTGAGGATCACGAGACTTGGTTCAATGGATTCTTGACTGCCTAAGTAGAGTATTTCAGAACACACGCACGACTCTTGTTGATAATGACCTAACTTGGACACCTGCACCTTTCACATGGCTCAACTCAGTTGGAGTGGTGAGGGGTTGGATTTGCCGGTATGAGACGCACACAAGTGGAAACACTTGTCCTCCTTTAGGGAGGGAAGTGCACCCCAACCCGTCCAATGATGAGGAATTCTAAAGACGGGAGAGTGTGGGTTGAAATAAAGCTTCAAAAGAGGGATAGTGTACTGGCTCAAGAGGAAAAACTCCTTATGTAAATGCTATTGTATATAGTATTTCAAAAAAATGAAGAAAAGAAAAAGAAAAAAGAAAGGGAAGACAGGCTTGTACAAAAATAAAATGCATGTCAAAGTATGTGAATATGTTGTGTAGTCAATAAGCAAGCTTGAGCTTCAAAGTCAAATATGTAAGCATGCAGCTGGATGACTTGACTACACTGGTCTTGCATCCTAGGATAGGTAGCTACACTGGTTACCGATCATTCTTCTCTTCACCCCCTCCTCTTGAGCTGGTTGCTACTTGAACTTAGAAGGGAATACCCCGCTCCTCGAGGAAGGAGTTATTGGATTGGGGAAGCATTGGGTTGTCGTACTGGAGAAGTCAGTCTCTTTGTCATTCTAATTGGGGAGAACCATAATCACTTACATTGTGCGAGTCAAATTCATAGTCGTAAGGGTTTGCGTATGAGATGAGATATTTCTGACCTGGCTATTGAGGAGACTTGGACAGAGTTTTGGGATTCTCGAAGGTTGTTGGATTTCAAATCCGGTTCTCATTAAGGTTCCGCCCACACTAAAATTCCACAGGTCTGACTTAAGCTCCAAACTCTGATTTTGTGAAGACAATTTGTGAAGACAAGTTTGATAATTAAACTAAATCCAATTTCTTCTTTTTCTTTTCTTTGTTTTTCTTTTCTTCACTTATTGCATAAGCGTTTGCTAGGGACTAGCAAATGCAAGTATAGGGCATGATGAATCTATGTTTCATCATCTTTATTCTATCATTTTGGCCTTAAAAACCCTAGTAAATGCGTGTAAATAGCGTTAATTCATGCATTTTAGCATCCATGCATTATTGTGTAAATAGTGTACAAAATACGGTTTTTAAAGCCAAACTTATAGAATAAAGAAATTAAAAGAAAAAGAATAAAATATTGTAAATATTTTATGACCTGAAATCCCGAGACCTAGGCATCTCGATGGCTAGGTCGACAAGGAATAAAGTAGGGGGAGATAAGGCCCAAAATACAATACAAATACCTTTTATTTTATTCATTCTTTATTCATTTTAGGACCAATTTTTGGTTCCACTTTTTATACTCCAAATAAAGAAACTTTATGCATGAAAGTTGTAGATAATTAAATATAGAAAAATACAAAATTGATTTCACTCAAAAATAATATACAGATAAAAAGTTATGATCTGAATAAAATTCCAGAATCCCAACTTCCCAGACCTGTATCTCTCAAATAAAAACTCGAAAAAAATCACTTTAATTGTATATAATTTTCAATAAGCTATCTAATGAAGATGGTTTTGTATTTTTCGGAGTTATCGTTTGAAAGTTGAGTTTCGGACCCCTATTGTATACTTGTATCGATTAAAATATTTATTTTATTCATTATTCATTATTTTTATTATTTCATGTTTTTATTTCATAAATATTATATATGTACATATTAAAACTGGAATAAAATGATAAATAAAACATTAAAAATAAAATTCTTGTATAAAATACATAGATGAATTACCAATGTACTTTGTTAGAACCACGTTTCTGGCCGTTTTCGCCGATTTTTGGAGGACGCATCGTGCATCTTTTCGCGATGAAGACTTCTTGACTTTTTCTCCCCATATATCCACCATACAAGTCTAGAGTGTATATTGAGGATTGGATCATGGATTCACCCTATTTTCTTCGATCCTTGGAGCTTGTTCATCACGTTGTCTGACCCCCCTCTGTTGTGCGTCAAAACATTAGTTTTTGCCCATTTTCTCGAATTTTATAGGCCGCTTCTTTCACCAAATCGTTGGGCTTCCTTATTAACTTTTTCTCCCCATACATCCACCATACACGCCCAATCATTATATCGAGGGATGAGTTGTCGATTCTCTAGATACACACCGATCTTCTTGCCACCTCATCAACTCTCTAACCAGCCTCTGCCACTCCTGTCAGAACCTTGTTTTTTGTCCATTTTATTGGATTTTTCAAGGCTGGTCCTTTCACCCAATCGCTATGCTTCCTTCATGACCTTTTCTCCTTCAAGTACCCTCATACACGCCCAGAGGTTACTTGGAGGATTGAATCAACGATTCACTTGATCTCCATCGTTCTTTGGAGCTGCCCACCTCACATGTATAAAACACCCCATCTTCGTCCCATTCATTTTTTAAACCCTCTTGGACTCATTTTGGTCACCCTTCTTGGAGCTCAAGATAGAGTGAAGTGACAGTGAGCTCTCCAGCTCCTCAGAGGCGCAGCTAGGCGAGTCGAAGGGCGGCTCCACCCCCACCTCCGGCCATCAGCCGTCGAGGTTCCAACTTCCTGGTTTCTAGGCAAGTCGAGGTCATTTTTTTTGCTCGTTTCCTTGCTCTTTATTCACTTGCATATCATAGATTTATTCTAGCATTTTGTTTACTTGCTTTTTAGTCACTTAATCACCCAGTTCACCCCCCGTCGGAGCAAGCTCCGACGAGCTTCCAACCCATCATTTCAACTTTTATTCATCCTCCTCGACGCGGCTCACATCTCACCGCTGCCATCCTCCGCTATTCTACGTATCCTCATACACAACACCCTCCGTCTTCAGCCACATAAGGTGGTAGAAGCACATCCTTCTTCCCTCACCAAATCGAAGGAAAACCCATTCATATCCCATTTTTTTGTGTGCCTAACATCTTGGCCGAGTTTTGTACTCGAGCTCGTCTTCTAATTGCATGTACATCGGAGCACTTTCACGCACATCCCCTTATTGTCCAAGAGCAGCTTGACTCCACCTGGATTAGTGGGACATTTTGCAATCACATCCCCTTATTTTTGGCATATTTCAGAAAGTTTTTCGAGTATCTTTTGAACTGCAGTTTCGTTCTTATATTTCCATCTGTACCCCTGCACTTAAACACTCATAAATCATTCATCTCAACTCTATTTTCTATGAGTTTTTTTATTAGAAAGCTGCTTTAAAGATCTACATTTTGTTAAAATTCCAAAATATTCTGATGTACGAGCTATTAATGGTGAATTTTTTAACTCAGGAGACTGATTTGGTGTATTTCGTTAATAACTCTTTCAATACTTGATATCACTTGCTCATTTTTGGATTCCTTGTAGAAATTAATGGGGCCAAATTTGTATTTAAATTTCATCGAAAGATATTATGGTTTGTGACCTATAAAATTTCTAAAATATTTTGAGTGATTAATTTATTTCTGGAGCACCGTTTATTTATTTGAAAATCTAAAAATATGTCCATGTGCCCCTGAATTTGTTATACAATCAGAGATTTTTTTGTATTTTTATCTTTTTGTTTGGGTAGTAAAAAAATCAAAAATATCATTTCTACCTTCCTGTAGTCTTTTATTTTTAATATATTCATTACCTTTTTGAAAATTTCCAAAAAAATTATATTTTGTTTTTTTCTCTGTGTTTTAACTTTAGATCAAATATCATTAAAAATTTCAAAAGAAAACCCCTAAAAATAGCAAAAAACCAAAAATCTTCATAAAAATCTTAAAAATTCCACAAAAATCTTAAAAATACAATTTCAGTTTCTAAATTTTCTCTATTTTGTTATATTTATTTTAAAATTAATTTAAGGAAATTTTGATTATGTTTGATATTTTTCATCCTCATTTTAAATTCAGCGAGTAAGTTTGTTCACTGTTTTTCAGTTTTTTTTATTTTTAAAAATACCAAACAAATTTGGAAAAATTTGGAAAAATCATAAAAATAGTAGAAAACTATAAAAAGCATAAAAAACATTTTATTCATGTATTTTGATAATTTTTACCTCTTTTTATCTCTCTCATCTCTCTTGTATATATATATATATATCCTATATAGCTTTATATATTTATTAAAAGAAAAAAATATAAAAATATAAAATATAAAAAGAAAATACAAAATTAGTAAATTAAAAATCAAAATATAAAAATATAAAATCAAAAATTAAATAAAAAAAATATAAAGTTCAAAACCCACAAAAAATAGCATTTGCATAGGCATTTGATCACTTTCAGTCTTGAGCATTTATCTTACCGATCTACATGTTTGCTTCCTGTGTTCAACACTCTACACTAATTGCCCTACACACATATTTTGTAGAGTTATAATAAATTTTAACTCCACACTTTGATTTCCATTGCTTGATATTATTTGTGGGTTTATTGTTGATTAAATCCGGATTTCTGAGCGGTCAACGCATCGACTGTGTTCCTACCTTGTGTGGAATACACGACCGTCTGATTTTTGGGTTAGTCAGTAACCATGCTTATACACTTCAGAATATTGCCAACTATAGCTACATAACTTGAGTATGGCATCTTTAAGATGTAAGTCAAGATTGCATTCCTCTATGAATACCTCTCTAAGGACATTCACATGAAGTAGCCCCAGGGCTTCATGATTGAGGAAAGCAAGGTGTGCAAGCTAAAGAAATACATCTATGGACTCAAATAAGCTTCTTATAATTGGAACATAAGATTTGATGAAATTATAAATGTTATGATTTCAGATAGAATCTTGGTATACCATGTGAGGCTTAGTGGGAGTGGAATTGTGTTCATCGTGCTAAGTGTAGATGATATCCTAATCATTTGAAATGATATAAGGATAATGATAATAAGTGTTTTATAATCTGGTTGTTCCATACCTTGATATATGATCTCAAGAATACCTCTTAGATCTTAGTTCTGAAGTTGTTCAGAAGCAAAGAGTAGAGGGTATTGGGATCGTCACATTGGTGGTACACCGGATATGTTCCATTCTCTGAAAAAATCCAAGAGAGGCTTCCATCCCTAAGATATGGTACTGGCCTATATGAAGGGATAACACCTCAAAGAGTTGAGGAAGTGAATGCTAGAACTGCTTGCCCTTATGCATCAGTTACGGCAAACCGAGTATATGCTAGATGTGTACAAATGCCAGATGTCTGCAATGCAGTGAGATTAGTAAACTGTTACTAATCCTACTATGGAAATAAAACACTTGATTGCAGTAATAACGATATCTTCAAAGATGAGAAGACTTTAGAGATATTGATCTCCAAGTCTTATCTTCAAGAGCTTAAGACTTTATAGATAGTGATCTAAAAGGCCTTAACTACAGATACCTTAGTGGATAGAGATCTCTGGAAAAAAGGGTATTCTGATAAGGATTATGGTCTTGCTGGCTAAAATGACTATTGAGCAGTAGTGTCAACGACACTATAACTAACAATGTTGAGTATTGGTTGCATTAGATGCAACTTTCGAATTGAATGCGAGAACTGTTACTCGGAGATATGCAAGTGCCGTTAAAGGACTTGGCGTAGTCTCTTGGGAACAGAGTGACTGATTAGCTTACCTAGATATTTTTCTAAATGGCCTATGATTGTCACATGAGTGAGGGTTTAAATGATTAGCCCATTAAATGGCTCTTTGGACTAGTGGGAGATTGTTGGACATGCGAGCCCACGGCTAGCCATTATGCAATAAATGTCATTGCAAATATCATTCCCTGATCTGAAATAAAGAATAACTAATTTGAATAATAGGTCCCTTATTACAATTAGGTTATGTACCATGGTCATCTTGATGATCATACAGTTGTTGATTCAAATATTAAATCATAGAGGCTGGTGCTTGGATGAACATCTAAAGAGTTAGATTGAGGACTCATCAAGTACCATCAAATGATTGTTAAGAGATGATCTCCAACCTGAGTAGGAGATGGCAATCCTTTCTCAATTAGGTTGATATCTGACCGACCTCTTGATGCAGGTCCTCTGCATGGGAATAAAGATTCAGAGGTGTCAGATTAGTTAGGTCAAAGAGTTGACTTAACGAGATCGAGATAACCAAAGTCCTATGTTGTATGCTGTCACAATATAGGCACACATCCTTCGACCATAGACAGATGTGTCACTATATGTCTGAGTATGTACATTTGGCAGACCAATAGGTTGATGACCTAATCAAGGTCTATATAGCGGCATGCTGGTATGCATGCGGGGGCATATGAGTAATACGATCTCTCAAAGGGATCATACAGGTTCATTAATGAACCGGAAGACATGAGCTCATTCATGAGATATTGGGAAAAATCAAATTCCGTGCACGGTCGTCTTGCTTTGGAAGCTTGACTGAATTTGCAGGTTTGATATATTCTTTTGGAAAGTATATGATCAACACCTGGGTATGATATATGCTTTTGGAAAGTATATGATCAATACCAACTCCCAATGATCGAATGTGAAACTTAATGATAAATCCCTGAAGTAGACAGTGTAAAATTGATCTTATACTTCGAGATTATTCTGGGTCTTCCAATGTGCAAGATGTACAGGTATTGGGAATACCTGAGGGTGAAGTGATCATGAACGATTGTATAACCATGACGCTTCCATTCCTAGGGAGTGATGAAACGGGTCTGGATTTTAGTGACTCCTCAGGAGAGAAGTAATTTGATCTTGGTCCAAATGTTCGACATTGATCTGAATGTGATTCAGATACAATGAGAAGATTAGATTTGCGGTCTTGATTTAATCAAGCATCTATGGGAGGCCCGAGATCTGGATTTGAGATATGATCTCAATATCCAAGTCACTATACGCGGAACAATACAATCGTCCTGTCCTTATCTCCAAGTATTCGCGGAGAAAGCGCATTATCCTTGAAAGAGTTCAAGATAATTTCATTGTTGATATAAGTATCCGAGCATTGAGAAAATGGATAATTAAATGTGATTTAATTATCATGATTAATATGAATTTAATTCATATTATAAAGAGAGTTATCTAAGATGATTAAATATGATTTGATTATCAAAGATGTAAATAATGTGAATGTGATTCATATTATTTGGGCACAAGAGAAAAGAGATCCAAGATAATTAAATATGATTTAATTATCATGGATATGAATAATGTGGATAGAAATATTCATATTAATCATATATATTATAAATATGATTTACAATATATAAGAGAGAGCTATTTGTAATTTACATTTGTTAATTAAATGTTAATGTGAATTGGATTCACAATGGACATTAAATTGAAAATGTAATTTACATTTTATTTTAGGTTGCGAATATAATTCACAATTTTCCAATGGCAAGATTGCAATATTCTCAAAATAATTATGAATTATTTTTATTCAATAATTTACAACAAATGTTGTTGTAAATCTTGGAGATTTTAATGGAATAATGTAATCTCATGAGATATCATGAGATTACATGAGATTGCCACCAAATCCCATATTATGGAACGAGGCAATCTTCATTCCAATAATCTTCGTGATTGCTTGATTTAACTTGGGATTGATTTATATTGATTTATCAATATAGATTTAATCTAAATTAAATTAATTGTTGTTGTTTTTTTACCAACACAAATCTTAGCCATTAAAAGAAACACAAATCAATGTGAGCCATTGGATTTGCGTCATCCATGGATTGAAATCCATGGATCCCAAAATATTATAAAAGGAGAGGCAACCCCTTTGCTCTTCTTTACAAAATGAGAACATAAGTCTCTCTCTCTCTCATTCTCTCTACACGCCTACTCTCTCTCTCCCTCTCATATGGTCGTCCACTGTGGATGCCCTAGAGGGAGTCTCCATCGCCGCAGCGTCGTCGTTATGTGATTTACCGAAAATATCGAGCGGTCGTATTGATCCACAAGGCGGATCAACTGTCGATGCATTGACCACTCAACAATCCTGGCTAAATCAACAATCAACCCACAACAATGATCAAACAATGAAAAGCAAGTGTGGAGTTGAAATTTATTATAACTCTACAATAAGTGTGTATAGGTGCAAGTACGTGTAGAGTGTCGAACACTGGAAGCAAAAAGGACAGATCGGGCAATCAAGCTCAAAAATGAAAGTGATCAAATGCCTACAAATGTGCTCTTTTTGTGGGTTTTTATTTTTTTTAGTTTTTTAATTTTTGATTTTATATTTTTAAATTTTGATTTTCTTTTTCTGATTTTGTATTTTCTTTTTTTATATTTTATATATTTTTATATTTTCTTTATCAATAATGAAGTATATATACAATAAAGGAAAGAGAAATATAATATGTAGAGAAAAATAGGTAAACGTAAGCAAAAATCAGGAAATAAGAAATTTTTGGGCTTCTAATATTTCGTGATTTTTCTATATTTTTCCTAATTTTTTTGGTATTTTAAAAGGAAAAAATACTGAAACCGTGAATAAAATAAAAGGTTGAAACCAAAATGAGGATGAAAAATATCAAACAGAATCCAAAATTCCTCAGATTAATTTTAAAACAAAGAGAATAAAAAGGATAAAATTCAGGAATAGAGATTGTATTTTTAGGATTTTTCTACGATTTTTAAGATTTTTATGAAGTTTTAAGGGGTTTTTTAATTTTTAGGAGTTTTACTTTGAATTTTTGTGATTTTTGGACTGAAGTTAAAACACACAGAAACACCCAAAATATAATTTTTTAGAATTTTTCGAGGGGTTTTAATATTTTTTGGTATTTTCTAATGCAGACAGTAGAGAAAATGCATGTTTTTGAATTTTTATAAATATGAAAATGTAATAAAAATGCAAAATAAAAATATAGCGTGAAAGAGCAACGAAACAGAATCTTAAGTTAATTTTTTGGTGATTTTTAGGATTTTATAGATTCATGAAATAAATAGAGACAACAAATAGAAAATACACTACTAGTAGGGATATAAATGTAAATATCCAAAACTCCAGGGGCCACAGTTCAATTTTTCCACAAAATATATAACTAATTAACGAAGTTCCAAGACCAAATGTAAATTTCAAAACCTGCAGGGGCACAAGCGCAAAAATCCTACCCACACACGTGCTACACACGCGCCTAGCAGGGGACCTACTTGTAATTAGTAATTACCAAAAACCTTAGGGGCTCAGTTGCAAAATATCCAAAACTATTACACCGAATAAAACTTTTCCTGGACTAAAATGAAATAAAAAGACCCGCAAGGGGTCCTTGCAAAATGTCCACAACCCCACATGCATGAGTCACGTGAGGTGACGTGGACAAGGACCTATGCGCAAATAAAGAGATTACGGGGTCTAAGTGCAAATATTACAAAACTTTTACAATGCAAATGAAAGATTTAATACTAATAAATAAATACGAAAACCGCTGGGGTAGAAAATGCAAAATACCCAAAGCTCGGCGATCCTACGGCGGACGTCACTTCACTTATCCACGTGGAGAAGATCTGACGGTCGGTGACGTTTTGCAGCTAGCAGCTACGATTAGATTCCCAAAGAGTGATCCTACGGTGGAGGCGCAAGGGGATCTAACGGTGGTTGCTCGATCTGGAGCCCGGCCGAGATCCAATAGCGGGGAGCCACGGACGAAGAACAAGGAAGAAGGTCGGTGGAACCGACCTTCCCCAACCCTGATCTCGCCCCCGGGCGACGCTCTGAGCTCCAAAAGTGGTCGTGCTCCTTCGTGGGGAGGTCCTCTAGCTCTTGGGCGCTCCAAAATACTCCAGCGGTGGCTGGAGCTCACGGGAGGGCTCGGTAGAGCTGGCGGGCTCCTGGGTCCTCCAACGAGGCTCAAAATGAGCTCCAGGCGTCTCCTGTGGCGCGCAAGACCTGCAAAAAGGGTTAGACCGACGAGGGCAAAGTGCCTCAGCGATCGGTGGAGTGCATGGTGGCGAGGGACGGCGGCACGAGATAGCTACCAGAGCGAGCTCCAGCGAGGGATCTAACGGGTGATTGGATGAATGAAACGCGAAGATTCTTGGGGGGATCTGATCCTAAGACTACGGGGAACAAATAGAGCAAAAGAAATTGAAGGAAAACAAAGACCCGAGTTTTTATTTGAGAGATACAGGTCTGGGAAGTTGGGATTCTTTAATCTTATTCAGATCATAACTTTTTATTTGTACATTATTTTTGAGTGAAATAATGTTTGTATTTTTATTTATTTAATTATCTACAACTCTCATGTACAAGGTTTCTTTATTTGAGGTATAAAAAGTGGAACCAAAAATAGGTCCCAAAATGAGTAAAGAATGAATTAAACAAAGACAAATCTTTATTGGTTTCTGGCCCTGATCCCCCCCTACTTTATTCCTTGTTGACCTATTCATCTGGATTAGACCTGGCCATGAACCGGGCCAGGCCGGGCCATGGACCGGGCCGACCGGGCCGAGGTTTTAAAACCCCTTGTCCAAGGCCCGGCCCGGCCCGGTCCATGGGCCATACTTCAAGGCCCAACCTGGCCCAGGTCTGGGCCGGGCCGGCCCATGGGCTGAATGTAAAATATTTTTTAATTAGTTTTTTAATCAAATTTATGGAGATAATTAAGTTTTTTTAGCATCATCTAATCTTTCTAAATCCAAGTAACCATAATATGTGGTACTTTGCATGTAAAGTATAAAATAAGATGTAATATTGATAATGTAAAACAAAAACTATAAGTATATTATATTAAATGTATCTAAAATATAATTTTTAAACATATATTTTTATATATGCGGGCCGGGCCGGGCCGAGCCGGGTTTTTTGACACATGTCCACGGCCCGCCCAATTGATGGGCGGGCCAAAGAGCGGGCCGGGCCGGCCCATTTCCAAAATCGCTTGCCCAAGCCCGGCCCATGAACGGGCTGGGCGGGCGGGCCCCCGGCCCAATGGCCAGGTCTAATCTGGATGCCTAGGTCTCAGGGTTTCGGGTCATAAAATATTTACAATATTTTATTATTTTTCTTTTCTTTTCTTTATTTTATTATTTTGGCTTTAAAAACTGTATTTTATATACTATTTACATACAGATGCATGAATGCTAAGATGCGGAAATTATGGGTATTTACAAGTATTTGCCAGGGTTTTTGAGGCCAAAATGATAGAATAAAGATGATGAAATGTGGATTCATCATCCCCCTATACTTGCCTTTGCTAGCCCCTAGCAAACACTTATGCAATAAGTGCAGAAAAGAAAAACAAAGAAAAGAAAAAGAAGAAAGATGGATTAAGTTTAATTATCAAACTTATCTTCACAAAATCAAAGTTTGGAGCTTAAGTTAGACCTTTGGAATTTTAGTGCGGGTGGAACCTTAATGGGAATCAGATTTGAAATCCAACAGCCTTCGAGATTCTCAAAACTCTGCTCAAGTCTCCTCAATAACCATGTCAGAAATATCTCAACCCAGACGCAAACTCTTACGACTATGAATCTGACTCGTACAATGTAAGTGATAGTGGCTCTCCCCAACTAGAATGACAAAGAGACCGACTTCTCCAGTATGACAACCCAATGATTCCCCAATCCAATAACTCCTTCCTCGAGGAGCGGGGTATTCCCTTCTAAGTTCAAGTGGCAATCAGCTCAAGAGGAGGGGGTGAAGAGAAGAATGGACGGTAGCCAGTGTAGCTACCTATCCTGGGATGCAAGACCAGTGTAGTCAAGTCATCCGGCTGCAAACTCACATAATTTGACTTTGAAGCTCAAGCTTTCTTATTGACTATACAACATATATACACTCCGGTAGGCATTTTATTTTTGTACAGGCCTATCCACTTTTTGGAGTTTTTTTAAAATACTATATACAACAACATTTACAAAGGGAGTTTTTCCTCTTGAACCAGTAGACTATCCCTCTTTTGAAGCTTTATTGCAACCCACACTCTCCTGTCTTTAGAATTCCTCATCACTAGACGGGTTGGGGTGCACTTCCCTCCCTAGAGGAGGACAAGTGTTTCCACTTGTGTGCGTCTCATACCGGCAAATCCAATCCCCTCACCACACCAACCGAGTCGAGCCATGTAAAAGGTGCAAGTGTCCAAGCTAGGTCATTATCAACAAGAGTCGTGCGTGTGCTCCGAAATACTCTACTTAGGCAGTCAAGAATCCATTGAACCAAGTCTCATGATCCCTAAAGAATTAAGTCAACTAGACCTGAAGTACCTCAATTCTAATTCCTATAAGGTTCCTGTTATTAGGTAGATTTTAAGGTCCAATCAAGCTCCAATCTTCGGATTTAACTTAGACTCGTTCAACTATCAAACTAAATCCGAAAAATGCTAATGCTATGTAAATGCGATGCAGAATGCAGAAAAAGTTTTTGTGATGCAATTTTCAAGATTTTGAACTTTTTATGGATTTTTGAAAAGATGATGCATATGCATTTTTTCAAAAAGTTTTTTCAAATGTTTTTGGTATTTTAATTTTGCAAATGTTTTTGGGATTTTTGAGAACAAAAAGATTTTGGCTAAAAACTAGGTACCCGTATTTACACGGGAATGCATCTTATATTTACAAGAAGTGGATTTTAAGAATTTACAACGGTAAGTGGTCAATATATATAGAGAGATTTTTAGGTGAGATGTATGTATTCCTCAAACTTATTTGACAAAGGTTTTTCAAACAATTTTGAAAACTATAGTCCAAAATAAATTTTACAAATATTTTTACAAACATGTACACACATTTGAAAATCATTTTGCAAAGGTTTTTCAAACAGTATAGATTGATTTTATACATATTTTTGCAACCATTTGCAAATCATTTTTCAAACATTTTATTTCACGCAAAGAGAATAAAATTTTCAAAACAAACATTTTTACAAAGGTTGAAAATATGTAACAAAACATTTTCCAAATAGTTTCCAAAAGATGTTTCACAAAGATTTTCGAACTATTTTTCAAACATTTTGCAAAAAACATTTTCACCTGATTTATTAATCACTAAATACAAAAAGAATTTGAGGAATAATCATCATCTTTTTATTACGTTTTTTAATTAATTTTAATTAGTGTTATTAGCCATCATTATTAAGAAAATACGAAAGTATGAGTTATGGCTAAAGTATATACACAGTATATACGACCCCCCTATACTTAGCTTGAGCCATGTCCTCATAGATCGGAGAGAAAAGAGAAGACATAACTCGTACTAAGTATAGACAAGTCTAAGGAACGAATAAGCGATGAATGAATGAATGAATGAGAAGTTGACCGTCCCCCCTATACTTAGGATCAAATAATCCTAAGTATAGCAGATTGTACACAAAGCAGGGAGGGTCAAGGGTGGGAATGAACATATCGTACTCAGATTGTCTTCCCCTATACTTAGGGTAAGATATCCCTAAGTATAGACAAGAAGAGGAGACAATGGATAGGATCAAAGAATAGAAGAACCCGGGGTGCACACCCCCCTATACTTAGGACAAAGTACGTCATGAGTATAGAAGACTGTCAACAAGGGGCGACATCTTTTTGATAGATAAAGAAGATAGAAATGGAAAAGAAGAAAAGAAGAAAAGATAATAAGAAGATCACAGCTCAGTGTATGCACCCCCCTATACTTAGGACAAAGTACGCCCTAAGTATAGCAAAATCATAGTATGAAGACGGGGTGACAGACATAACGGAAGAATGAATGATGGATATGGACAAATGGATCTATACAATGAAAGATGGAAGTGATAATCATGTATGAGGTGCAAGTAATATGAGTCAAAGGGCATACCGCATACCAGATGAATGGGGGCAACGTCAACGGTCGGAGGATCATGATCTAGATATAGCTTCAGGCGCTGACCGTTAACACGAAAGGTAGAGGAAGACGACAACTCGGATATATCAATGCTACCATTGTCATGTACCTTCCTGACCACATACGGAACTTTCTATTTACTCTGCAATTTCCCTGGAAATAATTTCAGCCTAGAATCAAACAACCATACACGCTGATCAGGCTCAAACTGTTTATGGCTGATATGAGAATCATGCCATATCTTCACTTTTTCCTTATATTGTAGGCTGCTAGAAAAGGCTGTGTCGCTCAGTTGCTCCAGGGCTGCCAACTCTGATTTCCTCTGTTCTCATATACTCTCGGGATCCAACAATAACTTTGTAACTGCCCAAAGTGACTTGTGCTTGATTTCCACTGGTAAATGGAACGGCTTGCCATAGACGAGACGAAAGGGAGATATCCCTAATGGTGTCTTGAAGGAAGTCAGATAGGCCCACAAGATCGAATCCAAAAGCTGTGACCAATCCTTTCGGTCTGGGCAGGCTACCTTCTGTAAAATAGTCTTGATCTCCCTGTTCGATATTTCAGTAAGACCATTAGTCTGAGGGTGATATGGAGTGGCAACACGATGGTCAATTCTGAACTCATCTGCAAGGGCCTTTACCTTGTTGTTGATAAAGTGAGACTCCCCGTCTGAAATAAAAACTCTAGGTACCCCGAACCGTGAAATGATATTTTTCCTCAAAAACCGACACACAGTCTTAGCATCTGCGGCTCGGGCAGGGATGGCCTCGACCCAACGACTCACATAATCCACAACAAGCACGATGTATTCAAACTCCTGACTCTTAGGAAATGGGCCCAAGAAATCAATCCCCCATGCATCAAAAACCTCACAAAAGTGAATGGGTTGCATGGGCATCATATCTCTCTGTCCGCAAGTACCCATCTTCTGACAGTCAGTACATCTCTTCACGAACTCATCTGAATCCTTGAAGAGAGTAGGCCACCAAATGCTGGAATGGAGCACCTTCTGCGCTGTCCGTCTCCCAGAATGATGTCCTCCTGCTTCAAGCTTGTGGAAGTAGGTGAGGACGCTATGCTGCTCTTCTTGAGGAATGCACTTCCTTCAGATACTATCCCCTCCTTCATGATAAAGGACAGGATCCTCCCAATGGCATGACTTGGCCTTCGCAAGGAAGGTCTCAAGTCGTTGCCTGAGCCAACCTTGTGGAACCGTCTTGGCGACAAGATAGTTCACAATGTCGACGTACCATAGGAGCGAGGTGATCGCAAGGATCGCCTCATCTGGAAATGTCTCTGTAATAGGTGCGTTGGGCTCAGATTCCTTAAGGTTTTCTAAGCAGGAGATGTGATCCGCCACCACATTCTTAACTCCAGGCTTATCCTTAATCTCAATGTCAAACTCCTGGAGCAGAAGGATCCATCTGGTAAGGCGAGCATTGGCATCCTTCCTGGCTATAAGGTACCGGATGGCGGTATGATCTGAAGGATATGGTATAATCCTCAAGCGCATCACGGAAGAGTGAGAGTCATATCGAATACGACGAGGAGCGACTAGTCGCACTAGTTGCTCGATGCAGCGGAATTTTAAAAAATTTTATTACGGCGAAACTACATGATCCAAGAACACTTCTCGGATTGTTTCGCCTAAACCACAGACAAGTAATAGGATTACCTCTTGAAGCGTGGTTGCGATCGAGTCTCTAAACGAAGAGACCTCCTGTCTCAAGTCTGATCCGACGGAGGAGACGCTTGCGAGCGCGGGGATGAACCGCGTGCTTCTCGCAATCCATGTTGATGATCCAAGCGGCGGATCTCCTGATCTCGACACATGAGATCCGACGTCTTCTTCACAAGCGAGGCGCACGAAGGAGACGGAGATCCATGAGCAGAAGAACGGGTAGCATAACGACGATGCCGCGGCGATGGAGAACCTCTCTTAGGTCATCCATGGTGGACGGCCACATGAGAGGGAGAGAGAGGGTTGTCGAGTAGAGAGAAGAGAGAGAGATGCTTCTCAAGCATTATGTGTAAAGAGAGAGCATGGGTATGCCTCTCTATTTATAGGGTTTTGGGATCCATGGATCTCAATCCATGTGATATATAAAATCAATGGATTATATTGATTTATGTCAATCCAATGGTCAAGATTGTTGTTGGCAAAAACCAACAACTTGTGATTTAATTTTTTTGATAAAATATATTTGATAAATCAAATAAATATTAATACCAAATTAAATCAATCAAATAAGGAGAGAGAATACAAAGGAGAGATCTTTCCCTATAAAGAAGAGGGGACGGCCACCAATTTCCCAAGGGAATTGGGTGCCGCCCCTTCTATTCCTAATGGGGAGTGCAATCTCATGGATTCCATGAGATTGCACATCTCCTTTATTTTCTCTCTACTTATTTCCAACAACTATTTGTTGGGATTTTATTCTTCAAAAATAATTCACAATTATATTTGAGAATATTGCAATCTTGCCATGGAAAAATTGTGAATCATATTCACAACCCAAAACAACATATAATTTACATTGTCAATTAATTACACAATGTGTATCCAATACACATAATAATTAATCAACACATATAAATTATAATTAGCTCTCTCTCTAATACATTATAAATCACATTTATAATATATTATGAATAATTGGATATTACTATCCACATTATTCTTATCCATAATAATTAAATCACATTTAATCATCTTAGATCTCTATTCTCTTGTTCTCAAATAACATGAATCATATTCACATTATTTACATCTTTGATAATCAAATCATATTTAATTATCTAAGACAACTCTCTTTATAATATGAATCGAATTCATATTAATCATGATAATTAAATCACATTTAATTATCCATTTCCTCAATGCTCGGATACATAAATCAACAATAGAATTATCCATGAACTCCTTCAAGGATAATGCGCTTTCTCCGCAGATACTTGGAGATAAGGACAGGACGATTGTATTGTTCCACGTATAGTGACATGGATATTGAGATCATATCTCAAATCCAGATCGCGAACCTCCCATAGATGCTTGATTAAATCAAGACCGCAAATCTAATCTTCTCATTGCATCTGAATCATATTCAGATCAATGTCCAATAATTGGACTAAGATAAGATTACTTCTCTACTGAGAGGAGTCACTAAAATCCAGACCCGTTTCATCACTCCCTAGGAATGGAAGCGTCATGGTTATACAATCGTTTATGATCACATCACCCTCAGGTATTCCTAATACTTGTACATCCTGCATACTGGAAGACTCAGATTAAACCCAAAGTATTGGATCAACTTTATAATGTCTACTTCATGGTTTTATCAGTAAGTTTCTCATTCGATCATTGGGAGTCGGTATTGATCATATACTTTCCAAAAGCATATATCATACCTAGGTCTTGATCATATACTTTCCAAAAGTATATATCAAACCAACAAATTCAGTCAAGCTTCCAAAGCGAGACGACCGTGCGCACGGAATTTGATTCTTCCCAATATCTCATGAGTGAGCTCATGTCTTCCGGTTCAGTAGTGAACATGTATGATCCCTTTGAGAGATCGTATTACTCATATGTCCTTATATGCACACCAGCGCACCGGTGTATAGACCTTGATTAGGCCATCAACCTATTGGTCTGCCAAATGTACATACTCAGACATATAGTAACACATCTGTCTCCGGTCAGAGGATGTGTGCCTATATCATGACAGCATTTGATATAGGACTTTGGTTATCTCAATCTCGTTAAGTCAACTCTTTGACCTAACTAATCTGACACCTCCGAATCTCTATTCCTATGCAGAGGACCTGCATCAAGAAGTCGGTCAGATATCAGCCTAACTGAGAAAGGATTGCCATCTCCTACTCAGGCTGGAGATCATGTCTTAATAATCATTTGACGGTGCTTGATGAGTCCTCAATCTAACTCATTAGATATTCATCTAAGCACCAGCCCCTATGATTCAATAATTAAATCAACAGTTGTATGATCATTAAGATGACCATGGTACATAACCCTAATTGCACTAAGGGACCTATTATGCAAACTATGTACTCTTTATTTCAGATTAAGGAGTGAATTGCAATAACATTTATTGCATAATGGCTCGCCGTGGGCTCGCATGTCCAACAATCTCCCACTAGCCCAAAGAGCCATTAATGGGCTAATCATTTAAACCCACACTCATGTGACTATCATAGGCTATTTAGAAAATAGCTAGGTAAGCTGATCAGTCACTCCGTTCCCAAGAGACTACGCCAAGTCCTTTTACGGCACTTGCATATCTCCTAGTAACAGTGCTCGCATCCAATGCGGATGTTGCATCTCATGCAACAGATACTCAATTTTTGTCGGTTATAGTGTCCTTGACACTACATCTTATTAATTATCATAACCAGTATTCCCATAATCCTTATTAGAATACCTTCATTCCTGGAGATCTCTATCTCCTAAGGTATCTACAGTTAAGACCCTTATAGATCACTATCTACAAGGTCTTAAACTTTTGAAGATAAGACTATGAGATCACTATCTCTAAGTTTTATCATCTTTGAAGATATTATTATTACTGCAATCAAGTGTTTTATCTCCATAGCAGGATTAGTAACAGTTTACTACTCCCACTGCACGGTAGACATATGGTTCTTGTACACATCTAGTATACATTCAGCTTCTCATAACTGATGCACAAGTGCAAGCAGTTCTAGCATTCACTTCCTCAACTTTTTGAGGTGTTATCCCTTTAGACAGGTCACTAACACATCTTAAGGGAAGGAAGCCTTTCTTGGAATTTTTCCAGAAAATGGAATAAGTCCAAGGTGTACTACTAATGTGACGGTCCCAATATCCTCTTCTCTTTGTTTCTGAACGACTTCAGAACTAAGATCTAAGAGGTATCCTTGAGATCATATCTCAAAGTATGGAACAACCAAATTTTAAAACACTTATTATTTATTCTTATATCATTCTAAATGATTAGAATAATATCTACATTTAGCACGATGAACACAATGGCACTCCCACTAAGCTTCACATAGTTCATCAAGATTCTATCTGAAATCATAACATTTACAATTTCATCAAATCTTATGTTCCAAATACAAAAAGCTTATTTGAGTCCAAAGATGGAGTTCTTTGGCTTGCACACCTTGCTTTCCTCAACCATGAAGCCCTGGGGCTACTTCATATGAATATCCTCAGAGAGGTATTCATAGAGGAATGCAATCTTGACTCACATCATGAAGATGTCATAGTCAAGTTGTGTAGCTATAGTTAGCAATATTCTGATGAGTTAAAGCAAGGTCACTGGAGAGCAAGTATCATCGTAAGCGATGTCTTCTCTTCGGTGTGTAGCTCATGGCTACGAACCGTGCTTTGAAGGTTTCTACCTTCTCATCAGGTTCCCTCCTTCTCTTGAAGATCCATTTACACCTTAATGGGCATGACCCATATAGGTGGATCCTCGAGGGTCCATATACAACACTTGTATATGAAGTCTACATTAGACTTTTATTGCTAACATCCATCTTTCCATGTCATGATCCTCAGGAGTTTCATCACATGAAGTCCGATCATTGTCAGATTCAATTGACACATGGAATCCGTCCTCAAACTTATTTGAAGAGGTATTATTGTTTCATCTTCAGTTATTCTTTTAGTTTCCGATTTCAGGAAACTCATTATCTTCTCAAGATTAAATGAGTTCCTTTAGTTCATTTTTATCTTGATTCTTAAGAGAGTCATCCTCTAAAAATCACATTCTCAGAGATGAGATCCTTTAAGAACCTCAAGGTTATAAAGTAGGTATCCAATACCATCCTTTATTTTCTTAATGAAGTAGCACTCTCTAGTGCTAGATTCCAGCTTAATCAGATGGAACCTTATTAAGGATATATATAATTTAGTCTCTACCACATTTATATATATATATATATATATACCAGGAAACTAAGAAATAATTATGCTAAGATTAATCATTGATCAAATCATGTCACACATGATCAATTGTATCTCCCTACAACTCCATTGAGTTAAGGTTCTTTAGGAGGATTGAGATAGGAATCATATTCACATCTCCATAAGGTATTCTTTGAATCCTTCTAATAGGTACAAGCTACCTTGGTTAGATCAAATTCATTTCATCTTCCTTCAAACTTTGGTTCTAAATCAAAATTGTGAAATCTTTAAACATTTCAAAGTTTTCTAAGTGAAGAGAAGAAATTTCATATCACAAATAATCATTAATAGATATCACATATCCATAATGTTTATTTTGATATAGATGATTCACATACATAAATATGTATGAGATCTTGAATACCTTAACATCTTACACCATTCCAAAAGAAGGGTGTATTGGACATTTTACTTTGAATACAATATTCATAAGTATGCAAGTTTTGAAATTTTAGACATTCTAAAGTTTCATCTCTTACTTGTCCATTGATCTCATCAACAGACATATGTCCAAAACATTATGTCAGATCATTGTCAAATGATATTTATCCTCCTATTGATCTTTAAAGGTTTAAGTTTCAGTATTAGAAATCTTAATGAACCATTCATTAATTTAGTGGAGTCCACTAGATGTTAGATTGCTATCTGAAATATCTCCATCATAACTCTTTATGATAGGTCTATTCCAGATTTCATGTTTATTCCCAACATTTAGAAATAAACAATGAGTGCATTCTAATATCTAGGACATAGAGACATTCTCTAAGACTAAGGGCTCCCACTGAAAATATGAAGTCTATTCATCTGGTGGAAATTACTGCAACAATTGCATCAATTCCAACATGGATGAACAATAAACCTTAAGATCAAATTTCTAATATTCTAATACAGATGCAACCAATTGCAAGTGTCATTAGAAGATTGAGATACAATTATTAGACTTTATCTTATCAAATAAGTAAGTCAATTTCAATGATTATATGTAGATTTTTCTGATGTACTATCTGATTCCTTCTCTAAGGATTCTAGATAGATTTGATAGTCATACTATCACACATCAATTTATTGCAGTATTGGCATTCATCCAACTCTTTCGATGTCATACAGAAGCACAGTCAACTCTTTGACTATAACTCTTACTTGGGTCCAACCCATGCTTCCATTGTGCTCCCTTTGTCTATAAGCAACTATTGCTCAAGACTAAGGATCTCTTATGTTAAAATCAAAAATTTCAATATAAGAGTATTTCAACATTTATACAAGCTTCATTTAAGTTCATACAATATGAATATTATGAAGCTTCATGAATGACTAGAGTATAGACAGTAGAATGATGACACTCATCATCTACATCCATCTAAACACTTAAAACATAGGTTCAGGTAGGTACTCAAACAATTTGAATACATCATCTCTTATAGAGCTACCATTCTACATGATGCAGAGAACCATGTCATTTATGATTAAATGTCAAGAGCACATATGTATGCCAGAAAATCTTTATTGATTTTATAAGGATTATTTGATAATTATGATCATCATCGACATGTCACTTCCAAAGTACATTCGATGAGATCAAGACTTATAGAGACATACAAACCCTAGGGTTTTAGTCCTATTGTCTTATTTAATTATCATTACTCATTATCATGAGGAAACTTGCACATTGCAACCACATACATTATGTGTCCAACTGCAAATACAATATCTGGATCATGAGTCCAATCTATGATATTTTACTGGTTATTAATGAGTATAACATTGAGTGAGTTTAATGAAGGATTATCTGAAATAAGAAATTTGCATAAATATATATATATATATATATATATATATTTAATTTACTTTGATTTAGGAATTTTTATATCAAAGTTGTCTTGCCATGTCAACAATGAAAGTTCATTCCCTTAATCACTTTCAATGTAAGAGATATACTTACAATTATATCTCAAGCAAGATCTGGGATCTCCTTCCTTATCTTTGTTGCATCCCAATAATATGAGAACCTACAACTCGGATAAAAAGAAGCGGGAACACATTCCGCCTTGCAAGTCCAACTTGCATCTCCCAATTCGGTCTTTAATACCCGGGCCCACCACCCCTAAGGTGATGTTGACCCGTCATTAATTGAACCAACCGTCAACGGGAATACAACTCGCTATGCGCAATCCAATATTGCCTCAATAATATGAGGACCCGATATTGGGGTCACTACGCATACGTCCTTACTCTTTCGAGAAGCGACGAGCCCGATCCAAATGGATCATATGCAGGAGCTATCACACGGACAGACGTCTCCCACATATAATATCTGGCGACGAAACCCTTCGCCTTGACGGGAGACCAAGGATGTCACTTATGTGATCCTCCATATCTTATTCAAATTAAATTAATTTTTATGAATCACATTCATATAATTAATTCTTCCAAGGGAATTATCAACTCTAATCATATTAGAGTATTTTTATTGGACATAATTAACTTAATCATATTAAATTAATTATCACTCCAATTCAATCAATCAAACTTGATTGTCTTACTTGAATATATATGGTATTATTCTCAAAGTACGTATTAATTCGTATTTTAATAATTAGAAAAATACATCTTAATCCCTCAGACATTATCCCGGCCCTACCCGCTGTCATGGCCAGTACGGAGGGAGTGGGACGGACCGCATACGTTGCAACCCGCTACCCCAGCGATCCCCGACTAGACACCATATCCGCCTCGGGAAAGGATAATGCCAAATTGATTAATTTGTACTTGAGATTATCATCGGCTCTTCAACCGAAATTATACCATATAGTAATCAAAACAATTTTGATTATAAGGAAATTTGCTAGACAAATTCCTAGTCCTATTCAAGCAAGGAGTTTGTTGATTGTGTTTCTAATTATGATCTAGATCAAATCTTAATCAATTAGTTGGTTGAGGCCAAGTCAATTAAGGAAATAATCATCTTCCAATATTTCTCAAATATTTTCCATAATTATTTCATGAAATTAACAATTAATTTCACTAATTGACAATCACATGGTTCTTGATTAGGAAAGTAATTTCAGCAGTGACCCCTACTTACTAAAATTAGCATATCTCAATCAATTTAAATCCAAATTAAGCAAAGTAAGTTTCCATAGTTTGCAAACTTGATTTACAACAGAACCTATGTGATTTGCACGAATTTTGAGGCGTCTATAAACAGTAATTAACTCCTTAATTACGTTAACATTCGCAGTTCTCGTAACAGTGAATACATGTTCATTAAAACAACCATATCTAGAGCAAACGAAATCCGATTTACGCAAACTCAGATCCTATGGTTTCCTTATTTAATGGGGAACAAAATCCAAGTAAATAATTCGTGCTTAAACATTTTAAACATGGCCGAAATTATTTACTAAACAGATCTGCGAAATCAAATGCGATAAAAAACTTTCGCGACCATAACGAACCCAAGTCGTCCTCGGTTAGCGAATCATATTCGAAACCATCAACCTGGCTCTGATACCACTTGAAGGATATGGTATAATCCTCAAGCGCATCATGGAAGCGTGAGCGTCGTATCGAATATGACGAGGAGCGACTAGTCGCACTAGTTGCTCGATGCAGCGGAATTTTATAAAATTTTATTACGACGAAACCACATGATCCAAGAACACTTCTCGGATTGTTTCGCCTAAACCACAAACAAGTAATAGGATTACCTCTTGAAGCGTGGTTGCGATCGAGTCTCTAAACGAAGAGACCTCCTGTCTCAAGTCTGATCCGACAGAGGAGACGCTTGCGAGCGCGGGGATGAACCGCGTGCTTCTCGCAATCCATGTTGATGATCCAAGCGTCGGATCTCCTGATCTCGACACACGAGATCCGACATCTTCTTCACGAGTGAGGCGCGCCGAAGGAGATGGAGATCCACGAGCAGAAGAACGGGCAGCATAACGACGATGCCGCGGCGATGGAGAACCTCTCTTAGGTCATCTATTGTGGACGGCCACATGAGAGGGAGAGAGAGGGTTGTCGAGTAGAGAGAAGAGAGAGAGATGCTTCTCAAGCATTATGTGTAAAGAGAGAGCATGAGTATGCCTCTCTATTTATAGGGTTTTGGGATCCATGGATCATAATCCATGTGACATATAAAATCAATGGATGAGATTGATTTATGTCAATCCAATGGTCAAGATTGTTGTTGGCAAAAACCAACAACTTGTGATTTAATTTTTGATAAAATATATTTGATAAATCAAATAAATATTAATACCAAATTAAATCAATCAAATAAGGAGAGAGAATACAAAGGAGAGATCTTTCCCCATAAAGAAGAGGGGCCGACCACCAATTTCCCAAGGGAATTGGGTGCCACCCCTTCTATTCCTAACGGGGAGTGCAATCTCATGGATTCCATGAGATTGCACATCTCCTTTATTTTCTCTCTACTTATTTCCAACAACTATTTGTTGGGAAATTATTCTTCAAAAATAATTCACAATTATATTTGAGAATATTGCAATCTTGCCATGGAAAAATTGTGAATCATATTCACAACCCAAAACAACATATAATTTACATTGTCAATTAATTACACAATGTGTATCCAATACACATAATAATTAATCAACACATATAAATTATAATTAGCTCTCTCTCTAATACATTATAAATCACATTTATAATATATTATGAATAATTGGATATTACTATCCACATTATTCTTATCCATAATAATTAAATCACATTTAATCATCTTGGATCTCTATTCTCTTGTTCTCAAATAACATGAATCATATTCACATTATTTACATCTTTGATAATCAAATCATATTTAATTATTTAAGACAACTCTCTTTATAATATGAATCAGATTCATATTAATCATGATAATTAAATCACATTTAATTATCCATTTCCTCAATGCTCGGATACATAAATCAACAATAGAATTATCCATGAACTCCTTCAAGGATAATGCGCTTTCTCCGCAGATACTTGGAGATAAGGACAGGGCGATTGTATTGTTCCACGTATAGTGACATGGATATTGAGATCATATCTCAAATCCAGATCGCGGGCCTCCCATAGATGCTTGATTAAATCAAGACCGCAAATCTAATCTTCTCATTGCATCTGAATCATATTCAGATCAATGTCCAATAATTGGACTAAGATAAGATTACTTCTCTCAGGAGTCACTAAAATCCAGACCCGTTTCATCACTCCCTAGGAATGGAAGCGTCATTGTTATACAATCGTTTATGATCACATCACCCTCAGATATTCCTAATGCATGTACATCCTGCATACTGGAAGACTCAGATTAAACCCGAAGTATTGGATCAACTTTATACTGTCTACTTCACGGTTTTATCAGTAAGTTTCTCATTCGATCATTGGGAGTCGGTATTGATCATATACTTTCCAAAAGCATATATCATACCTAGGTCTTGATCATATACTTTCCAAAAGTATATATCAAACCAACAAATTCAGTCAAGCTTCCAAAGCGAGACGACCGTGCGCACGGAATTTGATTCTTCCCAATATCTCATGAGTGAGCTCATGTCTTCCGGTTCAGTAGTGGACATGTATGATCCCTTTGAGAGATCGTATTACTCATATGTCCCTATATGCACACCAGCGCGCCGGTGTATAGACCTTGATTAGGCCATCAACCTATTGGTCTGCCAAATGTACATACTCAGACATATAGTAACACATCTGTCTCCGTTCAGAGTATGTGTGCCTATATCATGACAGCATATGATATAGGACTTTGGTTATCTCGATCTCGTTAAGTCAACTCTTTGACCTAACTAATCTGACACCTCCGAATCTCTATTCCTATGCAGAGGACCTGCATCAAGAAGTCGGTCAGATATCAGCCTACTGAGAAAGGATTGCCATCTCCTACTCAGGCGGGAGATCATCTCTTAATAATCATTTGATGGTGCTTGATGAGTCCTCAATCTAACTCATTAGATATTCATCTAAGCGCCAGCCTCTATGATTCAATAATTGAATCAACAGATGTATGATCATTAAGATGGCCATGGTACATAACCCTAATTGCACTAAGGGACCTATTATGCAAACTATGTACTCTTTATTTCAGATTAAGGAGTGAATTGCAATAACATTTATTGCATAATGGCTCGCCGTGGGCTTGCATGTCCAACATGATCTGTATAGATAGTCATTATAGATCCCAAAATATATGATCTGTACTTATCCAAAGCAAAGACTACAACTAGCATCTCCTTCTCTGTCACAGTGTAATTCCGCTGAGCGGCATCCAAAGTCTGGCTAGCGTAGTGAATGGCATACGGCAATCCATCCCTCCTCTGTCCAAGCACAACTCCAACGGCAAAATCAGAAGCATCCGTCATGATCTCAAAAGGGAGAGACAATCGGGTGGTTGAAGGACAGGAGCCGGGACAACCATATTCTTGAGAGTCTTGAAAGACGTAAGACACTTATCATCTACAATTAACTCGGTGTCTTTCGTCAGTAAATCAGTGAGCGGTCGGGAAATACGACTGAAGTCCTGAATGAATCGTCGGTAGAAACCGACATGCCCCAGAAAAGACCAAAATTGACACAAAATGGATGGTGGATGGAGTTTCCTAATGATATCCACCTTGGTCGGATCAACCTCCATGGCCCTGTTGGAGATGATATGACCAAGGACCGTCCCCTGAGTCACCATGAAGTGACTCTTCTCCAAAGACAAGACAAGATTGACCTCTATGCAGCGTTGAAGCACACAGTCTAGGTAGTCAAGACAAGCATCAAACCCATCGCCATAGATCGAGAAGTCATCCATGAAGACCTCTAAACAGTCACCCACCATGTCCGAGAAGATGGACAACATGCACCTTTGGAATGTCGTAGGGGCGTTACACAAACCAAAAGGCATCCGTCTGAAAGCATAAGTCCCAAACGGACAGGTGAATGTCGTTTTGCCTTGGTCTTCGGGCACAATGGCCACTTGATTATAACCGGAGTACCTGTCAAGGAAACAGTAGTGACTCTTCCCAGCTAGACTATCGATAATCTGATCAATGAATGGCAGTGGGAAATGATCCTTCTTGGTGGCCTCATTCAATCGTCTGTAGTCCACACAGACCCTCCAAGAAGTGGGTACCCGGGTAGCTATCTCCTCTCTAGACTCACTCACAACTATAGTGATACCCATCTTATTCGGTACCACATGCAATGGACTAACCCACTTGGAGTCGGAGATGGGGTATATAAAATCAGCGCTCCACCATTTTGATATTTCCTTCATGACAACATCTCAAAGATTCGGGTTCAGCCATCGCTGGAACTCACGCGAGGGCTTAGTGTCCTCTTCGAGGTAGATATGGTGGGAGCATAGAGCTGGACTAATCCCCAAGAGATCAGCTATACTCCATCCTATCGCCTTGCGATTTCTTTCAAGAACCTCCATCAGACGAGATTCTTGTTCTCCAGTCAAATCTGCTGAGATAATGACTAGGTGCATATCTGGCTCACCCGCAAGGAATCTATATTTCAGCGACTGCGGCAAGAGCTTCAATTCCAGACGACTGGGAGGTGGCAGATCTGGCTTCTGATATGTCTTTGTGAAGGCTACCAGGTCTGCATGAGAGAACTCTCGCTGTGCATGAAAATCTGACGAAGGGAACCCTACGGGTATCTCTGTGAACTGTGTTGGCTCGCTCTCCATCCTAGCTGTCGGCTCAGAAGGAATTAGACATGGCAATTAATCATCAAAGTCATCCCAATCAATGTCTGAATCTGAGGGATCTGAACTAGAAGAATATGAATGAAACTCTGCTTCGCCACTCATCTCACAACTGTCGGCCTCTAATGTGTCCTCTGCCAGGGTGCGCTATCCAAACTCTCGACTGCCATAAGCTATAAGTACGTTGAATCTGCGGGCAAGGCAAGGGCTTGTGCTACAGGATCTGTCCAAATGGCTTCATCATCGGTCATCACAAAATCACACTCCTGGTGGACGTCTAGCTCAGCCTCTATCATCTGCTTTGTATCGTTGAACTGCTCTGAGCATGTTGATTCTCTCACTCTGGTCTTGTCGATCGTCTCTATTTGTATACTTTCACCCTCTACGTGAAAGTACACTTTCCCACTATCATGGCCGGTCATCTCCTTGGCAGTGGCTAAGAATGGGCGTCCAAGTATGATGGGGGTATCTGTTACCGACTCAGGGATCTCCATGTCCAGTATAACAAAGTCCATGGGGAATTTCATGCCCTGAATGGTAACGACCACATCTCTCAACAACCCCTTCGGCCTCTTAATCGACCTATCAGCAAACTGAAGGACTGTCCTGCTCTGATGAAGAGGGTCAAACTCGAATCGGTCAAGTAAGGCTGTCGGAAGGAGGTTGGTAGAAGAGTTGTTGTTTAATAGAGTGCGATCGAACCGCTGCTCCTGAATCTCGCATCTGACATAGGGAGCTTCAGCATCGGGTCTCTTGGCTAGCAATCAGTTTTGAATGGCAAAGCATGTGGAACGGGTGAGCACATGGATCTCATCTCTGTGGTTCCTCCTCTTCCCGCGGACTGTAGTCTTCTCTCTTAGGTTCTTTTAGAAGAGGGGGATGTGCTCAAGTGCCTCCTGTAGAGTCAGCTGAATCTGAAATCTATCAATCATCTGGTTGGTGAACTCTAACTGATGTGTATTTTTTGGATTTTCTCTTTTATTCCCCTTCGCTAAGAGGAGTGCTTGAGGGAAGGGGATGGTAGGGGCCTCCTCATATGGAGGACTAGGAAGAGGTTCTTGTGCCTGTGAAGGAATGGAATCCATACAAATATCATCATGCAACACATATGGACTCGAAGTGGATGAAGAACCTTTTCCTTTATTCATTTTTTGTTCTTTTTCTTGTTACCACAATCCTAAGATACAAAAGGTGGCAACACAACATGTGGAAGCTCAACAAAAGTAGAAGTGGTGGCCTCAGTACCACCAAAGGCATCTGACTTCGTGGCATCAACACAGCGCTATGGCTCAGCATCAAGTAAAATGGTGGCATCAGCACCACCGTTTGCATCTGGTGTCACAACGGCCTCAACACTGTCATCTGGATCTCCATCCTTGGTGGTATCAACATCACCGTCATCAACATCATCTACGGCATCAGCACCACTATTCTCCTCATCTGGCGCTCCTGGTTCCTCGTGTGGTTGTCGCTCAGATGAGGTGTCGTCGGCTGGCATCCTACCGCTCCTAGTAGTCACGAAATCAGTATCACACATAAAAGAAGACATGTCATCTGAAAAGTCACTAGGAGTGGTGTCCTTTGAAGACTGTACCTACTCAGACTTCCTCTTCAAATTGTTTGGATTAGGCTCAATCAGTGCTGGTATGGCGGCCTTGCCCTTGATGATATCCCTCATCTCCTGCCGGAACTCATCCATTTCCCATCGGAAGGATGCTTGTTGTTCAGAAAGCAAGCGGGCGAGGTCATCTAAAGATGGGTTCTCGAAGGCTGGTGCCTGAGAACCAGAAGTGTTCCCCTGTTGGAAATGAGGTTGTTGCTGGGAATAGTGAGGGGAAGGCTGGGAGTATGTCTGGTGAGGTTGTTGACGTTGCCTCCACTGATGTCCATGATAGAAGGGATGAGGACCCTGCTGATACTGCTGCTAAGGGTGATGGGGCTGCTGCTGGTGCTGGCTGTTCTGCGGACCCTAAGCTGGAGACTGTTGTTGGGATGAGGTGCCACTAGTGGTCCAAGGGAATCCAGGATGATCACGCCGAATCCTGACCTGCTGTGGGTACCGGTCGTACCAAATCCCAGTGACTTCCATCAATGGTTCATGCTCGATGGGTGGTGGAGGAAGAGCTGCCAGTGGTTGATCCGGCTGGTACACCACCATCTGAGTGTCCTGAAATGGTGGTGGTAAAGAGTAGTGTTGTAGCTGCTGGACCGGCTCTGTCTGGATGTGGTGAACCTGGCGGTATGTGGCAGAGGGCTGGGTGGAGCTGCTACTGCTGTTGGGATCAGCCCATGACCTGGGAGGCTGGTGAGTGGACGTTTGTGCCTCCTGAATGTATAGGATATGCGTCTTCAGGTCACTCATGGTCTTAGTCAACTGGTCCATATGTGCAAGACCTTGACTCTGCTTCTTCTCAAGGATCTCGATGCGGTCCAACTTCTCGCTAATGATTCCCATGTCGGCCGTGGCGTATTCAGCCTGAGCTGCTGCTGCCGACGGTGTGTGGGTACTGGTATCGATGCATGCAATCCTCTGATATCCAACTTCTCATGGTGGGATCTTCAGTTGTGTGTAGACACAGGCTTGGGCCATGACTGTAGAGTTCTCTGTCATTCCTTCATAGATCTCCCAAACTGCATCTTCTCTCTTGGAGAAATAAGATCCACCACAAGAGGCATTTACAAGTCCCTACAACTCCGGTGTCAGCCCACAGAAGAAACTTTGAACCATATTGGGCTTGGATATATCGTGATGTGGACACTGGTCGATGATCTCTCTAATTCGATCCCAAGCCTCATGGAACTGCTCATTCGGGATCATCGTGAAGTTGCTGATCATAGCTCGTGTTGCGTTCGTCCGGCTGAGTGGATAGTATTTGTTCAAGTACTCGGTCCGGAGCTGTGCCCGGGATGTGACATACCTCCCAAGATGCTTCAGCCAATAGGCTGCTCTGTCAGCTAATGAGAACGGGAAGGCAATCATTTTGATCGTGTCCTCGTCCACAAATCTGTCGTGGACAGTGCTGCAAATCATCTCAAACTCCTACAGATGGAGATGAGGCTCCTCGGTGGCCAGCCTATGAAACTTGGGCAATAACTGAATGGTCTGCGGGCGAAGCTCAAAGTTCCCGACAATGGGAGGAACCTGGATCCATCGGTGAGTGAGGGTTGCAGCTGGGTTGTGCAACTGCCTCATGGTCATCGGCGGCAGCCTCTCCTACTGAGGGTCTGCTCCTTCTCCGCCTTCCGCTTGGGGTATATCACCATCGCCCTCGGGTCTGTCATCTATACTCTCTCGCATCTGCGCCAGCTCTCTCATAATGTCACCCATGAAGACTCCCTAGTCTCTACTATGTCTCTGCATGGTCTCTAGGGAAGCTAGCAGTGAATTGTTGATGGCAGTTTGATCGTACATGAATGGATGTTGTCCCTGCTCATCTAGGTGTTCTTCTCTACCGGCCATATCTTGGGTCTCTACAAAGGCAAAAGAACCCATCTAAGGTGTAGTCAAATGTCCCGAACTGTATGCTACACTGAACTCTGACACCAGTGGGCTGATAGAAGAAGAAGGGTAGTCGAAGGGGAACAAGGTGGACGTAAACTCAGGCCTGGAGAGTGGGCATGGACTCCCCGAAGCTGACCTAGATGAATAGGAAGGAGTGCTCGATAGCGGTACCACCAGACGTGGCCTAAGGATCTTCTTCCCATCATTTTGATCTGGGAAAAGGGCGGATGAGATATGGAATACAAACAAGATGTGAAAACAAACCCCCGGTTCACCTACACAACACTGGAGTTGATGACCGTAAAGGCTTGGTCAATTATCTTTTCAATTTTATTTAGGAGATCAATCAATCTATCAGAGCGATTAAGTGAGCTGGTAGGAACCCGATGCTCCTAGGAGACTGTCCCGACCTAAGGCTAGATCTTTCCCAGCAAGTATGAAGTGCGGATCGTTTACCGGCTACCCGATCAATCCACTTTGCAAAGGACGTCACGGTCCGCTTTACCGGTTACTGGAGAGATCCTCACTGGAGAACGACTAACCTCAGGACAGTAGTCTGAGAGGAGTTCAGGTATGGCTCTATCCTAGTGTGTGTGTCACTCTCTCGCTACAGATAAATCAACCAATGAGGGGGTTACTCTCCCCAAGATAATTTTTGGATGAAGTGAGTTTTAGAGTTAAGTTTGCAATAACAGTCCCAATTTTATGATTATCACTTTTTTAGTCTTTTTCTGAATAAAAACAATGCCTAGTGAATTTTCTGATTTCTTTGGTTATTTTAAGTCCAATAAAACTGGGGAGGAAGTCGGAAAAGTCGATGCGCAATCAAACACAATGATGAATGCTGAGATAGAAATGTGTACCTTGCTCTAGCACTCTACATGCAGGGTGATCCACGCATAAATTAAAAGACAGAATTAAAACTTCCTATATGATGCAAGAAGAAATCGACCTTAGACAAGAATTTCTATACGAGAAGAACAGTAGCTTATTGGTCAACAAGAGAGGTCGGGGTCCGGTCTCTGATGCCGATCGGTGTCCGCCACAACGGATCCTGCCAACGCTGTATACGGCCTCTAGCGGCACATGACCTCTCGGGTGATCAAATTAGCTTTTCTTTTGTGAGTTATTAATTAGGTCCACTTAACGATCTATAGGCATAGGCAAGATATTAGGGGTGGGATCCTAATCAATTACGTCACAATCAAAATAAAATCCTAAGTCTAGGGGCCAAAATTTTCGTGAATCAAAATAAAAGAAAATCGAAGAAATCAAAATCGGTGAAAAACCGCAAAAGCCGACGAGGCCCCCAAGGGAACAATACCTCGGGCACTGGACCTCGTGAAGTGTAGAAATGTCCAAGTCCTATTTAAGTTACAAATTCAGAGTCACTCTCTCACTTAAATTACACAAATATAGACAGAAAATAAACTAGAGCTAAATATACAAAAATCTCTAAGTCCTCCTCGTGCAGGGGAAGCAGACCGAAGCCAACTTCACATGGGTGCATGGTGCTTAGGAAAACGCGCCTCCCTTGATCCAGGCGGTACCTCGCACAAAGTCAACAAAGGGAGTGGTTAGACAACTCAAATATATATCAGAAATAATGAAAATAAATGAAGTGAAAATGGTAGGCAAATAATCTCAAACAAAAAGAACCAATCTATACGATGTTGCTCCCCGGCAACAACGCCATTTGATTTACCGGAAATATCGAGCAGTCGTATTGATCCACAAGGCGGATCAATAGTCGATGCGTTGACCACTCAACAATCCTGGCTAAATCAACAATCGACCCACAACAACGATCAAACAATGAAAAGCAAGTGTGGAGTTAAAATTTATTATAACTCTACAATAAATGTGTATAGGTGCAAGTATGTGTAAAGTGTCGAACACAGGAAGCAAAAAGGACAAATAGGGTAATCAAGCTCAAAAATGAAAGTGATCAAATACCTACAAATGTGCTCTTTTGTGGGTTTTTAATTTTTATTTTTTTTAATTTTTGATTTTATTTTTTTAAATTTTGATTTTCTTTTTCTGATTTTGTATTTCCGTTTTTATATTATATATATTTTTATATTTTCTTTTTCAATAATGAAGTATATATACAATAAAGGAAAGAGAAATATAATATGTAGAGAAAAATAGGTAAATATAAGCAAAAATCAGGAAATAAGATATTTTTGGGCTTTTTATATTTTCTAGTGTTTTTGTGATTTTTCTATTTTTTTCCTAATTTTTTTGGTATTTTTAAGGCAAAAATACTGAAAATAGTGAATAAAATAAAAGGCTGAAACCAAAATGAGGGTGAAAAATATCAAACAAAATCCAAAATTCCTTAAATTAATTTTAAAACAAAGAGAATAAAAAGGAGAAAATTCAGGAATAGAGATTGTATTTTTAGGATTTTTCTACAATTTTTAAGATTTTTATGAAGTTTTAAAGGGTTTTCTAATTTTTAGGAGTTTTACTTTGAATTTTTTAGTGATTTTTGGACCGAAGTTAAAATACATAGAAATACCCAAAATATAATTTTTTAGAATTTTTCGAGGGGTTTTAATATTTTTTTTGTATTTTCTAATGCAGACTGTAGAGAAAATGCATGTTTTTGAATTTTTATAAATATGAAAATGCAACAAAAATGTAAAATAAAAATATAATGTGAAAGAGCAATGAAACAGGAGCTTAAGTTAATTTTTTGGTGATTTTTAGGATTTTATAGATGCATGAAATAAATAGAGACAATAAATAGAAAATACACTACTAGCAAGGATATAAATGTTAATATCCAAAACTCAAGGGGCCATAGTGCAATTTTTCCACAAAATATATAACTAATTAACGAAGTTCGAGGACCAAATGTAAATTTCAAAACCCGCAGGGGCACAAGCGCAAAAATCCCACCCACGCACGTGCTACACACGCACTTGGCAGGGACCTACTTGTAATTACCAAAACACTTAGGGACTCAGTTGCAAAATATCCAAAACTATTACACTAAATAAAACTTTTCTTGGACTAAAATGAAATAAAAAGACCCATAGGGGGGTCCTTGCAAAATGTCCACAACCCCACGTGCACGAGCCACGTGAGGTGACGTGGACAAGGACCTATGTGCAAATAAAGAGATTACGGGGTCTAAGTGCAATATTACAAAACTTTTACACTGCAAAATGAAAGATTTAATACTAATAAATAAATACAAAAACTACCAGGGTAGAAAATGCAAAATATTCAAAGCTAGGCGATCCTACGGCGGACGTCACTTCACTTATCCACGTGGCGAAGATATGACGGTCGGTGACGTTTCATAGCTAGCGGCCACGATTAGATTCCCAAAGAGTGATCCAACGGCTGAGGCATAAGGGGATCTAACGGTGGCTGCTCGATCTGGAGCCCGACCGAGATCCAACGGCGGGGAGCCACGAACGAAGAACAGGGAAGAAAGTCGACGGAGCCGACCTTCCCCAGCCCTGATCTCGGCCCCGACGATGCTCTGAGCTCCAAAAGTGGCTGTGCTCCTCCCTGGGCGGTCCTCTAGCTCTTGGGCGCTCCAAAATACTCCGATGGTGGCTGGAGCTCGCGGGAGGGTTCGACGGAGCTGGCGGGCTCCTGGGTCCTCCAACGAGGCTCAAAACGAGCCCCATGCATCTCCTGTGGCGCGTTAGACCTGCAAAAAGGGTTAGACCAACAAGGGCAAAGTGCCTCGACGGTCGGTGGAGTGCATGGCGGTGAGGGACGACGGCGTGAGATGGCGGCCGGAGTGAGCTCCGGCGAGGGATCTAACGGGTGATTGGATGAATGAAACACAAAGATTCTTGGGGGTTTTGATCCTAAGACTACGGGGAACAAAGAGAGCAAAAGAAATTGAAGGAAAACAAAGACCTCGAAGGTGGTGTACCTGAGGTAGGGGAAACCTCGACGCTGGAGTTGGCGGAGATGATGGAGCCGCCTCAGGCCCTCCTCGACTCGCCTGACGCAAGGGAGATGGAGCTGTCATCTCCAGCTACCCGGGGAGCACTAAAGGGAGGAGGATGGTGGACCAAAAGGGGTTCAAATTTTGAGTTTGAAAATCGGGTCTCCATATAAAGGATTGACGGGGCGACTAGAAGATCAAGGCACGGCGGACGATGCGTTGATTCGATTGCCGAGGTTTCACCTGGGTGTGGATGCCCATTGATCGAGGATCAAAAGTAAAAAAGAAAGTTACGCGAGATGGTGAAAGATGGCTCCTCGAAAAGTCCGAGAAACCAAGTCAAAAACCACTTCTGATACGGGTACAGACCTCGGTCAGAGAGTTGATCGAGGTCAACCAGCGGAAGCTCCTGGTTGGTCTGATGAATCCGCGATTCATCATCGCAATATCTTGATCTTAGCAAAATCCCCGAGTAAAATCCCAAATAAATGTCCATAAAATCAATAAATTAACAAAATAACTCTTGTAAATAAAACACACTAATTATTGTATATAAGATTGTACAAAATGAATTAACAATAAAAAGCCGAAAAAAATAAAGGAGTTTTATACTTGTAAATAGGTCAAAACTTCATGTATTTTTAATAATTTCATTTCAACTCCTTTTTGCCTAATTCTTTCTCTAACTTGTTTATAAAAATGTATATAAAAATACAAAAATACAAAATAAATTTTACCTCAAATAAATGCTCCTAGATCCCAAAGAGGAAAAGCCGTAAAGTCCAACTTCCAAGCTAAATTCCCGCTCCGTATGAACTCCAACAAACTCACTTTTAAAGTTCAAGTTAGAAAATTATCTATCCAACGGAAGTGGTTTCATTAAAATCGGAGCTCATTTGCAAAAGTTGGGTTTTGGGACCTATGTACATTGTACATTATGTATATATTCATTCTTTCTTTAATTTTATTTGTATCTTTCTTAATTATTAAAAATACAAAAAAATCATACTTGTGTTGTATTTTAATTGTAGTATTTTATTGTATTTTTCCGTTGTAAATATCTCTTATTAAAAAGATAAAAAATTAGATATTAGAAAAGTAAAAAAAATGTGTACATGTTGTTTGTCTTCCCTTGTAAATTGTCCACTATCTATTTTATTCTTTTTTATTCTATTGTAATTAAAGTAGACAACTTTATTTTATTTATTTATTTTATTTTACATTCTCTACAATAACCACCAATTCAACTCCATTACTCCACCATATTTTCTAACTTCTAATTCAACTCCACCATTATATTAACCTGCATCCCACTCCATCTTAATTCTAACTTCCATTTTTCTTCTTCTTTATATACATGCCATTCTCCTCATTTTTGCCTTTGATCCATCTTTATGTGAGGAGAGCCAAGCTCCCAGAGTTGAATCGGTGACAGCGACGCAACCGCGGTCGAGCGACGACGGTCCTCTCTCCGGTGTGATCCGTTGGCTTTTTGGCCAACATCGCAGCCGCAACCGCGCGCTGCTCGAGCTCATCGCACGTCGGCGATTCGAGCGAAGACCGTGCTCACGAGAGCACACCCTAGGCGACCGCGTTCATCTTAGGTAAATTTCCCTTCATCATATCATTGTTGTTGTTTTATCAATTTTTTTATCACATATCATTACCATTCACATAATCTCATCCATTTGTTTATATCTCTATCATTTCACCACCAACTCATCATCTTTCCCTTTTCCATTCATATTTGTTTCCTGTTTGAAAATATAAAAATTAAAACAAAAAAAGAAGTTTTTTTATTACAGCAGCAAAAGAAAAATAAAAAAAATAAAAAAACATAACGCAGCAGCGGTGGGGGAGAGTGCCCACCGCCGCCGCCGCACTCCATTTCTCCTCCGCCGCCGCTGCCGGTCGCGGCCTCCCCTCGTGGCTGCGCAGCCAACAGCGGCCACGCCGCCCCGCCGATCGCCACCTGCTGCACGCCCTCCTCCACAGGTCCGCCAGCTCGCGCGCTCCCATCCAGCCGCAGCGGCGATCTCCGCCGCCCCCGCCGCCTTCTCCAACCGCCAGAGCCTCCTCCTCCGCCGGCGGTGATCTCCTCCCCTCCGCCCTCGCGCCGGCCATCGCGGTGCTCCTTCACCGCGCCTCCCCGCCGTTGGGTTCTCCCTGCACCCTAGCCACAAAGAAGAAGGGTACTTTCATTTTAATTTTTTTTATTGTAAAAATTATGTAAAGTTTTTTATATGTTTTCATAATTACAAACAAGTCCCTGTATATATTTGCTTTGTAAATGTTGTTTTCTGATTTTGCACAAAGACCCCTGTGTTCGCACCTTAATTTGGACTTTGTTGTTGCATCAATTTGTTCAATGAAAAATATCTTGATGTTGAGCAACTAGTTCTCTACATTGTGGACATTTATTTATATTTTTGTGGTCCATGGGTAATTAATTAAAATTATTCAACTGAAAGTTTACATACTTTACCCAATCAGTGATCTGAAAATTATATCTCACACACGGTTGCTCTAAAAATTCCAAAAAAATTATATATAATGCCTTGATATGTGATGAACTTACTGTCCAAATTTCATAAAAAATGGATATGTCTTGTGCACAAAATAAATTGTAGAGTTTTTCTAGTATTTGATTTTTAATTAAATCCACGAACATCCTTTTTGCGAAATTTAAAGTCTCATGTATGACACATGAAAATATCTACTTGACATAATTTGCACATTGATTAATATGATAACGTGGAATTATTAGGAATTATTTAGTCACTGTCACTCTGTTTCCACTAAAAAATCCATAAAAAATTCATATTTTGTCAAAACATTCCAAAAATATTACTGTAGCTTCCTTGCATCATGTTTTCATTCAAGTAATTTTTTCATAATTTTTGCTTACTGTTTGTGTGATAAATTGCGAAAAAAACCCATAAAAAGTGTGCATTTTCATTGTTGCATTTTAACCCCTAAAATTCTAAAAAAAATGTGTTTTGTGTTCATCACTGGATTAGGATTTTAGGAAAAATATAATTTGGCTGAATTGGATTAATTTAATATTAAAATTAATTTGGCCTTGTTGTATGCTTTCTTAGTGTCGTAATTCAACTGCAACTTGCATTTGCTTTGGTTTTTGCATAAAAAAATCTAAAAAATACCGCATTGAAAATCTAGATCTTAAATTTTGAATTAAACCCAAGTACTTCCTTTGCCTCCCTGAGTTCGACCCCGGACTTGCCCGGGATATAAATTAAAGCCGAGACACTCTTCACGGAGATCTTCTCTCGGTTCTGACCGAATCGCTAAGTACACGTGCTACAACGTGACCGAATTAAACAACGTATTCAGCGACCCGTCAGATGGCGCCATTGCCGGGGAGGCAAACGGCTTAGGGATTAGTTTAAAAATTTGGATTTAGTTTTCCATTTACTCGGGTAGTCTGACCCCCGAGCCACCTTGTATTTATTCCATTTTTTTGCAATTATTTCTCTTTATATTTTTGTATATATCTTGTTGTTTATCTCTCTAACATAAATCTTATTTTCCTTACGAGGGCCCGGTGGACTTGGAGTGCATCGGAGGTCGACGGACGCGACGCGAGCCGACTGCTGAAGAGCGAGAAAAAGCAATTTATTTTTTGAGAGAAATTTTGTAAATTGTTGTAATTATTTATCTTTCTCATTTATAGCAGCTCTTGTTTGAGAGCTCGCGCGTGTAAAAAACTTGGACATTATTTGTGGTGTGTCGAGCCTGTTTCACTCTCCGACGAGGGTGGGGCTTGACTTGAGTGGCGAACTTAAGGATTAGGCACACGGTAGTTTAGATTCAAACTTGTTTGTGCCCATCGTAAATTAGGCCACACATATCTTAGAAGATTCACTTATCTGATAAGATTCATAATGAGACGCACATAGACACGTACTACTTAGCTCAAATTCAATCAATTCTTCCCCGCTAATAGTATACTGTTTAGGTGCGGTTTTCTCGATCTGCATGCATTTAGTGTAATATCTACAAATTATGTTCTGCATAACGCATGAAGAGTGATGGGATTCACTGTAAGTATACCTTCTTCTGAGCATGCATCATAGTTTCTCGTTTGCGTTCTGATTTCCGATTCCCCTCTTGTTTTACAACTTAAGGTTAAAAGGAAATTGGGATTGAACGGTAGACGTGCTTGTGTGTTCACATAAATTTCAAGTGATAACCTAACTCTAAAATTGGGACTGAATTGAGCAGGTCGATCTAATTAATTGGAATAAAAAGAACCCTTGTTCTCGGGTGCATAAAGCCCTCATTGGTTGTTTTAATTGCAAGTGAGAGAGAGACGACCCTAGGATAGAGCCAAGTCTGGATTTCTTACTTACTACTGGTTCTTTCTTTTTAGGCGATTAGCTACTCTTCAGTGAGGAATACGGGTAGCTGGTGAACGGTCTGGACTTCCTTAGCAGAGTGGGAGGTTTAGAGGACGCATTAGTCCTCAAGGAACGGGTAGCCGTATTTATACGGTCCGTACTTACTCCTATATTGGCTGAAAGTAGGTCAAACTAGTCGTAAGAACCGGGCCAATCTGTAGGAAAATACGGGCACCTAACAGCTCGTTAATCTTTCCAAGATTGTATTCTCACCAACTAAAATTGACCAGATAAATCGTCCGAACTTTTACGGCCATCATGTGTTGAGTTGGTGAAATTGGGGGTTTAAATTGTGTTTGTATTGTGTGAGTTCACTCCGCACATTTACGTGCACCGTAGAATTAGCGCCTCATTGATTATCGTGATCTAATCGGTTCTTTTGACATCGAAGATGACTGATTGGGGGGGTATTTATTTGGACTTTGCGAATCTCTCGTTGAACCCTTCAAAAAGTACGTCTTCAAAGGTCCAAGCGCAACTTGGACCAACCTGGACTCATGACCCTCTTGAGCCCAGGATCACTCACTCTCGGGATGGTTACTCTCAAACCATTCCATTTCTCTCTTCCCACCTCACCGAGGAAGACCATCGCCTTGGTGAGAATATCATGATTCATAGATCCTCTTCTAATCAAGAAAACATTGCTGATTCAGGACATAAAGAAGATTCAAGTAAAATGCCAAAGAAGAAAGAAGAGGAAGAAGAGAACCATGAAGACCCAATGAAAATGATACTAGCCTGATTAGCTGCATCTGAGAAGCAACAAGCATTACTGAGATCTCAGTTGGGACAGTTAAATGTTGGGGTCCAACTACCAATGGATGCGGCGTATAACCCCGGACAATATCAAATTCGGAACTACTTGAGTCCGGCCGAACCCGAGGTTGATTTTGAATTGAAGCCGCATTTTCTGAACCTGTTGCCACACTTCGATGGGAATGCTTCTGAGGAACCATATGCATTCCTAAGGGACTTTGAGCTCATCTGCGCTAACCTCAAACATCAAAATGTTAGCCAGGATTATATTAGGCTCAAAGCCCTTCCATTTGCCTTGGGTGGCAAAGCTGATTACTGGGTAAAGAATCTTGGGATCGCCGTCACCACATATGCCCAGTTCAAGGACCTGTTTTTGAAGAAGTTCTACCCTTTGAGTAGAACTAACATGATGAGGACGCGCATTACGAGTTTTTCCCAATTACCCCATGAAGCTTTTTGTGATGCTTGGGAAAGATTCAAGGACATCCTGCAGAAGTGTCCCTGTCATGGACTAAATGATAACATCTTGGTCCAATCATTTTTCACTGGTCTCAACCCTGAGATGCAGGGTTTAGTGAGCGCTGCCTGTGGAGGCAGCTATACATCACGAGGAGCGGATACCGTCTGGAGGGTATTCGAGCAGGTGGCTGAAACTAGCCGCTCACAGATGGCCAGCAGGGCCTATACACCATCCCCTAGTTCACTCTCACTTGGAGGGGGAAAATCAGCTGTAGTCGATCTCTCTCAAGACGTGATCCCTAGCATGGGACTTCTTGCTGACAAGCTTACTGTAGTCGAGAAGATCGACAGGAGGATTGATGAGTTAGACCGGAGCGTCTCCAAACTTCTAAAACAGATGGAGGAGTTGACTGAGAAGGTATCTAAGATAAGGATACCCGCCGTGACTGCACCCTCTGCTCCCGTATACCGAGTTCACCATGTTCAGGAGCAGTTGGTGTCAGGGCAACCCCAGCCGTGGGAGCAGGACCAATCCTACACCCACTCTTTCCAGCAGCCACCTCCAGTAGCAGAGACAGTCCAGGAGGAGCCTCCACCAGTTTGGGAGGTGAATGGGATATGGTATACTCAGGACCCTGCCAGGCAGGGAAGTACGGAGACCGACAGACCTATCAGCGTCCCCCGACCTTTCACAACACCGCATTCACCTCCGCACCACCTCCTTCACAGCAGAGCCCTGGATTCCATCCACCCCATCAGCAGAGGCAGCAGTACCAGCAGTATGGCCGACAGGGCCATTACTAGACGGGCCAGCAGGGCCCGCAACCCCAGCAGCAGCAGCAGAGACAGTACACTGGCCAGCAGGGCCAGTCTTCCCGTTCTTCGTCCCAGTCTTATCCACTTCCTTCATCGTCTAGTCCCATGGATATTCAGCAGCAGATACTCGACGAGCTACGTTCCTACAGGAACGAGGTTCAGGACTTACGGGTGGATGTCAACCGCCTGTCCAGATGGCGAGACGAGCAGACTGCACCCTCTACCTCGATCCCAGCCCAAGTTCAGGCTAACCCCAATAGCCTGAACCGTTCTAGTTCTCAGCAGCACTTTGGTCAGGTATACTATTCAGCATCTCCTAAATCTGAACATGAGATTCTTTCGTGTGATGAGGCTAACCACATGTCACTCAGGAGCGGAAGGACCGTGGTCGTACCTGACCGGGCGAGGGACATGAGGAGGGGCATCTCTGGAGCTCTATCTGAGGAGTCTTCAGAGGACGAGGAGGAGAGGCATCATATTTCAGAGCCCCATCAGCACCATTCGAGGATTTCCACTCAGGGAGCCGAGAGGAGGAGGAGAGCACGTATGCAGCATCGTCAGCATGGATATTCTTCTGAGTCTACGGAGGACCTTGCATCTCCGGTTGTGGCGGATACCACTCCAGCTTCTATTCCACAACCTGTAGTAGATAGTTTAGATTTTGAGTCCATGTTGCATCAAAAAGATTCTTGTATGAAGAACTCTGTTTCCGTTAAGTCAAAGAATGATCTTTCAGTTCATGATTCAGATTCTTCATCCTCTGTTTCCCTAGCTTCAATCCCTTTCCTTCGTGCTCTTACGACAGGAAAGCGCATCAAAAAGATTCAGAAAGATGACCCCGATATGGCACGGTTTTATAAAGAAAACATCACAGTTAAGGTGCCATTTGATGAATATGTGGCTAACCATCCTGCCTTCCAAAAATACCTTAAGGTGAGATGCACACCTACAAGGGTTAGCAGGAAGAAAGATAACCGAAATATAAAGACACATGTCTTATCAGTAGCCACAACCTATTGTCTCAAGAATCAGACTTTGCCAAAGAAAAAGAGAGACATGGGTGCTCACTATGTGGAGAGTCGTATTGACGACAATGCGTTTGCACGCACACTCTTAGATAACGGTTCTTCGATCAACTTACTTCCCTTAGCCTTATATCAGAAATTGGAGTTGGGACCACTTCGCAAATCTAGAGCTTTACTCCAATTCGTAGATCGTTCAGTGAAGAGACCTAAGGGAGAAGTGAAGAACGTCGTTATCTCGATTGAGGGCCAGAACTATCAGGTGGACTTCACAGTCTTGGACATGGAGACCCCCAATCATTGGAGAGAATCTCAGATCATTCTCGGGCGACCCTTCCTTAGGACCGCAGGCGCAGCTTTCGATTATGGTACGGGAATAATGAAGTTCCGTTCTCCAGGCGGAGAGGTGAACCTTGAGATAAAGAAAACCAAGTGTCAGCGACCCGATTCAGAGAGTAGCACAGAGTACTCATCTTCAGAGGCAGACTGCAGTTTGATTAGCACAGTTGGGATTTGGGGACAGATTCCTTCAGGACAGAGCGAGACCCTTTCATCTGGAGAGGATATAGTGCATGATGCAGTTTGCCAGGTGTTGTCTGATCTTACTAGAGATGCATCAACCTATTCTCATGATGACTTAGAGATCCATCCGGATCTGTCAGTTCCATCCTCTTCGGAACAATCATGGGACATAGATGACGAGTCGGACGTGGTTTTTGCCGATTGTTTGGATACTTTTGACGATCCGACTCCCGATACTTCTGATTTGGTGGTGAGTACTACTCAGCTTATCCCACCTTCATGCAGCACGGAACCAGATTCAGTTCAGCCAGATCTGCTTGATGATACCACATTGCCAGAACTGAAATCACTACCTCCTACACTGAAGTATGCCTTTCTTGCGGGACCCAAAGAAAGATATCCTGTGATCATTAGCTCAGACAAGACTTTAGAACAGGAGTCTAGGTTGTTAGAGGTCTTGGAGAGGAACCGCAAAGCAATAGGCTGGACAGTGTCGGATCTCATGGGCATCAACCCCGCTCTTTGCTCGCACCACATTTTTACTGAGGATAATGTGAGACCTTCCCGTGAATTCCAGAGGAGACTTAACCCCAATATACGGGAAGTGGTGAAGAATGAAATTGAGAAATGGTGCAAAACAGGGTTCATATACCCTATTTCTGACTCCAAGTGGGTGGCCCCACTTCATGTTGTCCCGAAGAAGTCGGGAATTCAGATGGTCGCCAACGAGGAGGGGGTAGAGATTGCGACACGAGTACCCACGTCGTGGCACGTCTGTGTCGACTACAGGCGCCTGAATGTTGCGACCAAGAAAGATCACTTTCCCTTGCCTTTTATTGATCAGATCTTAGAGAGACTCGCAGGGAAAGAGTTCTTCTGTTTTCTTGACGGGTACTCAGGCTACAACCAGGTGGCCATAGCCCCTGAGGACCAGGAAAAGACCACATTCACATGTCCATTCGGCACTTATGCTTTCAGGCGCATGCCATTCGGGCTCTGCAATGCCCCAGGCACATTTCAGCGGTGCATGATAGCCATATTTGCCGAGATGGTGGGAGATTTTCTGGAAGTGTTCATGGATGACTTCTCGGTCCATGGTGATTATTTTGATACATGTTTAGCGCACTTGGACCGAGTCCTCACGAGGTGTAGAGAGGTGAATCTGGTACTCTCCTGGGAGAAGAGTCACTTTATGGTGACGGAGGGTATCGTGTTGGGGCATGTCATCTCCAAAAGGGAAATGGAGGTTGACCCTGCCAAGGTGGAGGTGATCAAGAAACTCAATCCACCTACCAATGTAAAGTCAGTGCGATCATTCTTAGGGCGTCTTGGATTCTATAGGAGATTCATTCAAGATTTTTCAAAGATCGCCCGCCCACTGACTGAGCTCTTAGGGAAAGACACAGAGTTCGTTGTAGATCACAGGTGTCTGGAGGCCTTTGAGCTCTTGAAGAGTAAGATTTGTGCCTCGCCTATCCTACAAGCTCATGACTGGTCTCTCCCCTTTGAGATCATGACTGACGCTTCAGATTTCGCTATAGGAGCTGTGTTAGGACAACGGCGAGAGGGGATTCCGTTTGCGATTCACTATGCGAGCAAAGTTTTAGATCCTACACAGAAAAATTATACAGTGACTGAAAAGGAAATGCTCGCGGTAGTATGGGCCCTCGAGAAGTTCAGATCATATATTTTGGGCTCTAAGGTGACAATTTTTACTGATCACACAGCCATTCGATACTTAATGGAAAAGAAGGACGCGAAGGCGCGTCTTCTTAGGTGGATTCTACTCCACCAGGAATTTGATTTGGAGATTAAAGATAAACCTGGAGTGAAGAATGTTGTGGCTGATCACCTTTCTCGGATTGAACTTAAGGATTCTCCTGATCATGAGAAAATTAGAGAGACCTTCCCAGATGAGTCAATTTGTGTTATTGACTCACTCCCGTGGTATGCCAACATGGTGAACTATCTTGTCTCCAAGCAGGTTCCCCATGGTTGGACTAGGAGCAGCATTGATCGACTGAAGTCGGATTCGAGGAGATACCACTGGGACGATCCTTTCCTTTTCTTCGAAGGACCGGATTGTGTTTGGAGAAGGTGTATTCCTCAGGAGGAATACCAGAGTGTCCTCACATATTGTAATTCACTTGAGGCTGGAGGACACCATTCAGGAAAGAGAACCGCTCATAAAGTACTTCAATGTGGATTGTATTGGCCGACCTTGTTTAGAGATGCCATTGATTTTGTACGGTCGTGCTCGATTTGTCAAAGGATGGGAGGGACAGTTGGACAGAGAGATGAGATGCCTATGCAACCGATGATTATCTGTGATGTTTTTGATGCATGGGGCATAGATTTTATGGGTCCCTTTCCCAACAGCCAAGGACATGAGTACATATTGTTGGCGGTTGATTATTTATCCAGGTGGGTGGAGGCTATCCCAACCCGAACCGCAGACAGCAAGACTATCTGTAAGTTTGTGAGAGACCATATTATTGCTAGGTTCGGGGTGCCAAAAGTTTTGATATCTGATGGGGGTAGGCACTTTTTGAACCGAGATATGAGATCTTTAGCTAAGGACTATGGATTTGATCATAGAGTTACTAGTCCTTACCACCCACAGTCCAACGGCATGGCAGAGGTTTCGAACAGAGAGGTGAAGAGTATTTTGCAGAAATTGGTTCGTCTCGATAGGAAGAACTGGTCTCAGCTTTTGGACCAAGTTCTGTGGGCCTATAGGACAGCCTACAAGACACCATTGGGTACTTCACCATTTAGAATGATCTATGGCAAGCCATGTCATTTGCCCGCAGAATTGATTCATAAATCCGAATGGGCAATTAAGAAGATTAATTGGAGTTGTCACCTAGGAAAGCTTTGCCAAGACTTGAACTTGAACGAGCTCGTGGAAATCCGAAACAGGGCATATGACAACAGTTTGATTTATAAGGACAAAGTAAAGAGATGGCATGATCAACACATTAGGTGTAAAGACTTTGTCCCGGGGCAAAAGGTATGGTTGTTCAATGCCAGGTTGAAGATGTTTCATGGGAAGCTCAAATCTAAATGGACGGGTCCCTTTGTGGTTAAGAAAGTGCACGAGAATGGAAGTGTAGAGATAGCTGATCTCACAGATGGTGTACAATCTCATGTGGTGAATGGACAACTGTTGAAGCATTTTGTTGATTCCAAAGAGCAGTTAGTCCAAGTCGAGGTCATCAACCTCATACAGAGTGAGCACAGAGCAGATACATCTTATTACTCTTCATGAAGATGCAGCATCAAGATTCAACATCTTAGAAGATTCAATCACTCTTGTACATATTCTCCCTTCTTTGTATATTCTGGAGATCACATCGGTTCTCACACTTACTCTTGTCCTATACTTAGACTGACCAAAGCCTAAGTATAGGGGGGACCGATGCCCGCCATGTGTATTTACTCATCATTTCTCCTCTTGACCTCGTCCGCCCCATTTTTGCTCTTCTTCTACACTTAGGCTATCCAAAGCCTAAGTATAGGGGGCGGATCGACTACTATACTTTTTATTATTTTAGCTTTCCTACGCTTAGTACGAGCTATGACTTTTTGTCACCTAGTGCCATGAGGACATAGCACAAGCTAAGTATAGGGGGGCGTGTATATATTACATATATACTTTACCCATACCTCATACTTTCACGTATTTTTGTATATATTATCCAATAATTATGGGGTGGGTAAAAACAAAAAAACAAAAAATCAAACAAACAAACAAAAACAAAAAAACAAAAAAAACTTTTTCCTAAAAAAACTCTTTTTCCTTATTTGCTTAAAAAAACTTTTTCAAAAAAAAGTATTTTCTTATTTACCTATCTTTTTCAAAAAAAAACTCTTGAAAAAAAAAAGAGAAAAACTTTTCTAACAAAAAAAACTTCTTTGCCTTTGTTTGTAAAAAAAAAACTTTTTGCAAAAAAACACTTTTTCTAAAACTTAAAAAAAATCAATCATAAAAAAAAACTAACTAATAAGTTAGTTTAATCCCTGACACAATTCACTTTCACACAAGACTAGTGATGATCAAGAACACTTGGTTTATGAGGTCTTGAAATTTTGAGTTAACCATCCTTAGTCATTAGGGTCTTTGACTTAATTATTCACATTTCCCTAGTTTGAAAGATTTGTGTGCTATATTGCATGCTTAGTCTCTACCTTAAAGAATATGATCAGTACCTCACGTACACGACTGCAGTTATGATGAGATGAGTTGAAATTTCACTTGAGGAACTGGGATGAGGGATTTGAGTTTGGACTTAATTTGATGATGCTCGAGGATGGGATAAAATCAATAAAGGCTTCATGAAACCTGAGTGTCAGCATCTTTAGCCAGTATGAGAACATGGTTCTTGTACTATCTCTTGACATTTACCTATGTGCCAGGGTGTGATAAAATAAAAAAATGTTGATCAGTGTGCGCCAACTCTTGGTAAAAGCAGTGGAGCTAGCCACAAATACTACAAAGCAATGAAATGTCAAAGAAAAGCTCTCATTCCACAAAGTCAATTATCAAAAGAGCTTCCACCAAAGGCGAGCGCTCCCAACCATTTCAAAGTGTCCACTTGGACCACCGCTATTAGGACCAGGAGTCGGGCTTTAATGAACCTCAGTTTCATCATCTTTATTTTCCATAATTAACCCCCTTGCTTAATGTTTTGTCAATAAATCCCTGTTAATGTCTAATAATTAACAGAGTCCTAAATAAATTAAAAAGCACAAAAAAATGACAAAACAAAATTCATGGTGTTTTTAGACTTAAAAATACCTTCAAAAATATTTCGGGTCCTGGTTTGATCTCTTTTTCAGTTTTGGTCAACATGAAACTTGTAGATCTCGTCAAGATCTACAACTTTCATGTTTTGAGTTTTCTCAAATTCGGCCATTTTGGCCTCCAAAAATTAAAAATGCTCTTTGAATAACCTGATTGGGCCACGTGGCCCATTCTGAGGGCGCCACGTGGCCCGACCCTTCTTGTCTTATCCGCCTGCCCCACCGACCGTTGGATCGGCCTCTTGATCCAACGGCCCAGGCCTCTCCACGCCGCTCCTTATCCACGACCGTTTGATCTTCCCCCGCCTTAATCTCAGCCACTCGTTGCCGCCTCTCGTCCCTTGCGCCACGTGTCGACTGAAGAACCCTCCGATCACGCCTCGTCCTTCTGATCTGAGCCACTCAATCCACCCTCTGTCCTTTACCGTCAGATCTCCCTCAATCTCTCATCCTCACCGCTCACTAGCGCCTTTGCCAGCCGATCGACACGCGGCTGCTTCATCGACCATCGATCTCACCGCCTCCGATCTAATCGTGGCCGCTCGCTCGCGCCCAAATACCCACCGTTGGATCACCAGATCCAACGGTTGATGCATCGTCGTCTACCTCCGAAGACCCCTTCTCCCCACGATTTCCAGCTCGCGCATACCTCGCCCTCTTCCATTTTTCCCGTCTTCACCTTCCACCACCTCCACTCGCCAATAGCCCCACGTTCTTCCTCCATCAACCACGACCCTCGCGACATCTTCGTCAACCCACGAACCCCTCTCCAGTCATCCCATTTCTCCCTCCAAAACACATCGTCCACCATCACCTCCGCCACAACCATCTTCAAATACACCGGTCTCCCCTTCATTTCACCCCGTCCATCTTTACGCGGGGAGGGGCCCAGCCCTCCTCCGCCTCTCTGTGACAGAGAGGGGCGAGAGGATCGAGCGAGAACGACCCATCTCCCCCGGTGAGACCCTCCGCCTTGAACGGCGGAGCTGCGGCGCGTCGAGCCCGCCAAGCTGCTCCCATCGGCTGGGGGAGTCCAGCGATGACCCAGAGCTTCTCCTCGAAGCTCTAGCCCAAGCCGTTCAACCCGCCATAGCTCAGGTAAAGTTCCTCTTCCTCCTTTGACTTTTTCTTCTTCTTCTCTGTTTTAATTAGGCTCCTCCGGTCAACCTCGCCCTCCATTCACATCTTCAAAAGCTTCGCCACACTCCCCCCTTCTTCGCGACACTCTCCGACCATCTTCTTTCTTCTTCCATACCTCGAACACCGCCGACCCATCTCCTCCGCCATCCACGGCGGAGGAGCTCCGGTTCCCCATCTCCCCTCGCTCGAATGGAACCACATCTCACCCACGCACGCACTTCGATTTGCTTTGGCTATGTACCTAACGTGCAGGTCATCAAGAGCGTTCAATGGACGGAGCTCTGCCGGAGCTATCTTCATCGACTTCGCTGTGGCCATCCGAGCTCCGACGAGCTACGCCAGAGCCTTCTGGACCTCCCCCGAGCTCTCAGCTTTCTCGACGGCCATCCATGGAGCTTCGGGGAGGTCACGTGCAGCCGGAGACGAGAGGCGGAGGAGGAGCTCCTTCGCCGGAGCTCCAAAGTCGCCGCCAGCCTTCGGCCGAGGGAGACGTTACAGGCGCCGTTGGATGCCCCTTTCTCGGCGCTCATCCAACGGCCATGACGAGGCCACGTCATCAACATCATCAGCGGTTGGATCCTTTCGATCCGACGATCTTCGCGCAGCCACGTCGACCACCAACGCCCTTATCAGAAGCCCTTGGATCCTCACGATCCAATGGCCGTCATTCGGCCACGTGGTGGCTTTTGAGCCTGCACCAAGCCTCCCGTCTGAGCCTCCAGGCTTGGATGCACCGTGCCTCCTCCGAGCCTGCACCGAGCCATCAGCAGCTTCGACAGAGCCCGAGCCTAGCCGAAGCGCCTCCGAACCTCTGCCGAATCCGAGCCTCCTTCCGAGCCTGGGTAGCACGTGCTGCGCACGTGCTATTTGGGAATTTTGCAGAGACGCCCTCTGACTTCTCCAGATTTGCAGAAAGGTCCAATCCTCACATGCGAGCCACGTGCATCAGGGGTTATTTGCACTTATACCCTTGCGGGTTTATCTAATTGCAAATATACCCCTGTGCGTGAGGTTCATTTACAGGGAAGTCCTCGAAGTTATTTCTTTTGCATTTTAGTCCTTCCCAGGGACCTTTTTGTAGTTTTTTTTATGTTTTATTTCAGTTATGCCCTTAGCTTCTTTGTTGCATATCTTGAGCCTCGTAGCTCCGATCAGGTTGATTTCAGTTTCATTTTAATGCTTGTTTGACGTACTTTTTAATGGCATATTTGTTTTCTTGATATTGACACTGTGATCTCAATGTATTTTTAATTAACTCTAGTTTTTTTATGCCTCTCTGATTAACCTTGCCTTTATGTCAAATGAATGGTTGCTTCATTTAAATCTGAAATCAACTTTGGTTTAGTTGGCTCATTCTTTTTAACTTAGGGCATATTTCTATTGCATCGCATTGTATTTTATGGCATTTATTTGCATAATTAAAATTGATAAAAAAATGCATGTTTATTTTTAATGCATTGTCATGTGTTGTGTATTTGCATGCTTTGACCTATATACCTTGAACTCAACACCTAATTGAATACACTTAAATCCGATAAATAAGAGAGAGGCTCGTGTCCCTGAGTTCGACCTTGGTATCTTGCCAAGACCAAATAATTAACGATCACCTCATTTCGATTCATTATGGCATATATCTAAATGAGGTGATCGCTTTGACGACCCGAAACCGGCCCGACTACGATGATGATTCTGAGTGCTAAAAACACATTATTAAAGGGCCGATTTTGCGGTTCGTCAAATGGCGTCGTTGCCGGGGACACGGCTCATTTCTTTTATTTTTTGGAATTTTTGTGTGTTTAGTTTAGTGTTTCTTTGTATAGGTCAAATGATCATATATTTTGCATATAAAACTTTTTCTTCTTTATTTGATATCTAACTATTGTTTTTGTGGCAGGGCCCTTGATGGATCAAGGAGGCGAGGAGCTGGATACTCCCCGCTGCGAGGAGCCGCAGAAGCATGCTTGGAGTCGATAAGAAAGAAAAAAAATGTGTCGCATTTATTTTTATAATAAACTCATCTTTTACAGCGGTCTTCGATCGAAGACTCGCGATTGTAATCGGACGAATGTGGTTGTGTGGGGATCGTCCCCACTTGAGTGTCGACCTAGGACTAGGCACGCGGCTCTCCGAGCTCAATTTTCATATTTTATTGTGCTTGATCGTAGGTTAGGACACACTCAAAGATAGACGCACGTAATCTCGCATCACTTAGCTAAAATTCATGGATATCAATCATCGCTAATAGATGTATGATTAGGTGCGGCTTTTAGTCGACTTGCATACTTAGATTTTGGTTTTCAAAACGGCCCCAGCTTTTTCGCGGCTTTTATCGTCAAATCACTGCATGATTTCTCGCTTAGCCTCGATCGTGTTTTTCTTCATCAAATACATGTTTTTCTCGGCTTTCATTTTTCTAGATTGATCACCTAGGATAAATGGAAAATGGAATGAACGGTAGACGATGATTTTCTGATTGATGTGCTAACTTTAATTCAGTGATAATTTAAAATAAAATTGGGACTGTTAATTGCAAGTCAACCAAAAATGGAGTAAAATTCGGTTTTGGGAGAGCAATACCCTCGCTTACGCAATAATTTTCACTTCACATCTTTTCTTTGCGTAAAAATCAAATGTTTTACCACCAATAAAATAGACAAGATAATTGACCAACCTTGGTTGGTTTCATGTGTGAGTTGGTGAAATTAAGGGTTTGCTTGCTTGATTGAGCCGTATATTTTGCGACACATAACCCCAAAACCGTAGTCACTCCATTTCATCTACAAGATTCAAAACCGCTCACTTGTATATCCATCCCTCTTCTTCGTTCACCTTGGGTCCCTCCCGACATCAAATCCCATCTTTATACTTAGGCTAATCTCAGCCTAAGTATAGGGGGGACCCGAGTCCCCGTGATTTTCTCTACTCCTCTTTTCTTGCCTTTATACTTAGGTTATTTCTAACCTAAGTATAGGGGGAGCCCCTCTTAGCTCCCGTATATTCTTCTATATTTAAATGGACCTATGTTCTTGTAACATCTAGTGCTATGAGGACATAGCAAAGTTTAAGTATAGGGGGGTATACCGTATATACCGTATATTTACTTTAGCTATAATCTGAAAAATTTGAAAAATTAAAAACTTTTTGGCTAAGGTAAAAATTCATTGGACTAAGAAAACTCAAAGGATTTTCGCGGTTTTTTGATATTATGTTACACTATTTTATAGAAATATTTTCGAAAATGATTTTTGAAAATGTTTTGAAAATTTTCATTTTGTGTGACTTGGGTTTTGAAAAATCGCCATCTCTTTTCAAGGAAAGTTGAGTCTAACTTATGTTTTAACTCTCTTATTAAAATCCATAAAAATTAGAAAACCCCTAAAAACCTTTAGGAGCTATTAGTGACTACTAAGCCCAATTAAGAAAGCCGCGTTCAGTGAGGGTTCGCCCTTAGCAGATTGGATGGTTTAGAGGACATCGCGTAAGGCCCCGTCCTCAAGCAACGGGCTTCGGCCTGTACTTACATCCATACTGGCTGAATTGTAGCTACTTAATTGAGTTTAGGCAGTTGTTATATCTCTTAAAGTTCAAAAAAAAAGTGTCTTGTTTTTGAATGAAGAAGTTGGATTAGTCCTCTACATTTTCACTTTCACCCGGGATCTGATTTGGTCAAGAAGACTTAGCTTTTAGAAGTCTTTGAGATTTTAGGTTAACCAGCCTTAGCCATCAGGGTCTTAGACTTAATCATCCACATTCCCCTAGGTTTCTAGATTTGCATGCTATATGCCATGCTTAGTCTCAGACAGAAAGAATATGATCAGCACATCACATGCACGACTGCGGTTTTTGATGAGATGAGTCGATTTTTCACCTGAGGGATTGGGATGAGGAAGTCGAATTTGGATTTGATCTAATGATGCTCGAGGATGGGATAAAATCTTTGGAGGCTTCATGAAACCTGAGTGTCAGCAATATTAGCCAGTATGAGAACTTGATTCTTATACTAATCTCTTGACATTAACCTAAGTGCCTGGGTGTGAAAAAAATAAATAAAAAATGTTGATCAGTGTGCGCCAACTCTTGGTAAAAGCAGTGGAGCTAGCCACCAATTATACAAGTCAATGAAATTCAAAGAAAAGCTCACATTCCACCAAAGTCAAATATCAAAGAGCTTCCACCAAAGGCGAGCGCTCCCAAACTTTTCAAAGTGTCCACTTGGACCACCGCTATTAGGACCAGGAGTCGGGCTTGCACCAAAAAAGGGCTCTGCATCGTAAATGCTACAAGTCTGGGTGTCGAAGGTACGATAGGTACTCAAAAGAGACACACCCCGGTGTACTCCCAGGAAAACAAGTGCAGACGGCTCCAACTTCTCTTGACGGACGCACTGATCAACACCAAAAAAAATGTGTTGCGTAAAAGGCACTAGAGAGAATCCTTGTTCCAATGAGAGGGTGAGAAGAATTGACACAATCCCATGCCCTCCATTTCTGGCCTGCCATCTACATTTTTTAAGTCTGACAACTAAAGAGACGGTGGACTGAATGCAAGATCTGATTTCTTCCCTAGTGTTGAGGATTGGGTCCTTAGGAGATTTTCTCGGACCGAGATTTTGGGTGAAGACTTGACTCTACTCTCGAAATTGCAGTCAACACTAAAACTTCATATCCTTTAGTTTATATGTACATCAGAGAGAGTCTAGAGAAATAGAGGAATTGGAAGCCTCTTGATTAAGGCTGGGTTGAACTCTAGAATTTTGGATCTCTAAAGTCAAGTGGGCTTGATCAGCTTGGATCCTGTATTCCATGCACAAGGGGGTTAATCCAACTTAGTCATTCTTTTTGATGCTCGAGGACGAGCATAGTTTAAGTATAGGGGGGTGATGAACCTCAGTTTCATCATCTTTATTTTCCATAATTAACCCCCTTGCTTAATGTTTTGTCAATAAATCCCTGTTAATGTCTAATAATTAACAGAGTCCTAAATAAATTAAAAAGCACAAAAAAATGACAAAACAAAATTCATGGTGTTTTTAGACTTAAAAATACCTTCAAAAATATTTCGGGTCCTGGTTTGATCTCTTTTTCAGTTTTGGTCAACATGAAACTTGTAGATCTCGTCAAGATCTACAACTTTCATGTTTTGAGTTTTCTCAAATTCGGCCATTTTGGCCTCCAAAAATTAAAAATGCTCTTTGAATAACCTGATTGGGCCACGTGGCCCATTCTGAGGGCGCCACGTGGCCCGACCCTTCTTGTCTTATCCGCCTGCCCCACCGACCGTTGGATCGACCTCTTGATCCAACGGCCCAGGCCTCTCCACGCCGCTCCTTATCCACGACCGTTTGATCTTCCCCCGCCTTAATCTCAGCCACTCGTTGCCGCCTCTCGTCCCTTGCGCCACGTGTCGACTGAAGAACCCTCCGATCACGCCTCGTCCTTCTGATCTGAGCCACTCAATCCACCCTCTGTCCTTTACCGTCATATCTCCCTCAATCTCTCATCCTCACCGCTCACTAGCGCCTTTGCCAGCCGATCGACACGCGGCTGCTTCATCGACCATCGATCTCACCGCCTCCGATCTAATCGTGGCCGCTCGCTCGCGCCCAAATACCCACCGTTGGATCACCAGATCCAACGGTTGATGCATCGTCGTCTACCTCCGAAGACCCCTTCTCCCCACGATTTCCAGCTCGCGCATACCTCGCCCCCTTCCATTTTTCCCGTCTTCACCTTCCACCACCTCCACTCGCCAATAGCCCCACGTTCTTCCTCCATCAACCACGACCCTCGCGACATCTTCGTCAACCCACGAACCCCTCTCCAGTCATCCCATTTCTCCCTCCAAAACACGTCGTCCACCATCACCTCCGCCACAACCATCTTCAAATACACCGGTCTCCCCTTCATTTCACCCCGTCCATCTTTACGCGGGGAGGGGCCCAGCCCTCCTCCGCCTCTCTGTGACAGAGAGGGGCGAGAGGATCGAGCAAGAACGACCCATCTCCCCCGGTGAGACCCTCCGCCTTGAACGGCGGAGCTGCGACGCGTCGAGCCCGCCAAGCTGCTCCCATCGGCTGGGGGAGTCCAGCGATGACCCAGAGCTTCTCCTCGAAGCTCTAGCCCAAGCCGTTCAACCCGCCATAGCTCAGGTAAAGTTCCTCTTCCTCCTTTGACTTTTTCTTCTTCTTCTCTGTTTTAATTAGGCTCCTCCGGTCAACCTCGCCCTCCATTCACATCTTTAAAAGCTTCGCCACACTCCCCCCTTCTTCGCGACACTCTCCGACCATCTTCTTTCTTCTTCCATACCTCGAACATCGCCGACCCATCTCCTCCGCCATCCACGGCGGAGGAGCTCCGGTTCCCCATCTCCCCTCGCTCGAATGGAACCACATCTCACCCACGCACGCACTTCGATTTGCTTTGGCTATGTACCTAACGTGCAGGTCATCAAGAGCGTTCAATGGACGGAGCTCTGCCGGAGCTATCTTCATCGACTTCGCGGTGGCCATCCGAGCTCCGACGAGCTACGCCAAAGCCTTCTGGACCTCCCCCGAGCTCTCAGCTTTCTCGACGGCCATCCATGGAGCTTCGGGGAGGTCACGTGCAGCCGGAGACGAGAGGCGGAGGAGGAGCTCCTTCGCCGGAGCTCCAAAGTCGCCGCCAGCCTTCGGCCGAGGGAGACGTTACAGGCGCCGTTGGATGCCCCTTTCTCGGCGCTCATCCAACGGCCATGACGAGGCCACGTCATAAACATCATCAGCGGTTGGATCCTTTCGATCCGACGATCTTCGCGCAGCCACGTCGACCACCAACGCCCTTATCAGAAGCCCTTGGATCCTCACGATCCAATGGCCGTCATTCGGCCACGTGGTGGCTTTTGAGCCTGCACCAAGCCTCCCGTCTGAGCCTCCAGGCTTGGATGCACCGTGCCTCCTCCGAGCCTGCACCGAGCCATCAGCAGCTTCGACAGAGCCCGAGCCTAGCCGAAGCGCCTCCGAACCTCTGCCGAATCCGAGCCTCCTTCCGAGCCTGGGTAGCACGTGCTGCGCACGTGCTATTTGGGAATTTTGCAGGAGACGCCCTCTGACTTCTCCAGATTTGCAGAAAGGTCCAATCCTCACATGGCGAGCCACGTGCATCAGGGGTTATTTGCACTTATACCCTTGCGGGTTTATCTAATTGCAAATATACCCCTATGCGTGAGGTTCATTTACAGGGAAGTCCTCGAAGTTATTTCTTTTGCATTTTAGTCCTTCCCAGGGACCTTTTTGTAGTTTTTTTATGTTTTATTTCAGTTATGCCCTTAGCTTCTTTGTTGCATATCTTGAGCCTCGTAGCTCCGATCAGGTTGATTTCAGTTTCATTTTAATGCTTGTTTGACGTACTTTTTAATGGCATATTTGTTTTCTTGATATTGACACTGTGATCTCAATGTATTTTTAATTAACTCTAGTTTTTTTATGCCTCTCTGATTAACCTTGCCTTTATGTCAAATGAATGGTTGCTTCATTTAAATCTGAAATCAACTTTGGTTTAGTTGGCTCATTCTTTTTAACTTAGGGCATATTTCTATTGCATCGCATTGTATTTTATGGCATTTATTTGCATAATTAAAATTGATAAAAAAATGCATGTTTATTTTTAATGCATTGTCATGGTTGTGTATTTGCATGCTTTGACCTATATACCTTGAACTCAACACCTAATTGAATACACTTAAATCCGATAAATAAGAGAGAGGCTCGTGTCCCTGAGTTCGACCTTGGTATCTTGCCAAGACCAAATAATTAACGATCACCTCATTTCGATTCATTATGGCATATATCTAAATGAGGTGATCGCTTTGACGACCCGAAACCGGCCCGACTACGATGATGATTCTGAGTGCTAAAAACACATTATTAAAGGGCCGATTTTGCGGTTCGTCAGGCTTGCACCAAAAAAGGGCTCTGCATCGTAAATGCTACAAGTCTGGGTGTAGAAGGTACGATAGGTACTCAAAAAAGGCACACCCCGGTGTACTCCCAGGAAAACAAGTGCAGACGGCTCCAACTTCTCTTGACGGACGCACTGATCAACCCAAAAAAAATGCGTTGCGTAATAAGGCACTCGACCAGGATCCTTGTTCCAATGAGAGGGAGAGAAGAAATGACACAATCCTATGCCCTCCATCAACTGGTCTTCCATCTACACTTTCAAGTCTGACAACTAAAGAGACGGTAGATTGGATGCAAGAAATGGTTTATTCCCTAGTGTTGAGGATCGGGTCCATAGGAGAGTCTCTTGGACTGGAACCTTGGGTGACGTTGTGACTCTACTCTTGTAACTGCGGTCAACACTTAAAGTCATATCCCTTATATATATATGTATACAAAGAGAGTCTGATGATTAGGGGAATTGGATACCTTTTGACTAGAGCTTGGTTCAGCTTAGAATTTTAGGATCTCTAAAACCGAGAGTTCTTGAACGGATCAAGTCTTGTATTCACATGCACAGTCAGGGGTTAACCCAACTTATTCATTCTTTATTTGCTTCACGTGACCAACCAAAACAATCCGAGGAAAAAATATTTCAAAAAAATTTTAAAACAACAAATGAATTTATTATTTTTAGGTTGTTAAATAAAAATATTTATTATTTTCTGAAGTATTTTAATATGATTTTATTTATTTATTTAAGGTCTAAAAATACAAGTTACCTTTTTAGGCCTATATACGTATACATGTCTATATATTTTAATATTTTATTTTTATTTTTTATATTTAATTTATTTATTAGTTTATTATTTTATATATTCATAAAATATTTTTATACACTTAAATATATTTTATTTTTTTTGAAGTGTTTTATACACTTAATAAAATAGAAGTATTAATTATATAGGTATATGCATAGGTATTATACCTACGTCTTCTATACAGGTATTTTAATTTTGTATTTTCTTTAGGTTTTATTCATGTTTTAAATATATATATATATATTTATAAATAATATTTACAAAATTATAAAAATATAAAATTATAAAAATATGAATAATTAATATAATGAATATTTTAATATGTACAAGTATACAATAGGTTTCCAAAACTCAACCTTTCAAATCGTAGCTCCGCCAAAATACGAAACCACCTTCATTAAATAGCTTATTTAAAATTATATACAATTAAAGGTGATTTTGATATGTTTCGAGTTTCTATTTGAGAGATACAGGTCTGGGAAGTTGGGATTCTGTAATCTTATTCAGATCATAACTTTTTATCTGTACATTATTTTTGAGTGAAATAAATTTTGTATTTTTCTTTATTTAATTATCTACAACTCTCATGTACAAAGTTTCTTTATTTAAGGTATAAAAAGTGGAACCAAAATAGGTCCCAAAATGAGTAAAGAATGAATTAAACAAAGATGAATCTTTATTGGTTTCTGGCCCTTATCTCCCCTTACTTTATTCCTTGTCGACCTATTCATCTGGATGCCTAGGCCTCTGGGTTTTGGGTCATAAAATATTTACAATATTATATTCTTTTTCTTTTCCTTTTCTTTATTCTATTATTTGGCTTTGAAAACTGTATTTTATACACTATTTACACACACATGCATGAATGCTAAGATGCGGAAACTAAGAGTATTTACAAGCATTTGCCAGGATTTTTGAGGCCAAAATGATAGAATAAAGATGATGAAATGTGGATTCATCATTATGCTACCCGATCGTTTGCTCGTGGATCTCCATCTCCTTCGGTGCGCCTCGCTCGTGGAGAAGACGTTGGATCTCGTGTGTCGAGATCAGGAGATCCGCCGCATGGATCAATCAACATGGATTGCGAGAATCATGTGTTTCATCAACACACTCGCAAGCATCTCCCTCCGTCGGATCGGACTTGAGACAGGAGGTCTCTTTGTTTAGAGACTCGATCGCAACCACGCTTCAAGAGGTAACCCTAATACTTGTTTGTGGTTTAGATGAAACGATCCGAGAAGTGTTCTTGGATCATGTGGTTTCATCACATGAAAAATTTTAATTTCCGCTTCATAGAATAACTAGTACGACTAGTCGTTCTTCGTCGTATTCGATACGATGCTCACGCTTCCGTGATGTGCTTGGAGGATTATCCCATATCCTTCATGCATATTTTTTCCCATGGTTGTTATTGTGACCATTCATTTTCTTTTGTAAAATGTCATTACATTTTTGTCATCCAAAGTCATTATCATATTAATATTAATATGATAATTGAATCGGTTTCTTTGAGTCTTGTTACTCATATTCTTCCATCCGTTGAAAATAACAAGTTGGTTGTTCAAGTTCATTGCAATAAAAATAGTAAGGGATCTTCTTCTTTGAATGCAAGGAGATAAGTAATATTTTAACTATAAACCCACTGATTAATAACAGTGACAGCATATTCAGATCAAGTTTGCAGATTCGTTATGGTTTTATAGTCTTGATGAATTATATTGGACAAGATGTTGCATATGTTGTTGAAAGTTATGCAGGTCTACTAAAAATTCAGAAGAGAGTATTTGATGTTGTGGCTATAAATGCTTCAATATCTTAAGGAAGCCAAGGGGCTATTGTTTAATATTTTGTTGAGATCCTCTAATTCTTGAAGGATATCATGATGCAAATTCGACCCTTTGATTCAATGAGTTCAATATTACTACTAGAATATTCTTAAGACATGTATTGCTAGATATATAATGAATCCGAGTTTATTGCGCTAGAGAAGGTATATTGTAACACCCCACAAATTTTGGATTTTTCTGAAGTCTTAAAACCTATTCAATATTATATTCAAAAGAAGCATCTCGTCGCAAGCTTTCCCACGAGTCCAAAAACGTGTAATTTTGAGTTTGGATGTGGGAGATATACATATTTTGGTGAAGAGGGGTCATGGATATTGATGGGATTTAATTATTACGGGATTTGATTAATTAACTACGGGTTAGGGTTATTTTAGGATTTTTAAAATTAGGGTTTTGCATCTGCACCATAGTAAGACCCCCATCCTTCATTTTCCCTCATTCTTACTCCTTTCCAAACCCTAATTCATTTCTCCCCCTCAAGTCATTATCTTAGATCTTTTTCCCTCTCCTTCTCCAGAGAAACAAAGAGGAGAACGGTGCAACCACCATTACCAGAGGCTCGTGAAGCTTCGTAGCTTCACGGCAACAGAAAAAGGAGGGGTGTCATCACAAGGGAAAGACATCTCTCTCATCGGACTCTTGATCAAGCGAACAAGCACGCGGATCAGAGATGTGCACTATCATAGGTAACGGATCCCCATCTTTCTCCCCTTATTTCTATGTACCTTATGATCTCGAGGATTACCGATTTTGAGGTTGTATATCGATTTTTTTATCCTACCTCATGGACCTTCTATTGCTATTGGTAGCCTTGCAATCTCATCTTGATCAATCATGAATATTATTTGTTTCCTAAACCCTAAACGGTTTTGAGATCTTAAATCAGAAATCAAAGGATCAAGTGAGCTATGCGTGTTAGGCAGTATTCCTACCTCTTCTCAAACCCTATTGTGTGATTCCTTTTATTCATTTTTAGCATAATATACATCGTTGTTGTATGCAGATTGGGATATGTTAATTATTATGTATTTATGATATGTTCCCTGCGAGGATTATCAACATCGTTGATATTCAAGAATTCAGTGGAAATCGTGGGCATCGAATGTAAACCACTAATCTATACGGATTTTCATCTATAAGAAAAACAAAGTCTGCGAGTTTCTTGTTTTCATATGGGGAATGGATGGATGAATCCCGGATTGGTCGCATGAATTTCATGATATTAATAAGAAAACTGAGGCCGAGTCCTGCGGATGGGATTGAATGACATTAGGATAAGCCTTAGCGGTTGTAACTGGTTTTTCATCAGATTCGTAGTAGGTGTAAGAGATTACTAATAAACTATACATGACACTTATCTATGATGGCGGAGAGTAGGTTTGTTATCGTAGAGTTTCAGAACTATTAGACACCTTTTTATTATGTGATATTACAATGGATCACTCCAAATTGGAATTTAGTGAAATAATCTCTACTATGCCTTGTTTAGCTTAGGTTGCGATAAATGCTTAATGTACTATGTAGGGATGAAAACGAATGTGAATATATTCGTATCCGATCTGCTATCGTATTCGTTTTGTACATTATTTTGGCATTCGTATTCGCATTCGTTTTAAATGGATGCGGATATGGATATCACTTTGACATTCGCTAATATTCGCATTCGTATTCGTATATTCATTTTCGTACATAAGTATAGTAATATATTTATTTATAACTTTGTGTAACAAACATTTTATGATTGCATTCACCATTGTTGATATAATTGTTATGAAATTACTATATCTAGTATACATATTTTATGTGTAAACCATACTAAACATGTATATTTTAGTTAATCTATTAAAATTTTTTGTTATTATTCGTATTCGATTCGTATTCGTTTTACATTCGTATTCATTTTTAAGGACATGGTAACACGTTTTTTACATTCGTCAATATTCGTATCCGCATTCGTATTCGTATTTTAAAATGGATAAGGATATGATTATACCTATATTCGTATCTGTATCCGACTGTTTTCATTCCTAGTACTATGTCGTGTAAAATATGTTGAAGTTATGTATGATGTTCTTTGATTCGAGAAACACTACCATAAATATATTTAATTACATACTCTTTCCAGGTCGTGAACTATTTTTAGTATAGTTAATTCTCCTTGCTATAAATATACTTAGAGATGGTCAATTTTCTTGACCATCTTCCATGTTGTCATCATTATCTAGTTTAGATAAATCCCCCGCCTTGAGTATTCATAGTCGTGGTCACCTTTTCCTTTTTTTGTTATTCCAAGACAATAACCTAATACAACATTCTTGTTCAATATCTTGCTTTTGATGATTTAGGCATAGGGAGAATCTCTTTTAATAATATGAGTATGTGAAATGACATGGGTTAAGATAATATGGAAATCTTGTAAATGTGCATTGGGTCAAACATTGATTGAATGTATCGTGACTTGATGGGTTGGGTATTAATGGAATATTAAATACGATCAAAATTAGTTATAAACTTTTGAGTGAGGTATGACATGGATACGGGGATGGAAAGGTAAATACTGCAAGGTGGGTGCACACCCTTGTAGTCTATCTGAGCCGACAGTGAGTCATTCCTACTCGAGGGGCATCATTGAGTGGGATGGTGATAGGTACTCTGGTGAATTGAGGCGGATGCACGCATGCATCGCATCGACGGATCTGTTTTTGTGACACTTATTTTGGAGTGAGCGAGACTCTTCCGGAAGACTCGGTTGACGGAGTTACGACTCTTTGGGTTATATACTCCTTGTCACGGGTGTTAGAGTACTACTGGCCAGACTAGCTGAAGGATCGCGCTTGCGCAAATGTTTTAGTCTGCACTCTAAATGAAGGGTTGCAAGCTTCATTCCTAGTGCAGATCTTCTCTTTGACGAGCGAGTCAGGTATAAACACATGAAAATATGGAGTGAGATATGTTAAGGAATTGGTTTGGTTGCGTAAATGTTAAAGTCGTAGACTATATCTGGTTGTATATTACTAGATGTTTTAAAATGTTCTCTTTTATACTTGTTCAGGTACTGCATTTGCATTGCATACCTGTAATCTCTTAATTTATAATTTATTTTATCCTTATTGGGCCAGCTGACTCATAAGTTACATTCTTTGGAAATCCAACATGAAGTGTAGAGTAGGAGACAAAGGCTCACATTTTTGATGGTGCATCTGCAGGACGTTGCTAAGGGTTGAGGACTAGTTTTGTAGTAGTTCTGTTTTCCATCCTTTTCAATTATTTATGATGTAACAAAGAGACTCAGAGGATTTATTGTTATCCTTATGTGAACTTTTGTTATCAATGAGAGTTTTAAAACTTTCTATATGCCTTTTATTTGCATAAACAGTATATCATGCAGGTTGTTTATGACTGGTGTTGGGTAATGTTGATAACGGGTGTTGAGATGCGCTACCGCCGAGGTAGGACTTTACATTTGGTATCAGATCCCAGTTACCCCATTAGTCATAGACAATTGTATGGTAGGATAAATACCATTATACTTTTGAAAAGTAGTCTCATGATGAATGTCGAAAATAAAAGGGAAGCTTGGTCCACTAAAATCTATATTTTGATTAGGGTTGACTAATGGCTCTACTCTAAGATCTAATTGTACTTACCTTTTCATTCTACACTTGCAGATCATTCTACCTCGTAGAGATCAGACTGCGCAGCAGTTGGCTGCAATGATGGCGATACTGCAGGATATGTAGCAGATACTGCTTATGCTCAAAGAGCGATTGTCGAGATCTGCATCCGAGCACAGGTCTGGAATGGTTGGGGGAGATGGTGATCCACCACCACTGCCTCCTCCTCCTCCTTCGTCACCGCCACCACCACGACAAGAGGACATCTTTTCAAAATATTGCAAGGAGAAGGTTCCAGAGTTTTTTGGCAATACAAGCCCAGATGTGGCAGAGAGATGGCTGAAGCGTGTAGAAAAGGTCTTTCGCTCCATACATGTACTAGATGAGGAGAAGGTCACCCTAGCTACTTACTCCTTAGCGGGCTATGCTGAGGAATGGTGGAGTTCTATGGAGCCGCAAATTGCAATGGCAATTACTTGGGAAAAATTTACTGAGGCATTCTGGGAGCATTTCTATCCGGAATACTGGTTAGAGCAGCGTCGCGTGGAGTTCACACTACTCGAGCAAGGGAATAAGATCGTGATTGCTTATCTGAATAGGTTCACGGAGTTGTTGAAGTATGGTGCTAGCACTGTGTCGATCGAGTCTGACAAAGCATATTTCAAGTTCTTTCAAGTCTTCGTAAGGAATTCACGAGAGGCTAGTACCCCTTAGATTGGTTACAATGAAGGAAGTGGTTGATGCTACATCACGAGTGGAGGACTTACGTGAAGGCAGGTCAGTACAGAACAGACAAGGAGACTAAGCTATTCTGGGAGGGCTGCTCGTAATGATCGATCGACGGCATGGAGAGGGCAACATTTCCACCCCTACTGACCTGGCATGTCTACCAGGTCCACACCTAGAGGAGCTCCTACATTAAGCAAGCACTTTCCGATCCATCGCAAGCAGCACATCCAGTGGTGAACACCATGAATGATGCACGTGTTTGCTATCGATGCAACCAAGAGGGACACATCGGGTCCAACTGTCCATTGGGGAGCTTCACAGTTGTGAGGTATTAAACGAGGGGGCGTCTGCAGCACCAGGGACGTGGTTCTACCTCTTGTGGTGGTAGAGGACATCCCAACCAGACTCGGAGCACGACAGGTTCCAGTGGACCACGAAAGAAGGGCAACTCATTGCCATCAATGATGGACAAGCACATGCTTCGGGATCGGTAGTGCGAGGTATGGTTTCGGTAGGCGACTTTACAGCTCATGCTCTTTTTGACTCAGGTGCATCTCATTCCTTTGTGTCATGGAATTTTACGGATACCTCAGGCCGAGAGCCTACCATAGTTTCAGACCCTTATCTTATTAAGGGAGCTGGGGGTCAAGTGTTTGTTGTCCATCGGGTGCTTCCCAATTGTCCAGTTTATATGGAGGTTATATGCTCGAGGAATACTTGCTGCTCATTCAGATGGAGGATTTTCATGTTATTCTCGACATGGATTGGCTTGAGAATCACCATGCATGTTTAGATTGTTTCCAGAAATAGATTATTTTCAAGATTCCTGAGCTACAAGAATTTGTATTTGATGGAAGCACCTCGTCTAGAGGCGTAACCTGCATAACAGCATTGCAAGCTCATCGGCTGTATCTCATGGGTGCTAAGGATTTATTGCTCATGTCGTTGGGAATCAAACCTCTATGGAAGGAATAGAGGATGTTGAAATAGTAAAGAACTTTTCAAATGTATTTCCTGCAGATTTGCTTGGGCTTCCCCCACCTCGTGAGGTAGAGTTTGAGATTTCTATCATTCCGGGAACCCAACCAATATCTATGGCACCATACAGGATGGCACCAACTGAACTGAAGGAACTTAAGGTGCAGTTACAAGAACTGTTGGAGAAGGGTTTCATACGCCCTAGTACATCTCCATGGGGAGCACATGTCCTTTTTGTTAAGAAGAAGTATGGATCTATATGCATGTGTATAGATTATCGGCAATTGAATAAGGTAACAATCAAGAACCGTTACCCTTTATCATGCATTGATGATGTCTTTGATCAACTACAGGGGTCAACCATTTTCTCCAAGATTGATCTACGGTCTGGTTATCACCAGTTACGTATTCAGGATGTGGATATACCTAAGTCTGCATTCAGAACCATATACAGTCACTACGAGTTCTTGGTTATGCCCTTTGGCTTGACAAATGCTCCAACAGCATTTCATGGACATGATGAATCACGCATTTTTGCCTTTTCTAGACAGCTTTGTTGTGGTTTTCATTAATGATGTCCTTATCTACTCTCGAGATGAGAAGGAGCATCGCACACACTTACAGATAGTGATGGAGTCCTTGCAGAGGCACAAGCTATATGTGAAGTTTAGTAAGTGTGAGTTCTGGCTTCAAGAAGTATCATTCTTAGGTCATGTTATCTCAGTTGTAAGAGTGTCAGTGGATCTTGCAAAAACCAAAGCAGTCCTTAGTTGGGAACGACCGAAGAATGTGTCTGAGATCCGAAGCTTTCTTGGCTTAGCTGGTTATTACAGATGGTTTGTGAAGGGATTTTCTCAAATTTCCCTTCCCATCACCCAGCTGACTGATGAATCTCGGATTCATCACTCTAAGTCTCATTTATTAAGCTCAATTCCCTCAAAATAATCTTCATTTCTGCATTTATTCTGCATAATTAGCATTCATGCATGTTTTCATATGAGTTGCATTTTATCCAAAATTTTTGCACAAAATAAGAAGCCAAAAATCCAAGCCATAGTTGACCTGTAAATAGCCTAATTTCTCGAATTTTTAACTCCTTCATGCTAACTCTGAATGACACAAAACCACCACCACTATGTACATATCACTAACAAGAATAAATAAAAAATACAAAAAAATCACTAACACTGTTAAGTGGACCAAAAACCCAAACCCTAGTTTCAGGATTTCTGAACTAAAAACCCCATATGTTCCTCATCCAGTGTCTGATTTAAACCTACTCACTTTTGAACTAATGCACATTCAATTACCTTCAAAACAAGACCAAGTTCAAGTGAATCGGAGCTCGTATGTGAAAGTTGGGTTTTGGGCCTCTTTTGTACATTGGATATTTTAGCGGTTTTCTGACCTATATTTTATGTATATATTTTATTTATTAATAAAAATCCAAAAAATAGATTTAGACATCTTTTATTTATTTTTAGTTTCTCTATATTTTTCCGGATTTTTAATCTTGTTTAAAAATGACAAAAAAATTAGAAAACCCAAAAATCAAGGTATTCTATGTACATGGGATGCCCCAAACATTCAATTTCTACATTTGACCGATTTTGGCTTTGATGTCTTCACGAAAGTTGTAGATCTCGTCGAGACGAGCATTTTTTGTGAAGGAACTTTTTTGTCCGAGATTGTTTACTATTTCTTTTTGATTTTACAAATATTTTATTTTCATTTTTTTGTGCTGACACGTGGCAGCCCCAGAGGCCGCCACGTGTCATCATTTTTTTATCCTTTTCTTAATTCATTTAAAAAAATTTAGTTAGCCAACACATGTGCGAGGCACGTGCCCCCAGGCACGCGCCATGCACGTGCGCGCCCAACCTCTCTCCACTTCGCCACGTGGCGCGATCTCAACCGTTCTATCTCTCTTTGATTGAACGGTTCCTGCGCATCTCCTACCTCCCACGCCCCTCGTCCGCAACCGCCGCGCCCCCTTCTCCGAGTCCTCCGCCAACCTTCCCCGCCATTCTCGTCAACGGTCAACCACCTCTGAATCCTCCGCCAACAAACCGCGCAACCGCCGCCCCTCCTCAGTTATCCTCGCGACGGCCACATCCCTCTCTCTCTTATTTAAGAGGCCTCGACGCCTCCCCCGTTCCTCATCCGTTGTCTCCTCAGTCAAGTGGTGACAGCCTTGCCGTCGGCGTGATCCGAGGACGCCATCCTCATCGCAGCCTCCTCCTCCAGTAAGCTGCTCCGCTCCGGCCACTCGCCGTCGAGCCCCCTTCCTCTCCCAGGTACTCTCTTCCTCTCTCTCTCTCTCTCTCCACCTCCGAGCTTCTCTCCGCTCAGAGCTTCACCTCTCATCCCTGACTACCTTCGACAACTCCGCCTACCACCGTAACCACGTCAGCCCCTTCATCGGCAACTACTCTGACGCGCCATTATCACCGCTCCTGCTACTCCACCCCCAACGTCATCTTCTCCGCAAAGCTTCATCGCCATCGCCGCCGACTTGCGCCACGCCACCGATCGCCAACATGCTATCACCATCTTCATCGCACCTTCTTCGACCTCGAGCTCATCGTCGACAACAGTTGTCACCGCCTTCACCTGCCTTCACGCGTCTACAACTCCATCTCCTCCGCCCACGCGTCTTCACCGCCGACCCCTGGCCGTGTGTCGGCCGACGACGACCAAGCCTTCACCTGGAGCTCCTCCTCCACAGCCAAGGCCACAGGAGCTTCGCCGCCTCCGAGTCTTCATCACCACCTTCTTCTCCGTCGACTACGACTATCTTCATCGCCACTGCACCGCCGGCCCACTTCCACTCTCGACGCATCAACACCAGAACCACCGTACGCCTCATCTCCACCAGACTACAGCAGCACCTTTGCCGTACCTGGGATGTTCCTCCATCCTCCACCGCGACGCGCCCCTCGTCGGCCTCGCCCCGACGACTTTCGCCAGCGACCTCGCCACAGCACCGGCCTTCGGAGTCCCTCCACTAAGGTCGGCTCGCCTCCGCCAGCACCACTCGACACCAGACGGAGGGTCCGAGACCCCAGCACGTGCGAGGCACGTGCATGGGGGACGTCAGCAGGCGTCATCCCCCGGGTCACGTGCTCCGTACGTGACCGCAGGGTCATTTGCAGAAACACCTCCAGAATATATCCTTTTTTCCGTCAAGTCCACTGACCAGGGGCACGTGCTACGCATGTGACACCCTTGGACATTTTGAGCTACACCCTCCAGTTCTTGGTAATTACTCTTAGGCCCCTTCTCTGCATTTTATTTTATTGTTATTGCATCCATGCCCATGTAATCCCCCTCAGTTTTAGACCTCTTCTCTACATTATTTTATTTATTTAAAAATAGCATTGTGTTCCTCATATAATTCTCTACATTTTGATATACTATGGGTATTTTTGTGATCAGCGGTTGATTAATAATGATTGTTTGTTGGAAATCAGCATAGTTTGCCCAATTTGCTCTCTAAAATTCATAGTTGATTAACATTGCTCTAAAAATCCCCCAAAAATCATCTAGTGTAGAGTTAATTGTGCTTAACATTGTGCCCAAAAAGATTTGCATTTGCATGCATAATTTACCTTGTAAAAATCAATTTGCATATTTCAGTGTTTAATTTTTAAAAGGTATTAAACCCCACATTTTCGAGGTTTAGGATTTTTCTGAGATCCATCACCTAGTGATAGATCTTATATAATTTTATCCCCTAAAAATAAGTAGGTTTAATATTTATTTTAATTAAATATTGAAAATCATTTTATTTGCATTTAAAAATTCATTAAAAATTCATATTGCATCCAAAAATTCCAAAAAAAATTACAGTGCATTCATTTCATCGTATTTTGCATTGTGGCCAAGTTTCGTATTTTTCAAACATCGTTTGATCGAAATTTACATTTTAGTCCATAAAATAGGCCGAATTTGCATTTTGCATCCCTTATTGCATAGAAAAATTCCAAAAATAAAGCGCATCGAAAATCGAACACGAAATTGGATACATAATTGTAGGTTGTTCCTTTGCCTCCTTGTGATCGACCTTGGGACTTGCCCAAGTAAAATAAACATAAAAACCACTTGATTAAAATTAATTAAAAATTTGTGGTTATTCTTGACCGTTTCCGATCGCCGCCTACAACGAACGACATTATTATTTTCACACACGAAGATAAAAACAACTACTTAACGCTGCGATTCCGGACACGTCAGATGGCGCCGTTGCTGGGGAGGCAAACGACTTAGTTTTGTATTTTGACATTTTTCGTTCGGTTTTTCCGCATTCGGGTAGTCTGACCCCCGAATTTTTCACTGTAAATCTCATTTTATTTCCTGCATTTATTTTTCAGCATTTATTTCGCTTATTTTATTTTTGATTATTTCCTGAGTCACTCTCTTACACATATCTCTCTTATTTTTCTTGCGAGGTATCGGACGCACGTGGAGCGGTTTTTCAATAGACCGAAGCATCTTCACCGACATCTGAAGAAACCGTAATTAATTTAAGATTGAGTCGAGTCGTGAGAGAGCGTAGAGTCTAGGTTTTTAATTTCTGTAAATTTCAATTTCTGCTCATTTACAGCGGTGTCCGATTAGACTCTCGCGTGTGTAAAAAAGACTCTGAACTTTTTTGTGGTGTGTTGTGGCCTGTTTCACTCTCCGGTGAGGGTAGGGTCCGACTTGAGTGGCGATTAGGATAGACCTGCACATACGGCTCTCAGACCATTTTTTATTTTTGATTGTGCTCGTAGGATCTTAAGCCACACTTCACATTAATTGAGACGCACATTAGACCGTTCAATTTAGCCAAAATTTAACTCAATTCTTCACCGCTAATAGAACTTTCTGCTTAGGTGTGGTTTTTCGGCTTGCATTCATTTAGAATTATTTTTAAATTCTGTCTAGCGTCCCACATGGAGATTCCGAGGATTCACTGTAAGTCTTCTAACTGAGCATTTATCATAGTTTTCCGCGTGCATCGGCTTTTTCCGAATTTCTTCCTCTTGTTTTATCACATAAATCTAAAGGAAATTGGGACTGGACGGTAGACGTGTATTTGTGCTCATCTAAATTTTTCAGTGATCACCTAATTAAAATTGGGACTGCTAAATATAGTCGATCTTAATAACCCATAAAATCAAGAATTTTTGCGGGAGAGCAACCCCGTCATTGTTTGGTTTGATTGAGCGAGAGAGCGACCCGCACACTAGGATAGAGCCACGCCCTAACTCTTTTCAGACTACTATCTTGAGTTAGTCGTTCTCCAGTGAGGATCTCTCCGGTAGCCGGTAAAGCGGCATGTGATGTCTTTAACAGATTGAGTTGATCGGGTAGCCGGTAAACGGTCCGCAATTCATACTGGCCGGGAATGATCTAATTTGGGATAGGCTAGTCTCCTAAGAGCATTGGGTTCCTAACAGCTTGCTTTAACCGCTCTGATAGATTGCATTATCACCAAATTCTAAAATTGACAAGATAATTGACCGAACCTTCACGGTCTTCACTTTGAGTTAAGTTGATGAAACAACCTTTGTATTGTGTTTGGATTGTGCGTAGAAAATAGTTCATCAACGAATACCGCACACTTGTGCCTAGATCATGAACCATAAACCTCTTGTTAATCCTTTTGAATCAAGAATGGAAAATTATAGTTTGGACTCTGCGAACCCGTCTCTAACCGCCACAAATTTTCCAAGGCACTCTTACTCAGGATCGCCTCGAGTTCATGGACACCCTTCCCATGAATCCTCCTCGTATGATTCTCTCAGCTTCCTGGAGGGAAGAAACCACACTATCCCTCCCTCACCAAACAGATCAAAGAAGACTCTCACCTCATTGATTTCTCAAATTCTTTCTACACTATTAATTCGAACCCCTTCTATTCTGAAGGTGAAGAAGAAATGCCTCCCAAGCCGCCTCCCAGGAAGGAACCAGAAGATGAACATAATGGAGATCCAATGCAGATGATTCTTGCAAGACTGGCTGCATCTGAGCAGCAACAGCAATTACTGAGGGAGCAGCTAGAACAAATGAATGCTGGGGAAGAACTACCAATGGAAGCCGCATACAACCCTGGACAGTACAGAGTGTGGAATTATTTGAAGCCACCACAACCAGAGATCCACTATGAACTGAAGCCACATTTCATAAGTCAATTACCACAATTCCATGGTAATACGACTGAAGAGCCATATGAATTCTTGCGGGACCTGGAGCTGATATGTTCTAATCTGAGGCACCCACAAGTCAGCAAGGACAACATTTGTCTCACTGCACTACCTTTCGCCTTAAAAGGGAAAGCAGACTACTGGGTGAAGAACTTGGGGGTGATTGTGACTACATATGAGAGGTTCAAAAACCTATTTTTAAAGAAATTCTACCCCTTGAGTCGGACCAATCAAATGAGGACCCGCATCACCAGTTTCTCTCAAATGCCCAATGAACCACTCTGTGAGGCTTGGGATAGGTTTAAAGACCTACTACAGAAATGTCCCTGCCATGACCTGGACAACAACATCCTAGTCCAGTCACTCTACTCTGGCCTCAATTATGAGACTCAAAGGTTAGTCAACGCTGCCTGCAGAGGGAATTACACATCACGTGGAACTGAGACCGTCTGGAGAGTACTGGAGCAGATGGCAGAAACAAGCCGTTCTCATATTGCCAGCAGAGCATACACCGATTCCCTGAACACCCTTCAAACCAAAGGCGGGAAGCAGACTGTCGTCGAAATAGCAGAGGATCTGATTCCAAACATGCACTTCATAGCTGATAAATTGACGTGGATAAGAGAATGAGCGACATCGACAACAGGATCTTCCAATTCCCAAAGCAGATGGAGGAGCTCACTACGAAGGTATCCAAGATGGGGATGCCTACTGCACCTGCGGTCCCGATCTACCATGTGCATCATGTCCGGGAGCAGCCAGGATCAGAACAACAACCATGGGTACAGGATCAATCCTATGCCCAAGCTTCCCAGTAGCCACTCCCACCGACCGAGACAGTCAAAGAGGCCCTGCCTCCGACTTTTGAAATAAATGGCATTTGGTACACGCAAGACACTACCCGACAGGGTAATATAGGGGACCGTCAGCTTTATCAGCGTTCACCCACTTTCTATAATGCCACATTTCCTCCACAGCACACTCAGAACACTGCATCTTTCCAGCAGCCGAAGCAGCAGCAGCCCTACAATCGCCAGAACCAACCTCAGCAATACCATCGGCAATCTCAAGCTCTCAGACATTCAGCTCAATCATCCAATCCACAGTGAACCGATCGACGTCCAGAGACAAATGCTTGAAGAGTTTCGCCACTTCCGAAATGAGTTGCACGATCTACGGGTTGATGTCAATCGCTTGTCCCGTTGGAGGGATGAGCAGACAGCCCCAGCTACAACCATTCCCGCCCAAGTTCAAGCTAACCCCAATAGCTTGAATAAATTTCAATCATCTCAACACAGTAGCCAGGTATACTATTCATATTTTTCCACATCTGAACATGAGATCCTTTCGTTTGACAAAATCAATATCATGTCACTCAGGAGTGGAAGGACCGTGGTCGTACCTGACCGGGCAAGGGAATCGGACCATGAAGACTCGGAAGATCAACCGGAGGATGTTTTCGAGGAAGAAGAAGAAGGACGTCTGAAGATCCCATCGCAAGATAAAGGGAAAGCATCTATGGAGTCTGTAGAGGACCTTGAACCTCTAGTTGCTGCAAAAATACCTTTGTCACCTTTTCAGCAACCTGATTTTGATTATTATGATTGTAATAAAAACTCCAAGTCTAATAAAGATGCTCTTATTTATGATTCTGGCTCTCTATCTCCTCTCTCAAATGCTTCCATTCCTTTCCCCCATGCCCTAAAGAAAGGAAAACAAAAGAAAAACATCCAAGATGACCCAGTGATGGGAAGTTCTGCCAACAAAACATCACAGTTAAAGTACCCTTTGATCAATATGTGGCCAGTAATCCAGCCTTTCAGAAATACTTGAAGGCAAAATGCACTCCCACCAGGACTCGTACAAAGAGAACAAGTCAATTTGTGGAGACTCATATCTTGACAGTTGCCACCACCAAATGTGTCAAAAACCAGCATCTGCCAAGAAAGAAAAGGGATCTGGGCGCCCAATATGTGGATAGTCGCATTGGCGGTATAGCGTTCACATGCACACTTCTCGACAATGGATCTTCTATAAATCTTCTACCCTTAGCCTTATATTATAAATTGGAGTTAGGCCCTCTAAAGAAATCATTATCTTTACTCCAATTTGCTGATAAATCCACTAAAAGACCTAAGGGAGAAGTGAAGAATGTCATCATCATTATCGAGGGTACGGAATACAAAGTAGACTTCAATGCCCTTGATATGGAGACCCCGAACCATTGGAAGGAATCGCAAATCATTCTCGGAAGATCATTCTTAAGAATCGCTAAGGTTGTATTCAATTACGGTTCTGGCATGATGAAATTCCGTTCTCCAGGCAGAGAAGTAGACTTGGAGATGAAACATACAAAGTGGCAAAGGCCAGACTCCGAATCCACCACTGAAGATGTCGAAACATCAAAATGCAATCTCCTCAGAACCACTAGGTCGTGGGACCAACTGCCGGATAGACAGATAGAAAGCACATCCTCAGAAGAAGACATAGTACACAATGCAGTTTGCGAGATATCCAGACCACCAGATTATTACATTCTTGATGACACGGAAATCCTCTCGGATTTGTCTGTCCCATCACCTTTGGGACAATCAAGAAATGTCGATGACGAGTCGGACGCGGCTCTGGCCGAACTACCATTCTACTTTAGCGATCCGACTCACCTTTCTTCGGAATTGGTAGCCAGCATCTCACACAGTGATTCACCGCCAACCGATACTGAGCCACATACAAAGGTCATTCAGCCAGATTCAATTGATGATTCAGAATTGCCAGAGCTGAAACCACTACCTCCCACGCTAAAGTATGCATTTCTGAATGGACCCAAAGAAAAATTCCCTGTGATCATTAGCTCATCCTTAACCCTAGATCAGGAATCTAGACTACTCGAAGTCCTTGAGCAAAATCGAAAAGCCATAGGTTGGACTGTGTCGGATCTCGTAGGATTAAACCCCACTCTCTGCTCGCACCAAATTTATGTTGAGGATAATGAAAGGCCTTCTCATGAATTTCAGAGAAGATTAAACCCCAATCTTCGGGAAGTGGTGAAGAAAGAGATAGAGAAATGGTGCAAAGCAGGATTTATATACCCCATTTCTGACTCCAAGTGGGTGGCCCCCCTTCATATTGTTCTGAAGAAGTCGGGAATCCAGATGATCACCAACGAGGAGGGGGTAGAGATCGCGACCCGAGTACCCACGTCGTGACGCGTCTGTGTCGATTACCGGCACCTGAATGCTGCGACTAAGAAAGATTACTTTCCACTGTCATTCATTGATCAAATCTTGGAGAGACTTGCAGGGAAAGCATTCTTCTGTTTTCTTGATGGGTACTCCGGCTACAATCAAGTAACTATCTCTCCCGAGGATCAGGAAAAGACCACGTTCATATGTCCCTTCGGTACCTACGCATTCAAGTGCATGCCATTCGGGCTTTGCAATGCCCCAGGCACATTTCAGCGGTGCATGATCGCCGTATTTGCCGAAATGGTTGGTGATTTCCTGGAAGTCTTCATGGATGACTTCTCGGTTCATGGTGATTCATTTGATACATGTTTAGCGCACTTGGACCGAGTCCTCCAGAGATGCTGGGAGGTTAATTTGGTACTCTCATGGGAGAAGAGTCACTTTATGGTGACTGAAGGTATTGTGTTGGGGCACGTCATCTCCAAAAAGGGAATGGAAGTTGACCTTGCCAAGGTGGATGTGATCAAGAAACTTGAGCCACCAACCAACGTCAAGTCAGTGAGGTCGTTCTTAGGGCATGTTGGATTTTATCGAAGGTTTATCCTAGATTTTTCAAAGATCGCCCGCCCACTGACTGAGCTCTTAGGAAAAGACATCGAGTTTATTGTGAATCACAGATGTCTAGAGGCATTCGAGCTCCTGAAAAAGAAAATATGTGAATCGCCGATATTACAAGCTCCCGACTGGTCTCTTCCCTTCGAGATCATGACTGATGCATCAGATTTTGCTATCGGAACGGTACTCGGACAAAGAAGAGATGGAATTCCTTATGCGATTCACTACGCGAGCAAAGTGTTGGATCCTGCACAGAGAAATTATACAGTGACTGAAAAGGAAATGCTCGCGGTTGTTTGGGCCCTTGAAAAATTCAGATCATACATATTGGGCTCCAAGGTGACAATTTTCACAGATCACTCTCATGGATAAGAAGGATGCCAAGGCACGACTTTTGAGATGGATCTTGTTAATCCAGGAGTTCTAATTTGGAGATCAAGGATAAACCTGGAATAAAGAATGTTGTTGCTGATCACCTTTCCCGAATCGAGCAAAACGATCATCCTGACATCGGACCAATTAAGGAGACTTTTCCAGACGAATCGGTTTGCGCCATTGATTCAACCCCATGGTATTCCGACATAGTGAACTATCTTGTCTCCAAGAAGGTTCCCTTTGGTTGGACGAAAAGAATGATTGGTCGATTAAAAGTCAGATTCGAGAAAATACCATTGGGACGATCCTTTCCATTTCTATGAAGGACCGGATTGTGTCTGGAGAAGATGTATTCCGCAGGAGGAATATCAGAGTGTCCTCACACATTATCATTCTCTCGAGGCTGGAGGACATCGTTCAGGAAAGAGAACCGCGCACAAGGTACTCCAATGTGGATTTTACTGGCGGACCTTATTTCAGGATGCTAATGAATTTGTACGGGCATGCCCGATTTGTCAAAGAATGGGAGGGAGTGTGGGATATAGAGATGAAATGCCCATGTAACCAATGACTTTCTGTGATGTTTTCGATGCATGGGGGATTGATTTTATGGGTCCCTTTCCCAACAACGATGGATTTGAGTACATCTTGTTAGCGGTTGACTATTTATCAAGATGGGTAGAGACTATTCCAACCCGAACCGCAGATAGCAAAGTCGTCTGTAAGTTTATCAAAGATGATATCATTGCAAGGTTTGGGATACCAAAAGTTTTGATTTCTGATGGAGGTAGCCTCTTTGTGAACAGAGAAATGAGATCTTTGGCTAAGGAGTACAAATTTGAGCACGGAATAGCCAACCCATATCATCCACAATCTAATGGCATGGCAGAGGTTTCTAATAGAGAGGTAAAGGGTATTCTTCAGAAATTGGTTCGTACAGATAGGAAGAATTGATCGAAACTGTTGGATCAAGTTCTATGGGCCTATAGGACAGCCTATAAGACTCCACTTGGTACTTCACCTTTTAGGATGATCTATGGCAAGCCATGCCATCTACCTGCAGAATTGATTTACAGATCAGAATGGGTGATCAAAAAGTTGAATTGGAGTTGTCACCTTTGGAAACTATGTCGAGACTTAAATCTGAATGAACTAATTGAAATCTGAAATCGGGCATACTACAACAGTGTAATTTATAAGGACAAGGTCAAGAGATGGCATGATAGACACATTCGAGATAAAACCTTTGTCCCTGGATAGAAAGTGTGGTTGTTCGATTGAAGATTTTTCATGGGAAACTAAAATCAAAATGGACGGGTCCCTACATTGTCATCGATGTGCATACCAATGGAAGCGTGGATATTGCCGAACTCAAAGATGATGCACAACCATTCTCAGTAAATGAACAAATGCTGAAGCCATATATTGAATCACCCAAAGAACAGACGGTTCAAGCCGAGGTCATCTATTTCACGCAGAGCGAGAACATTGAAGATTTATCTGATCATTCCCACCCTCCCTCCCGACCACATCGGCCTCCTTGTACAACTTTTTCCTCTACTTAGGCCAATGCCTAAGTATAGGGGGAGACCGATGCCATCTGTATATATCATTTTCCCGGATCACACTCTTCCTCACGATCCCTCCATCTCCACCCTTCTTCCATATTTAGGCGGACCAGAGCCTAAGTATAGGGGGAACCGACATCCACCTATTTATGCTCTCCTCATTCACATATCCCGACCACTTCATTTTTCTTTGTATTTGCACTCCCTTACGCTTAGCCCGAGCTATGTCTTCTTTCCGCTTCTTGTGCTCCGAGGACACAACACTCGCTAAGTATAGGGGGTCTGTATATACTTCATATATATTTTACCCATATCTCGTACTTTTGCGTAAGTCTATATGTATTTACGGGGTGGGTACTAACTTGAAAAAAACACACAAACAAGCACGCAAAAAGAAAAAAAAGTTTTTCTACTAATACTAACCGTGCCCAAAATTTTTGAAAAAAAATGGCTTCTTATCTGCATCAAAAAAAACAATACACCAAAAAAATCCCTTGCATAAAAAATGTATCTACATTTCACACACCTGCACCTCATCCAACATCACACGCATTTGCATCTGTGAAAAGTCATTGGGTTCTGAACCGAGTTATGAGCCGAAACCGAGAGTGGTCTAGACTTGACCTTAATCCACCTAATTTTTAGAGGAACTTCACCGAGAAATAATAGGATTTTAAGAGCTTCAGGTCTTTTGACTTAATTCTTTAAGTTCCACATGACAATGTACAGCGTTTGACTCTTAGTGTCTAACTTGGTCTCTTCATTCTGGTTACAACTCTGGAATAGGGAATTAATTTGTACTCTTGCACTATGCACTTAGCTCAACTCAGACATGATGTTGGAAGACTATGTGAGTCTCTTTTCTGGTAGCGTGGAAATCTAAAGACCGGAGTACGGGTAGAAATAAAGCTCCAGAAAAGGGATGGACGGCTGGGCACAATTTTTTCTAAGACCCCAAAAAATGTACGGAACAAAAAGATTCTATATCCGTAGGGGCACAACAAGATCCAAGCAGAACCACCAAAAATTCCAAATACAAAGAAGCAACTACCAAATACAATCCGACCAAAAAAAAGGTCCAAGCTTCAAGAAACCTGCAGATCTTGGTGGAGACTCGGCTATACTTTCCATCTTCACAAGGAGAGGTGACTACACTGACCACCCTCCAGTTCTTTTCCCCTTCTTCTATCTTCTCCCTCAATTCGATTGTGAACACAGCGCGACAGACCTTAGAAGGAAATACCTGACTCCCCGAGGATGAGTTACTGGAGAAGAGAGGAGCATGGTAGTCCGGCATTTTGGATGGGAAGAGCTAAAACCCTTCACACACATGAGTCGGTTGTTCAATGTTCGTAGGGTATACTTTGGGAAGAGGATTGATCTAAGATGACTTCTGAGCTGAAACTGTGACAATGATATGTAGAACTTGAGGACTGTTGATTTTAAAATTCTAAGTCTCACAGAAGTTCCGACACACTAATAATCCAAAGGTCGAGTCTAGTTTCATTTTCACCTTCAGCTCATGGTCTTGGTATGGAACCCAATCTCATTTCACTTTATGGCATTTCTTTTTGATGCTCAGGGACGAGCATGGTTTAAGTATAGGGGGATGATGAATCTCGGATTCATCATTCTAAGTCTCATTTATTAAGCTCAATTCCCTCAAAATCATCTTCATTTCTGCACTTATTCTGCATAATTAGCATTCATGCATGTTTTCATAAGAGTTGCATTTTATCCATAATTTTTGCACAAAATAAGAAGCCAAAAATCCAAGCCATAGTTGTCCTGTAAATAGCCTAATTTTCTGGATTTTTAACTCCTTCATGCTAACTCCAAATGATACAAAACCACCACCACTATGTACATATCACTAACAAGAATAAATAAAAAATACAAAAAAATCACTAACCCTGTTAAGTGGACCAAAAACCCAAACCCTAGTTTCAGGATTTCCGAACTAAAAGCCCCATATGTTCCCCATCCAGTATCTGATTTGAACCTACTCACTTTTAACTAATGCACATTCAATTACCTTCAAAACAAGACCAAGTTCAAGTGAATCGGAGCTCGTATGTGAAAGTTGGATTTTGGGCCTCTTTTGTACATTGGATATTTTAGCGGTTTTCTGACCTATATTTTATGTATATATTTTCTTTATTAATAAAAATCCAAAAAATAGATTTAGATGTCTTTTATTTATTTTTAATTTCTCTATATTTTTTTTCGGATTTTTAATCTTGTTTAAAAATGACAAAAAAATTAGAAAACCCAAAAATCAAGGTATTCTATGTACATGGGATACCCCAAAAATTCACTTTCTACATTTGATCAATTTTGGCTTTGATGTCTTCATGAAAGTTATAGATCTCGTCGAGACGAGCATTTTTCGTGAAGGAACTTTTTTGATCTGAGGTCATTTACTATTTCTTTTTGATTTTACAAATATTTTATTTTCGTTTTTTTTGTGCTGACACGTGGCAGCCCCAGAGGCCTCCACGTGTCATCATTTTTTATCCTTTTCTTAATTCATTTTAAAAAAAATTAATTATCCAACGCACATGCAAGGCACGTGCCCCCAGGCACGCGCCATGCACGTGCGCGCCCAACCTCTCTCCACTTCGCCACGTGGCGCGATCTCAACCGTTCGATCTCTCTTTGATTGAACGGTTCTTGCGCATCTCCTACCTCCCGCGCCCCTCGTCCGCAACCGCCGCGCCCCCTTCTCCGAGTCCTCTGCTAACCTTCCCCGCTATTCTCGTCAACAGTCAACCACCTCTGAATCCTCCGCCAACGAACCGCGCAACCGCTGCCCCTCCTCCGTTATCCTCATGCCGGCCATGTCCCTCTCTCTCTCTTATTTAAGAGGCCTCGACGCCTCCCCCGTTCCTCATCCGCCATCTCCTCAGTCAAGCGGTGACAGCCTTGCCGTCGGCGTGATCCGAGGACGCCTTCCTCGTCGCAGCCTCCTCCTCCAGCAAGCTGCTCCGCTCCGGCCACTCGCCGTCGAGCCCCCTTCCTCTCCCAGGTACTCTCTTCCTCTTTCTCTCTCTCTCTCCGCCTCCGAGCTTCTCTCCGCTCGGAGCTTCGCCTCTCATATCCGACTACCTTCGACAACTCCGCCTACCACCATAACCACGTCAGCCCCTTCATCGGCAACTACTCCGACGCGCCATTATCACCGCTCCTGCTACTCCACCCCCAACGTCATCTTCTCCGCAAAGCTTCATCGCCATCGCTGCCGACTTGCGCCACGCCACCGATCGCCAACATGCTATCACCATCTTCATCGCACCTTCTTCGACCTCGAGCTCATCGTCGACAACAGTTGTCGCCGCCTTCACCTGCCTTCACGCGTCTACAACTCCATCTCCTCCGCCCACGCGTCTTCACCGCCGACCCCTGGCCGTGTGTCGGCTGACGACGACCAAGCCTTCACCTGGAGCTCCTCCTCCGCAACCAAGGCCACAGGAGCTTCGTCGCCTCCGAGTCTTCATCGCCACCTTCTTCTCCGTCGACTACGACTATCTTCATCGCCATCGCACCGTCGGCCCACTTCCACTCCCGACGCGTCAACACCAGAACCACCGTACGCCTCATCTCCACCAGACTACAGCAGCACCTTCGTCGCACCTGGGCTGCTCCTCCATCCTCCACCGTGACGTGACCCTCGTCGGCCTCGCCCCGATGACCTTCGCTAGCGACCTCGCCACAGCACCGGCCTTCGGAGTCCCTCCACCAAGGCCGACCCGCCTCCGCCAGCACCACTCGACACTGGACGGAGGGTCCGAGACCCCAGCACGTGCGAGGCACGTGCGTGGGGGACGTCAGCAGGCGTCATCCCCTGGGTCACGTGCTCCGCACGTGACCGCGGGGTCATTTGTAGAAACACCCCGAGAATCTCCCCTTTTTGCCGTCAAGTCCACCGACCAGAGGCACGTGCTACGCACGTGCCACCCTTGGACATTTTGCAGCTACACCCTCCAGTTCTTGGTAATTACTCTTAGGCCCCTTCTCTGCATTTTATTTTATTGTTATTGCATCCATGCCCCTGTAATCCCCCTCAGTTTTAGACCTCTTCCCTATATTATTTTATTTATTTAAAAATAGCACTATGTTCCTCATATAATTCTCTACATTTTGACGTACTGTGGGTATTTTTGTGATCAGTGGTTGATTAATAATTAATTGTTTGGTGGAAATTAGCATATTTTGCTCAATTTGCTCTCTAAATTTCATAATTGATTAACCATTGCTCTAAAAATCCCCGAAAAATCATCTAGTGTAGAGTTAATTGTGCTTCCCAAAAAGATTTGCATTTGCATGCATAATTTGCCCTGTAAAAATCATATTGCATATTTCAGTGTTTAATTTTTAATAAGTATTAACCCTATATTTTCAAGATTTAGGATTTTTCTGAGATCCATCACCTAGTGATAGATCTTAGATAATTTTATCCCCTGAAAATAAGTAGGTTTAATATTTATTATAATTAAATATTGAAAATCATTTTGTTTGCATTTAAAAATTCATTAAAAATTCATATTGCATCTAAAAATTTCAAAAAAAATATAGTGCATTCATTTCATCGTATTTTGCATTGTGGCCAAGTTTCATATTTTTTGGACATCGTTTGATCGAAATTTACATTTTAGTCCATAAAATAGGCCGAATTTGCATTTTGTATCCCTTATTGCATTGAAAAATTCCAAAAATAAACCGCATCAAAAACCGAACACGAAATTGGATAGACATAATTCTAGGTTGTTCCTTTGCCTCCTTGTGATCGACCTTGGGACTTGCCCAAGTAAAATAAACATAAAAACCACTTGATTAAAATTGATTAAAAATTTATGGTTATTTCTGACCATTTCCGATCGCCGCCCACAACGAACGACATTATTATTTTCACACACGAAGATAAAAACAACTACTTAACGCTGCGATTCCGGATACGTCACTGACTAAGAAGAAGATGCCATATACTTGGTCAGAAAAGTGTGAGAATAGCTTCCAAACACTGAAGGAGAGGCTTACTACAGCTCCCATCTTGACAATTCCATTGGGTACATACAGATTCACGGTTTACACTGATGCATCAAAGGAGGGGCTAGGCGCAGTTTTGATGCAACATGGTAAGGTTGTTGAATATGGATCTCGACAGTTGAAGCCGCATGAGAAAATTTACCCAACCCATGATATGGAATTGGCAGCAGTTGTCTTTGCTCTTAAAATATGGAGACACTATCTTTATGGGGTTGCTTTTGTAATCGTTACATATCACAAGAGTCTCAAGCATCTTTTTGATCAGAAGGAGCTCAACATGAGGCAGAGGAGATGGATGGAGATTTTAAAGGATTATGAGTGTACCATCTCTTACCATCATGTGGTTGCTGATGCACTCAGTCGTAGGCCCCACTCAAATGAATCGCATCCTCAGCTTAAAGCATGGGATCTTCTTGCAGCTTTCAGTGATTGCCATCCATTTCAGAGTAGTCGAGAGACGGTCATAGTTCCATTCCCTTCACGTCCAGATTTAGTTGAGCGAATCATCCAAGGGCAGCATGCAGACATGAGTACGCAGAGACTCAAGGAGAAGGCTCTTGCAGGAACCTTAGTTGGCTTTTCTTATCAAGATGGTATGCTACGAAATGGGAATCGATTGTATGTCCCAACAGATGTACAATTGAGGGAAGAGATCATGCGGGAGGAACATAGTTCACGTTTGTCGATACATCCTGGTGGAACCAAGATGTATAAAGATTTGAAAAAGAATTTTTGGTGGAATCAAATGAGAAGAGATGTGGCCAAGTTTGTGGCGAAATGCTTGATGTGGTCAACAAATTAAGGCTGAGCATAAGAGGCCACCTGGACTTTTGCAATCCCTTCCTATTCCTGAGTAGAAGTGGGAGGGTATATCTATGGACTTTGTGACGGGACTTCCTAAGACCACTAGCAATCATGATGCCATCTGGGTCGTGGTTGATAAGCTTACTAAGTCAGCACATTTCATACATGTGAGTATGGCATGCACTCCCTTACAGTTTGCGATGATATTTGTTAAGGAGATTGTCAGACTTCATAGGTTGCTGAAGCAGATTGTATCAGATCGTGATCCAAGGTTCGCCTCTCATTATTGGAGAGAATTCGTGAGTTCTTTAGAAGTGCAGCTATGCCTCAATTCTGCTTACCATTCACAGATCGACGGGCAATACGAGAGTACGATTCAGACACTGGAGGATCTTCTCCGAGCATGTGTGTCGGAGTGGAAAGGGTCGTGGAAGGACCATTTGCCGTTAACAGAGTTTACATATAATAACAGTTACCTTGCCAGCATAGGCATGGCCCCTTTTAAAGCATTGTATGGAAGGCGGTATTCTACACCTCTGAGTTGGCAGGAGATTGGACATAACCTTTTACATAAGGTAGAGTACTTGGAGAAGACTGCTAAGGCAGTCAAGATAGGTCGGGAGAAATTGCTTACTGCAAAAAGTAGGCAAAAGAGCTATAGCGACAGATGACGCACTAATCTTAACTTTGAGGTTGGAGACTTTGTCTTTTTGAAAGTTTTACCCATGAAGGGAATTGAACGGTTTGGAGTGAAGGGGAAGTTAACACCACGTTTGTCGGACCATTCTAGATTCTTGAGAGGATTGGTAGAGTTGCATACAAGATTGCGCTTCCTCCTCACCTTGCTAGTGTGCATGCCGTCTTTCATATCTCAAACTTGAGAAAGTACATGCATGATCCATCACATGTGATTAATTATGATGATCTCCACGTGGACACTGACCTGAGTTATCTGGAAGAACCGGTTCGGGTCATCGCTCGCTCAGTGAAGAAGTTGAGACATAAGGAGATACCTTTGGTGAAGGTCCTTTGGCAAAGACACAACTATGAGAAGGCCACTTGGGAACCCGAGGTGGATATGCGGCGGGACTATCCACACCTCTTTGAAGGTAATCTTAAAGCTATACTTTCATCCTTTTAAGGTTGTTATCGTTTGCTCGATTGGGTCCAACCATTTAAGGTTGTTATATTACACTTTTATCCTAAGTCTCGTGAACGAGACTGATTTTAAGGTTGTTATGATGCAACACCCCACAAATTTTGGATTTTCCTGAAGTCTTAAAATCTATTCAATATCATACTCAAAAGAAACGTCTCGTCACAAGCTTTCCAATGAGTCCAAAAACACGTAATTTTGAGTTCGGGTGTAGGAGATATGCATGTTTTGGTGAAGAGGGGTCATGGATATTGATGAGATTTAATGATTATGGGATTTGATTAGTTAACTACGAGTTATGGTTATTTTAGGGTTTTTAAAATTAGGGTTTTGCACCTACACCATATTAAGACCCCCACCCTTCATCTTCCCTCATTCCTACTCCTTTACAAACCCTAATGTGTTCTTCTCCCCTTCACGTCATTCTCTTAGATCTTTTCCCCTCTCCTTCTCCAGAGAAACAAGAGGAGAACAGTGTAACCGCCATTACCAGAGGCTCATGAATGTAATACACGTTTTGTACACTATGCTTTTGAATGTTATCAAGTGTTATTTCAAGGAAATATTGGATTGATAGTGTTCACACTTTACGGACACCATAGTCAATAGATTTGCCTTGATGCAATGATTGCATTGAAACTTGTTGTGTTTATATCAGAGACCATCTTGTATAAAATGGACTTCAAAAGGTTCTCTGAATTGTGTAGCACATCAAAACATAGTACCACATCTAGTAATCTGGAATTTTGGTAGTACCCTATAAGTAGTAGAAGCCACTACTAGCATAGTGCCCATAATGTTATAGATTTATACTCATTAGACATAATCACCTCATTAAGACTAATTAAGCACGATTAGTGCTAATTAACCGTCATTAGTGATAATTAAGTGTCATTAGCAAAAGTAGGACATATGGAGAGGAAATCATGGGACACGTATCGTTATATAGTCAGGACAAGTGTCAAACACTCAATAGTGCCATGTGTCATCATCCTAAGACTAGCACGTGGATAAGCCAAAACCTCTTGCTTGGGCAACAAGTTATCTCATGTATAAGCCAAACCTTGCTTGGGCAACAAGTTATCTCGTGGATAAGCCAAACCTTGCTTGGGCAACAAGTTATCTCATGCATAAGCCTAGCCTCTTACTTGGGCAACAAGTTTTCTCATGATCAAGCCATGTGCCATGCCATGTGTCTTCATACATGGATAAGAGACAACATGTGTCTTGGAGCCTCCCTTACATGTTGACACATGCCACACATGTAAAGGGGGTGGAGGCCTATAAATACTCATGACCCCCCATACTCCTCCTCACTTCATCCCACACCCATCTCTCCACCTTAGAGCTGCAAGGCCGCCGAGGTTGCAGGAGGAGCACGAGAGGAGCCACGGCGAAGCCCTGTCGGTGATCGAGAGCGTTTTTAAAAGCCGTAACGAAGTTCTGTCCGCATCGAGCCGTAGTACTCAAATCTAAGATGTCTATAGAGGGAGATTTCACAAAAGAAGGCGATCTTGACTCGAGTTAGATATCGATCAGGTGAGGGATTCTTAAGCGCTATTTTAAAGCACTAGTCTTTAGCTTTTATGCATGGTTTGAATAGCAAGTATGAAATCCTATTTTCTAAAGCTTTTACGCATGAATTACAAGTACCATACAGTTGATATGAAATCAGAGCTTTAGAATGTATTTCAGTTTCATGAGTTTTATCATGATAACACGTTTTAAGCATTTTCTTCTTTATGGAACACGAGAGATAAGTTTCACTACTTAGATTTGAGCTTTTTATATAAAAAATATGTTTTGCGTAGTTACTATGCAATATGGATCGGATTTCAAGTTCTTAATAGTTCTAGTTGTTAGAATATCCATGCTATGTCAAGATTGTTTTATGTTCATGATTTAGTTGTTATGAGCTTGAATTAGCAAAAGTACGGTTTATTAGTGACAAGAAAAGAATCAGAATCAGAAGATAAGCACCACAGTAGCTCTTTTATACAAATCATGAACTAGCCATTAGATATGGTGATGTCATTAGATATGACCCTGAAACCGCCATTAGATATGGTGAACCATTAGATATGGTATCAAGAGGACTTTGGATCTGCATTCTATATACATATAGGCTTTGGGCCGTATGCAGGGTGTTTTTGGTCTTTGGGACCGTCTGCGCGTATGACTTAACTTTGTTTCAGCGTTCATGAGTCAATAAATTAGCCACAGTGGTGATTAGTACAAACAGATTGATAGTGATGATTATGTTTCAGTTTATCTGCTTTTGAAGTGATTTCAACGTTCATTTGCAAAACTAGCATGTTGTTATATGAAATTTCCGTTATAAAGTCTCTTTCAAGCTATTTCACAGTATTCAGCATAAATTCTTGTCATGATGCTCATATTTTAGATTTTAGCTATATGTAAAAAGCTTGAGATCCTTTCACTGGGTCTAAGCTCATAAATGGATTTAGACTCATCCCTTTATATTATAATTATGTACAAATCAGCAGAATCACGACTAGCAGGGGAAAGGACCGCTAATACACTTGGAGGAGGTGTCTTTTGCTTTTCGTTGTTTTTGTACTGTCTGTGTTATTTTGTGAGAAGTTGTAATAGATAGAACTTGTGTAATACACTTCTTGGTGTTGTGAACTTGAAATACAAAGATGTTATGTTTTTGAGATTGCCACATGTTTACTTGAGGAAAAAGAAGAAGAAAGAATCTCTGTCGCGGCACGTTCTGGTTAGCGGGACGAGTCGTGACAACTTGTGGTATCAGAGCAAAGGTTTTAGGACCTTGAGCAAGAATTATATTAGAAGTTGACCTATAAGTTTTGGAAGAAAATTTAGTTATTGATATTATAGTCTCGAGGATGCCTAGAATCATTATTGGAGGATTTTGTTGATAAGGGATCTAACTGAAGTTTATTTTTATAGGAAACCATGGCAGCAGAGCAGCCACCTGTGACCACACAAGACCCTAGTCACGAGAATGATAACAATAACAACGTGTACGACACGTGGACCTTGATAGCTCAAACACTAGGAGGCATGGTTGCCCACTCAGTTAAAAGACATGAATTTGAGCACCAGTTACCTTTCGAACACGTAAAGAAGCTGGGAGGAGAACCATTTATAGGAGACACTGATCCAAAGAAGGCCAGGGAATGGTTCAAGAATATGGAGAAAATATTTGCTCTTATGGACTGTACAGATGAACAAAAATTGAAGTATACCATATTTCTTCTGAAAGATAGTGCTGATGATTGGTGGACATCGGTGAAAATGAAATATCCAAACCCATCTCATATTACATGGGAGATCTTTGAGAAAGAGTTCAATGAAAAATACTACCCAAGGGTTTATCAGGAAGAGAAACGTAGGGAATTTCTATTCCTTACTCAGGGGAGCAATATGTTTGATGAATATGAGAAGAAATTCACCGAACTTTCAAAGTTTACTGCTTCTCTGGTTGCAACAGAAGAAGAAAGGTGTAGACGTCTAGAAGATGGTATGTATATTGACTTAAAAGAAATGGTTTCGGCCACGGGATATACGGATTATGCAAAATTGGTGGAGGTTGCTCGTAGGGCTGAACGAGTGGTGATAGAGAGAAGAAAGTGCAATGATCACGGAAAAAAGGTTTGCAAATAGACTCCTATGGAGAGGAACAATGAACAAAGAACCAAGAATAGCTGGGAATTCAAGGCAAGATAATAGATCAGCTCCTAGAGTACAAGGGAATCAAACAAATAGATATACAGTTGGGACTCCTGAAAACAAAACTCTTTCTTTTCCACAATGTACAAACTGTGGAAAGTTTCATCTGGGAACTTGCCGCAAGGGGACCACTGGGTGTTATCAATGTGGCGAGATAGGCCACATACGTCAGAATTGCCTCGTACTTGTCCAAGGCCGTCGGGTTATGGGAAGACCAGCACCAAATGAAAATCGTGATGTTGTTATACGTCGTCATCTACCTGCAAGGGAACAAAATAAAAGCAATACACGGAAAAGATCAAACCAGAGAGAGGGAAAAGATTTTGCTATGACCTTAGAGGAGGCCATATCTACATACGATGTTGTATCAGGTACCACTATTATTTTTGGTAAAAGTGCACATACTCTTATTGATTCTGGTGCAAGTCATTCTTTTATTTCACAAAGATTCTCCCTATATGCTGATAAAGTTACAAGTACTCTCAAGCATGCTTTAGCAATTTCTTTGCCTAAGGGAGAACCAGAAATTATTAGGAATGTCCTCCGAAATTGTTTGGTTAAGATAGAAGAAAATTATATTGAAGTAGACCTGATTCCTATGGAGATAAGGGAATTTGATGCTATCATAGGAATGGATTGCTTGAGTACATATCATGCTCTTCTAGACTGTCATAAGAAGCATGTTACTTTTAGAAAACCGGATGATGTCGAATTCACTTTCTATGGAGAAAGAAGGATATATCCTACACATGTCATCTCCTGTCTCTTAGCCCAGAAGTTGATAAGAAAGGGATATTCCTCTTATATTGCTTATGTGTTTAATACTAAGGCAGAAGCAGTCAGTTTAGAAAATATTTCTGTGGTGAAGGAGTTTCCAGAAGTATTTCCATATGAACTGCCAGGAGTTCCTCCCGATAGGGAAATTGAATTCACTATTGACCTCATTCTGGGTACCAATCCAATTGCCTTAGCTCCTTACAGAATGGCCCCAGCTGAGCTTAAAGAACTCAAAACCCAATTGCAGGAGTTGACAGATAAGGGATTTATACAATCCAGTATGTCCACATGGGGTGCTCCCGTTCTATTTGTCAAGAAAAAAGATGGTTCCATGAGACTTTGTATAGATTACAGAAGACTAAACAGAGTGACTGTCCGCAATAACTATCCTCTGCCCAGAATAGATGACTTATTTGATCAGTTGCAAGGGGCTTCTGTGTTTTCAAAGATAGATTTGAGATCTGGGTATCATCAGCTCAAAATTAAAGTTGAAGATGTTCCTAAGACTGCCTTTAGAACTCGTTATGGACATTACGAATTTCTAGTAATGCCTTTGGATTGACAAATGCCCCAGCTGCCTTTATGGACTTGATGAATAGGGTTTTCCGTCCATATCTAGACAAGTTCGTGATCGTGTTTATTGATGATATTCTCGTATATTCTAAAACAGAGGAAGAACATAGAGAACACTTGAGAATTGTACTTCAAACTCTAAAGGAACACCGATTTTATGCAAAGTTTGATAAATGTGAGTTTTGGTTGAAGAAGGTTGCATTTCTAGGCCATGTCATATCTGGAGAAGGAATAACAGTAGATCCATCAAAGATCAAAGCTGTTCTTAGATGGGAACGACTGATAAATGCATCAGAAATCCGAAGTTTCCTTGGATTAGCTGGGTATTATCGAAGATTTGTAGAAAACTTCTCTAGAATTGATGCTTCATTGACAAGGTTAACTAGGAAGAATGTGAAGTATAGTTGGGACGAAGAATGCGAGAAGAGTTTTAAGGAACTCAAGAGTTGTCTCACCTCAACACCTATACTTAGCCTTCCATCAGGAAAAGGTAATTATGTAATCTATAGCGATGCCTCAAGACAAGGGCTGGGATGCGTCTTAATGCAGAATGATAAAGTGATTGCTTATGCTTCTAGATAGCTAAAACAACATGAGTTAAATTACCCAACTCATGACCTTGAGTTAGCTGCTATAGTATTTGCCTTAAAGATCTGGAGACACTACCTATATGGAGAAACTTGTCGAATCTTTACGGATCACAAGAGTTTGAAATATATTTTCTCTCAGAAAGAGTTGAATTTAAGGCAAAGAAGATGGTTAGAGCTAATCAAAGATTATGATTGTTCCATAGAATATCACCCGGGGAAAGCCAATGTCGTAGCTGATGCTCTCAGTAGAAAGTCTAATGATCAGCTATCTCACTTAAAAGGAGAATATTATCAGTTGAAAGAGTTACGTACAAAGTTAACCATAAATAGCTCTGGAGCCTTATTAGCATCCTTACAAGTAAGACCCATATTATATGATAAAATTAAGGAGGCACAATTCCAAGATTCTGAAATCATTAAAATGATTGAGAAGATTAAGGAAGGTGATAAAGTCGGATATACAATAGATGGTCAAGGGTTCTTATTCTTAAAAGGAAGATTGTGTGTTCCGAAGAAATATGATATAAAGACTGAGATAATGGAAGAGGCACATAACTCCATGTATACCATGCACCCAGGAAGTACTAAGATGTATAGAACACTTAAGAGTTACTATTGGTGGTCTGGCATGAAGAGAGAGATTGCAGAGTATGTTTCTAGATGTCCTATATGCCAACAAACTAAAGCAGAACGTTTGAGACCTGCAAGGACTTTACAGCCACTTCCAATACCAGAATGGAAATGGGAACACATCACTATGGATTTTGTTACAGGATTTCCAAGGACTCGTCGAGGTCAAGATGCAATATGGGTCATAGTGGACAGATTAACTAAGTCTGCACATTTCTTAGCCATTAACATGGCATACAGTCTAGACCATTTGGGAAAGATCTTTGTAAATAAGATAGTTAGCTGTCATGGGGCTCCTGTGTCAATTGTTTCTGATAGAGATCCACGATTTACTTCTTAACTTTGGCCAAGCTTACATAAAGCTATGGGAACAAAGTTAGCATTTAGTACTGCCTTTCATCCTCAAACAGATGGCCAATCAGAACGAACTATCCAGACTCTAGAAGACATGCTTAGAGCTTGTGCACTGAGCTTTAAAGAAAGCTGGGATGAACATCTCTCACTTATAGAGTTTGCATACAATAACAACTATCATACTAGTATTGGGATGGCACCTTATGAAGCATTGTATGAAAGACCATGTCGAACTCCTATCTGTTGGAGTGAGGTTGGAGAATGAAAATTGGTTCAATCTGAACTAATACAAAGCACAATAGAAAAAGTTGAGGAAATCAAGAGATGCTTAAAGGCAGCGTAAAGCAAACAAAAAAGTTATGCAGATAAGCGAAGGAGAGACTTAGAATTTCAAGTGGGAGACCACGTGTTTCTAAAAGTATCTCCATGGAAAGGCCTAATCAGATTTGGGAAGAAAGGGAAACTAAACCCTAGATACATTGGCCCTTACGAGATCACAGAGAGAATCGGAAGTGTGGCATATCGTCTTCGACTTCCATCTCAACTAGCAAGGATACATGATGTCTTTAATATCTCCACACTTCGGAAGTTTATTCTAGATCCAACCCATATGATACAACCTCAAGATATTCAATTGAAGGAAGATCTGTCATACGAGGAGGTTCCTGTGGAAATTCTAGATTATAAAATACAAGAGCTTCTTACAAAGAAGATTCCTTTAGTTAAAGTTTTATGGAGGAGTCACACAATAGAAGAAGCCACATGGGAGCGAGAGGAAGAAATGAGATCTCAATATCCCCACTTATTTTCAAGCTAGCAAAGGTACTTAAATTTCGAGGACGAAATTTATTGCAAGTAGGGGAGAATTGTAATACACGTTTTGTACACTATGCTTTTGAATGTTATCAAGTGTTATTTCAAGGAAATATTGGATTGATAATGTTCACACTTTACGGACACCATAGTCAATAGATTTGCCTTGATGCAATGATTGCATTGAAACTTGTTGTGTTTATATCAGAGACCATCTTGTATAAAATGGACTTCAAAAGGTTCTCTGAATTGTGTAACACATCAAAACATAGTACCACATCTAGTAATCTGGAATTTTGGTAGTACCTTATAAGTAGTAGAAGCCACTACTAGCATAGTGCCCAAAATGTTATAGATTTATACTCATTAGCCATAATCACCTCATTAAGACTAATTAAGCATGATTAGTGCTAATTAACCGTCATTAGTGATAATTAAGTGTCATTAGCAAAAGTAGGACACATGGAGAGGAAATCATGGGACACGTGTCGTTATATAGTCAGGACAAGTGTCAACCACTCAATAGTGCCATGTGTCATCATCCTAAGACTAGCACGTGGATAAGCCAAAACCTCTTGCTTGGGCAACAAGTTATCTCATGTATAAGCCAAACCTTGCTTGGGCAACAAGTTATCTCGTGGATAAGCCAAACCCTGTTTGGGCAACAAGTTATCTCATGCATAAGCCTAGCCTCTTACTTGGGCAACAAGTTTTCTCATGATCAAGCCATGTGTCATGCCATGTGTCTTCATACATGGATAAGAGACAACATGTGTCTTGGAGCCTCCCTTACATGTTGACACATGTCACACATGTAAAGGGGGTGGAGGCCTATAAATATCCATGACCCCCCATACTCCTCCTCACTTCATCCCACACACATCTCTCCACCTTAGAGCCGCAAGGCCGCCGAGGTTGCAGGAGGAGCACGAGACGAGCCACGGCGAAGCCCTATCGGTGATCGAGAGCATTTTTAAAAGCCGTAACGAAGTTCTGTCCGCATCGAGCCATAGTACTCAAATCTAGGATGTCTATAGAGGGAGATTTCACAAAAGAAGGCGATCTTGACTCGAGTTAGATATCGATCAGGTGAGGGATTCTTAAGCGTTATTTTAAAGCACTAGTCTTTAGCTTTTATGCATGGTTTGAATAGCAAGTATGAAATCGTATTTTCTAAAGTTTTTACCCATGAACTACAAGTACCATACAGTTGATATGAAATCAGGGCTTTAGAATGTATTTCAGACGTCGTTTCACGAGTTTTATCATGATAACACGTTTTAAGCATTTTGTTCTTTATGGAACACGAGACATAAGTTTCACTACTTAGATTTGAGCTTTTTATATAAAAAATATGTTTTGCGCAGTTACTATGCAATATGGATCGGATTTCAAGTTCTTAATAGTTCTAGTTGTTAGAATATCCATGCTATGTCAAGATTGTTTTATGTTCATGATTTAGCTGTTATGAGCTTGAATTAGCAAAAGTACGGTTTATTAGTGACAAGAAAAGAATCAGAATCAGAAGATAAGCACCACAGTAGCTCTTTTATACAAATCATGAATTAGCCATTAGATATGGTGATGTCATTAGATATGATCCTGAAACCGCCATTAGATATGGTGAACCATTAGATATGGTATCAAGAGGACTTTGGGTCCGTATTTTGTATACATATAGGTTTTGGGCCGTATGCAGGGTGTTTTTGGTCTTTGGGACCGTCTGTGCGTATGACTTAGCTTTGTTTCAGCGTTCATGAGTCAATAAATTAGCCATAGTGGTGATTAGTACAAACAGATTGATAGTGATGATTATGTTTCAGTTTATCTACTTTTGAAGTGATTTCAACGTTCATTTGCAAAACTAGCATGTTGTTATATGAAATTTCCGTTATAAAGTCTCTTTCAAGCTATTTCACAGTATTCAGCATAAATTCTTGTCATGATGCTCATATTTCAGATTTTAGCTATATGTAAAAAGCTTGAGATCCTTTCACTGGGTCTAAGCTCATAAATAGGTTTAGACTCATCCCTTTATATTATAATTATGTACAGATCAGCGGAACCACGACTAGCAGGGGAAAGGACCGCTAATACACTTGGAGGAGGTGTCTTTTGCTTTTCGTTGTTTTTGTACTGACTGTGTTATTTTGTGAGAAGTTGTAATAGATAGAACTTGTGTAATACACTTCTTGGTGTTGTGAACTTGAAATACAAAGATGTTATGTTTTTGAGATTGCCACATGTTTACTTGAGGAAAAAGAAGAAGAAAGAATCTCTGTCGCGGCACGTTCTGGTTAGCGGGACGGGTCGTGACAATGAAGCTTTGTAGCTTCACGACAACAGAAAAAGGAGGGGCATCATTGTAAGGGAAAGGCATCTCTCTCATCGGACTCTTGATCAAGCGAACAAGCTCGCGGATCAGAGATGTGCACTATCATAGGTAACGGATCCTCGACTTTCTCCCCTTATTTCCATGTACCTTATGATCTCGAGGATTACCGATTTTGAGGTTGTGTATAGATTTTTTATCCTAACTCGTGGACCTTATATTGTTGTTGGTATCCTTGCAATCTCATCTTGATCAATCATGAATATTATTTGTTTCCTAAACCCTAAACGGTTTTGTGATCTTAAATCAGAAATCAAAGGATCAAGTGAGCTATGTGTGTTAGGCAGTATTCCTACCTCTTCTCAAACCTATTGTGTGATTCCTTTTATTCATTGTTAGAATAATATATCTCGTTGTTGTATGTAGATTGGGATATGTTAATTATTATGTATTATGTTCCCTGCGAGGATTATCAACCTCATTGATATTCAAGAATTCAATGGAAATCGTGGGTATCGAATGTAATCCACTAATCTATACAGACTTTCATCTTTAAGAAAAACAAAGTCTGCGATTTCCTTGTTTTCATATGGGGAATGGATGGATGAATCCCGGATTGGTCGCATGAATTTCATGATATTAATAAGAAAACTAAGGCTGAGTCCTACAGATGTGATTGAATGACATCAGGATAAGCCTTAGCGGTTGTAACTGATTTTTCATCAGATTAGTAGTAGGTGTAAGAGATTACTAATAAACTATACGGGACACTTATCTGTGATGGCGGAGAGTAGGTTTGTTGTCGTAGGGTTTCAAAACTATTAGACACCTTTTTATTATGTGATATTACGTGGATCACTCCAAATTGGAACTTAGTGAAATAATCTCTACTATGCCTCATTTAGCTTAGGTTGCTATAAACGCTTAATGTACTATGTCGTGTAAATATGTTGAAGTCATGTATGATGTTCCTTGATTCGGGAAACACTATCATAAATATATTTAATTACATACTCTTTCCAGGTCGTGAACTATTTTTAGTATAGTTAATTTCTCCTTGCTATAAATATACTTAGAGATGGTCAATTTCTTGACCATCTTCCATGTCGTCATTATTATCTAGTTTAGATAAATACCCAGCCGTGGGTATTCATAGTCGTGGTCACCCTTTTCCTTTTTTTGTTATTCCAAGATAATAACCTAATACAACATTCTTGTTCAATATCTTGCTTTTGATGATTTAGGCATTGGGGGAATCTATTTTAATAATATGAGTATGTGAAATGACATGCGTTAAGACAATATGGAAATCCTGTAAATGTGCATTGGGTCAAACATTGATTGAACGTATCGTGACTTGATGGGTTGGATATTAATAGAATATTAAATACGATCAAAATTAGGTACAACTTTTGAGTGAGGTATGACATGGATACGGGGATGGAAAGGTAAATACTGCAAGGTGGGTGCACACCCTTGCAGTCCGGCTGAGCTGACAGTGAGTCATTCCCATTCGAGGGGCATCATAGAGTGGGGTAGTGGTAGGTACTTTGGTGGAATTGAGGCGGATGCACACGTGCATCGTATCGTACGGATCTGTTTTTGTGACACTTGTTTTGGAGTGAGCGAGACTCCTCCGGCAGACTCGGTTGACGGAGTTCCGACTCTTTAGACTATATGCTCCTTGTCACGGGTGTTAGAGTACTAGTGGCCAGACTAGCTGAAGGATCGCGCTTGCGCAAAGGTTTTAGTCTGCACTTCTGATTGAAGTATTGCAAGCTTCATTCCTAGTGCAGATCTTCTCCTTTGACGGGCAAGTCCGGGATAAACACATGAAAATATGGAGTGAGATATATTAAGGAATTGGTTTGGTTGCGTAAATGTTGACGACCTAGACTATATATGATTGTATATTACTAGATGTTTTAAAATATTCTCTTTTAGACGTGTTCAGTTGCTGCATTTGCATTGCCTACCTGTAATCTCTTAATTTATAATTTACTTTATCCTTACTGGGTCAGTTGACTCACAAGTAACATTCTTTGGAAATCCAACATGAAATGTAGAGCAAGAGATAGAGGCTCACATTTTTGGTGGTGCATCTGTAGGACGTTGTTAAGGTTGAGGACTAGTTTTGTAGTATTTATGTTTTCCGTCCTTTCCAATTATTATAGTAGCGGAGAACTTTCCTCCATTAGTCTGCGCAAATGAAGACGCCTTAGGCATTCGATCTTGAGACCACGAGACCTACTGGTCGCGATATTACCCAATTGCTATGGTAATACCATTTAATTGACCTATGCCCGTTTGAACAGCTTCAGTTAGATCTGTCTTTCTTTGATAAGAATCGATACGATCCTTATAGGGTTCCTCCTCTGAATGAAATTCAATAGGATCCGTAGAGACCATATCTTCATTCATGGGATCCCAAGTGCCCGGATCAATCGAAAGTTTTATGATGTAATAAAGAAATTCGGAGGATTTATTGTTATCCTTATGTGGACTTTTGTTATCAATGGGAGTTCTAAAATTTTCTATATGACTTTTATTTGCATAAATTGTATATCATGCAGGTTGTTTATGACTGTTGTTGGGTAATGTTGATAACAGGTGTTGAGATGCGCTATTGTCGAGGTGGGGCGTTACACATATTCTGAGGATGTGGTTGATAAACATCTCAGTGGATCTTCCCACTTTAATGAAGTCAATGCTACCATTATTAATCCATTGTGATGACAATGTTAATATAGCAAGAGTTAAAAATATTTTATAATGGGAGAAGCATGCATATTCTCTAGAGAGACAATATTGTGATAAATCTCATGGCATCATATCCATGGATTATGTGAAGTCAGTATGGAATTTGGCTGATCCTTTGACTAAACCACAAAGCGAAAAGCTTGTGGAGAGTACATCGAGGGGAATGGGATTGTGTCCAATTCAATAATCGAAGTGATGGATACCCAACCTTCATGAATGGAGATCCCAGGAAGAAGGTTCATATGGGATAAACAATTCACTAGACGACTTTTATGATACTATCAAATCTTTCCTATTCCTATGGTGTACAATACGATAGTATGAAAAGTGGTGAGGTTGAACATACGTGTTCTTAATGGACATCATAGCCCAAATTGGGTGGTGTATAAAAGTAGTATACACTTGATGATGATCCACCTATATGAGTGCGGAGATGACCACTTCCTATGAGATTTTTGGGCAAAACTCAAGAGCACTCATGAAAATCTAGGTAGACGCATGGCCGAAACGTGTCAACCCGCATGAGCAACAAAGATTAAAAAAATGCAATGTGAGATATGAGTCAATGGTTTCACAAATAAAGGATTGGTTTATAGGAATTATTATTCCACCAACCTTTAGAAACTATATTCGTATTCTCTAAGTCTTGGTTCATAGTCGATAAGACAACAAGTCTAATGCGTTACATTTTCGAGTTCCTTCAAGTGTCGTTTTTACGTTTTTATCCCTCTTTTATGGTTATCTTTATTTCTTTTTTGAAATTGTGGGGATGAAAAGAGATAGTTCAGAAAAGAGTATTTGAAATAGTGGGGGATTGTTGGTATTTTAGAATATATTTCAAATACTTTATGATAGTCATGTAAAATTGACAATAAATATTCATGAATATTGCTAAGATTGATTGAGCGTTTGCCCTTCATTTGATTTGTTTTAACGTTTTAATTTACCTCATGTTTATTAATGGATTAATTAGATTTGGCAAAATATAAACAATGATTACTTTGTTTTTCCAAAGTGCAATGATGGTGCGCATTCTTGGATATTATTTATTGAAATAAAGTTAACGTTTCATGGGCTTGAGTTATTTGCTTATACACGTTACAAATAACGTGTGCTTTGTGAAGGGATTATTTTCTAATTTTATTAGTATTTGTATCTACTTTTGGTAACGGAAAGGTTAATTGTTATCCTATTACTATTGCTTAATCCTCGTAATCGAAGTTGTATTCTCTTTATATAAACAAAAGAGTATAGCAATGGTATGAGAGAGACAATTTTTATTCTTTGTGTTTGTTTAGAGTGAGTCAACTTGAAGGAACAATCTGTGTTTCTCAATAGATCTCGATGTTGGCGCGTGTACGCTCATTGAGATCTCGTCGTTGTATCCTGGAGAGTAGTTGTACCAATAGCGAATGCACCATCGGAATCTCCGTGGGGGTACGAATCTATTCTTAAGGTCATTGCATTTCGCACGCCTCGGCAAGTTGATCCATCTCGTCATCATATTGGTATCTCATCAAATTTGGTACTATCTAACCCTCCTTTTATATTGATTTTTATATTTATGTCTATTTATCTTATTATTTAACCTACACCTGCAATGGGTATTGGAAAGAAATTACTGAGATGGCATTCGTAATTTGAAAATGCAAGACTTGTAAATATAGTAACAATAGTTAACCTTTGAGCATGAATCCTTTACAATACTGCTGAGATCGATTGTAACATGGGAGGTGCGTGAGCCGCTCGATGGAGATCGAGCGGTTCACACGGTAAAGGGTCAAAAATACTTGGATTTCGTGTGAACCGCTCGATCTCGATCGAGCGGCTCACGGCACCTCCCATATTACAACCAGCGTCTGTAGTACTGCAGAGGATCCGTGCTCGTTAGCCTTTTATCATGATTTGGTGACAATCACAACTGAATGAAAATAATCATACTCTGGGACTTACCTTACTAGTAAAGGTGTTTTATTTGACATAATTTAGAGTCTGCATCTCTAAAAATATTGTTGATCATTTTTATGTCATTATAAATGTTAATGGATAGAAAAGGATACATTAGATACTCGTCGAGATCTAAGTTTAGATATACTATACCAAAGCTTTGTTGTAAGGTCCAATGTGACTAAATTATGATGTTGTGCACATTACTATAGTATAAAGTTGTGAAGAATAAATGGCGAGATGCCTTAAATCGATAAGAACTGTTAATGTTTGAGAAGTCAGTTGATTTGGATTTATCCTTCGCTAGGTGGATAAGATATTATTGGGAAACTTTGTTGTGCATTACACTCTTAATTATACATGCATGCTAAAGCCTCAATCCAAGATACCCATTGTGTGGCATAGCGTATGGATTATACATAGGGTGGAGCATTGGGTCGGGTCGACCCGGAACCTGACCTACAAAAGTTCGGGTCCGGCTCGAATCCTATGTACAAATGACCGGGCCCGAGCCATCATATTTCAAAAATATCATGCTCGGGTCGGGCCAGGCCCGGGTCCGGGCCCTCATATTTCAAAATATCATATTAGAATCAAATTAGGGGACATGAATTTATAGTCACAATACATTCAATATTTCCATCATCCATGAATAGTAATATTATATCATAACAATACATCCAATATTCATGTGTTATGGATGAATTATATCCATAATAATAAACTGGAATCAAAGTGCAACTTCATGGAATCAAAATTGGTGCGGGATGAGCCCAACTCGAACTCGAGGCTGATCCCACTGACCTTGGGTCGGGCTCGGGTCCTCGGTTTGCTAAAAAAAGTGGACTTCGACCCAACCCAATGCCCGCAAAAAACTGACAGGCTCGGACCAAGCTTTCCTGGGTTAGGCCGGCTCGAGCCCAATGCTCCACCCCTAATTATAAATATTAAACATGTGTTAATCTTCCTTTGAAGCTGACGTAATGATTGCTTCATGAGAAAGGGTAAGAGAAGTAAAGATAGATACTTGCCAACAGATGAACCTATATTTTTAAGATGAACCATTTGAAATAGATCTGGGTCGGCGTAAGGATATATCAAAATATTTGAGTTGAAGTTTTGAATGTTTTATAGTTTATGCAGTATCGTATATTGAATTATGATTGGGGAAAAGAGAAAATGCTAAGATGTAGCGAGGAACTATGTGATGGCTATTGATCCGGAGAGTTTCTCAAGACTCTCTCGTATCAGATTGAGACCATGATGCAGCTAGACTACCCATCTTTTCTGGAGACATACATTCGAAGTTCATGGTCCAGTCTTTCTAAGATTATTATTGCATTGATCTTTTCGAGATCATGTGTTTAATCTTTTTAAGATTGTTATCGACCTGACTATTTATCTTCTTTTAAGCTTGTTTAAAGTTCGAGGATGAATTTCCTTTGAGTTTGTTATATTGTAACATTTCAAATATATGAGCGAGCCTATTTGATAAAAATCAACCCAATTAGCGAAATGTACTCAAAAAACCAAAATCGATCTGATGAGTTTCTTATATTGTGACCAATTATATGAAATACGACCCATATGTTGGACATAAGTGCCTATGGCAAGCTATTATGCCATAAATGTTATTGCAAATCTCTCCTTAATCAGAAATGAAGAATAAATAATTTGCATAATAGGTCCTTTCATACAATTAGGGTTACGTACCATGGTCATCTTGATATCATATAACTATTGATCCAAATGTTGGATCGTCGTGTTGGACTTGTAAGCCCCTGGTGATGAGCTCCAAAATCGCTTCTTTAATAATAAGGATTTGTAGTATAGGAAACGATCTTCGATCCAACAAAAACCACAATCTTTGAATGTTGTAAAATATTTTTATTTGGCAAGTCTACCAAGGTCAAACACATGGAACAATGATTTTTAGTTGTGTGGTTTCAAATTAAGTTAAATAATTAGTTAATTTCTAAGTTAATTTCTATGTTGGAAAAATATAATACAATGCAATGAAGATGCGAAGAAATAAATAGAGAGAATGAAGCACTAGATTTGAGATTACGATTTTTAATCCAAGCAATAATAAGCAATATCCTCGATATTAAATCACAGATCAAGAGATATCAACTCTAGAAATATTTTAAATCCAAATGCATGCAAGGGTTCAAATAGATCTATAAATAATCCTACAATTTAAGGAGATCAAAAATAATCGTCAAATAAAGAAGGTGATCTCAAAATTCTCTCTAATTTAATCCTCAAGTAAATCATATTTAATCTCATAAAATATTGATAATTAAATTCATTTCTGCTCAATTGAATCTCCTGCACAGATTAAATCTTGAAATAATGATCTACAATAGTCAGAAGAGGACAAAACCCTCACTAGAACCCCTGCAAAACAAATCATTAATTTTCTCAATGAAAATATGGCACAAAAATGTCAAAATTTAGCCTGTATTGATCATACTGAATCTCAAATAATAACCATCAATAAATATCCTCTAATCAGTCCACAAGTATATGAGAGAGCATGGAATAGGCTTCAAATCGACATATTGTATGCTAAAATTGGAGTTCAGATGAAAAAGTTATGCTCAAATGAAATCTAGGGACTAGAGTGCAGTAAAAAGTTAAGTTTTCTTCTGAATTTGGTCCCTGAAGGACTTATATGCAAATATCAAAATTTCTAGAGAGATTCTTGTAATTTTCCCACCATATTATCGTAATTTCTATTACTCTGGAAGGGGGTCGGATGCAATTTTCGAAGGAATCGCGTGCCTTAGTTGACCAGGGCGCTTTTGCAATACTCTGGATCTGCGGGGGTAATTTTGTAATTTCTCCATGGATGCACGTGCTAAGCACATGCGTCAGCTGGTGGGGGCTCTTCTGGTGTTTGCGGAAAGAAGGGTGCCGGTCTGCAAATCTCGCCGTCCCTAGTGAGTGTCTCGTGCAAGGGAGAAATTGGGGGCGGCGATGGCGGGTCGCTCAAGGTGAAAGGGGCGGTGGCAACCTGGCGGGAGGCGGGGAGCTGCGACGGACTAGAGGGTGAGGGTGGAGCGGTGACCGTGAAGGAGAGGGCTGGCTGCAGTCGCAAGAGCAGTGCCCGCTAGCTGCGGTGGTGGCAGGAAACCACGAGGAGCCACGAGTTTTAGGGCGATGGAGTCGAAGCGGTTGAAGCAGAGCTTCTGGAGTGGAGGTCAGGCGCGAGACCGCGGCTGTGCGTGGAGGAGAAGGTCCCATGTTCTTGCAAGTGCGAAGAGAGGCTTGAAGCTTCGGCCTAAGCTGGCGAACGCACATGGGAAAAAAGGGTTGCGATGGGGCTCCTGATGCGTACGCGTTGGAAGAGGAGCTAAGCTCCAGCCTTGGCGAGGCCGTAGGTGGAGGGGTGTCTGGAGGATAGAGGAAAAGCGGAGGGGATCGAGGGTGAAGGTGATCAACGCAGAAAGGCAGAGCTATGAGGATAGAGGTGCTTACGATGGGTTGACGATATGTGATGGAAGGCGCTGTGGGTATCAAAGGCGAAGCGCGTGAGGAGCTGGAAGGGATAGGTTCGCCTGGGAGTTGGAGTCGCGTCAGGCAATCTCTGATCTTCGCCTCAGCCGCGGGCGAGGTCGTGGAGAAGCTCGGCCACTCGCCGGAGCAATGCGGCAGCAGAGGTCAAGGCTACCTCTGGATCACGCCTTTAGGGGCCGCTATCACCGACCTACAAGGGAGAAATGGCTGATGCCTGTGACATAGGGGAAGGTAGTGCTAAATAGGGAGGAGGAGAGGAGAACGTTCGTGGGAGGGGTAACGGCGAGGATCGATGGAGGCAGTAACGACTGGTGAGGTAGGCGGTGGCCGTTACAATAGAGGGATGTGGCAGGTTGCCAGACTGCGTGAGAACGACTAGAGGAAGATGAAAGGGGTCACATGCTAGGCACGTGACCCAAGGGGGAGGAGAGAGGAGAGAGTAAGGATGCCACGTGGCACGCCTAGGGGCAGCCACGTGACCCCCCCAAAAAATCCAAAAAAATGAGAAAGATAAATGAACAGGAAATAGAAAGTGATCTCGAATCAAAAAATTTCCTTCATGAAAGTTGTTCGTCTCGATAAGATATACAAATGAAGGAACCAGAAGCAAAAGAGGTCATCTATACAAAGTGATATTTTTGGTGGTCTCTATGTGTATAGAAAACTGACTTCTTAGAGCTTTGCAATTTTTTGTGATTTTAGAATAGGATAAAAATTATAGAAAAATATGATAAATTACAAGACACTTAATTACACATTAATCTATTTTTTCGATTTTTAATAAATAAGAAAATAGGAAAATAGAATAGAAGTATGAAACAAGTAAATTTTGTACAGACTCTCAAAGGTCACTTGGACTTAGTCATTTTCTTCGATTTCAGTCTTAATTTAGATTTGGATTTTTATGTCGCTTGATGAAACTTTCATCAAATAACACAAATTAAAAAGAAATAAAATAAAATAGGTTAAATATGTACATAAAAACTCAGGTAAAAAATTATAAAAAGATAAAATGCGCAAAAGAGGCCCAAAATCCAACTTTCACATATGAGCTCCGATTTTTATGAGATTGGCCTTATTTTGAAAGTATTTGAAAATGGAGTACTTTAAAAGTGAGTAGACCAAAATCGGATATTGTATGAGGAAGATATGCATATTTTAGTCCGTATGATGTGAAATTAGGTTTTCGGTTTATTTGTCACTTATTTGAGTAGGACTTTTTGTATTTTTTATTGATTTTTGTTAGTAATATGTACACAGTGGAAGTGGTTTGGGGTCAATCGAAGTTAGGATCAATTAATTAAAAATAGGGGAAATTAGTTGATTGTTAGGTCAATTTACACTTGGATTTTGGATTTCTTATTTTATGCAATTATGCATGATAAATGCGAATATTATTTACTCATGTATGAATGCTAATGATGCTATATTAATTATTAAATGCATGTGAATTTCGAGGAACAGAGCTTAATTGACCAATTTTAGCATGATGAATATGGGATTCATCACATGGCGACCCATTAATGCAATAAAAGTTATTGTTTTATCATGTCCATTTGAAATGAAATGAATGAATGAATGTGAATGTACTCTACTATTAAGGTCCCTCTGTACAGTTAGGGTTGTATACCATGATCATATTGAATCCCATGGTCATAATAAATTATAAAGAATATCAAATCACATAACATTTACCTTTCCAACCCTCACTACAACAAAAACATATTGTTTACAACAGACTTTAGAGATAGAACTTTAGCTCGTAGCAATGGATTCGAACATTAGCATCACTGATACCCGGTACCAAAAGTTCGGTAGCCATGATCTTATTGCAACTGAGAATTTATTACCACAACCTCATCGCAACATATTATTTTAGTGTAATGTTGCGACGCTAATTTCACTGTGAACATTTGAATGCCCGAATTTTCGTTGGCAACGAGATATTTGGTTCCTAGAGAACGATGTCGCCATAATTTAGTTGCCACAAGAGTGTTTTGTAGTAGTATCTCATAATCATTTAGATACTTACTATTCACAAAAAATGATATTCATCTTACTAAATCTTTGAAAAAAGTTTACTCGAATCCTATTACCAAACATGCTTGGGGAGTTTTCTCTATCTAAATTATAGGAATATTATTGAACAAAAATATCACATAATTGGATTGGATAAGTTTACATGTTAGCATCTTTCCAATTAGGGTATTGGCAATTAGCCTCTAATACGCCACTCAATAACGGCCAAGATTTTTCCGCGACTTTGGTGTTGCTTAATTGGACGTTTATCTTTTCGAAAATAGACATACTTCAAACTCTAAGTAAAACAAAGTTTTGAGACAAACATATTGGAAATCATGTCACTTTGTTTTCGCAGCTTGTTGTCCGTCATCCATCAATCTCTCTATATTAATTATTATTGATTTTCAATTGTGGTATTTTCATTGCTATAAATAAAAAAACACTTTGTTGCAACCAAGTGGCATTAATTTCGGGCGATCGATTCCATGTCAGATCCATGAAAATAAGAGATGTATGCTCTAGAGAGGTTAGTTTGGGAAGGCGATCACTACCCTAGAGTGATAGTCTAAATGGGGAGTAGTGTCCATTACAAATTTTTATGTAACTCTGCAAATAATAAAAAGAGTAAATCACACAAAAGTCCATGAACTATACACCCGATTTTAATATCGTACATGAACTTTAAAAGGTAATAATGTGGTATTTGATGTCTCAATGTGCTCCTTGACGATTGAAATTTAGTTGAGTGTTTGATCTTTCTAACCTTAAATCACAACAGCTTAAAATCACATTGAGACAAATGTTAAAGATTGCATACCACATTGTTACCTTCTAAAGTTCATGTATGGCATTGAAATCGGTGTATAGTTCAGGAACTTTTATGTAGTTTGCTCTAATAAAAAATACCAAACTTTCGCAGGAGAGCAGTTAGCAGCATCCCAGAATTGGATCAAAACCCTTAATCGTAGAGTGCTTTAAAACTCACCTTGAGAACCTACCGCTTGATGAGTCAGTTGAGTCAGTAGATGAGTCCCTCTTTCCAGGAAAAAAGACGACAAAAGACTTAACAAACAAAATTTACCTAACTCTCTCACGTGACGATCTTTCAGAGAAGCTCAAAAATGAGTTGTGGACTAGAGAATTTTGTCCTCGAGTTTTCTTAGAATTGTGGTAAATAACAAATTCATTACACAAGATAAGTTCCATGCATTTAATATTAACTTAGCTAAATGCCGCTTAGTATGCTTAAAAATATTGAAACTCAAGATCCTCTCTTTGTTGACTTCCCATTTACCATGCAAGTTCTATCATTACTTAACCTCGATACCTGTGGCAGTTACTATAAAAACTTCTTTTAACAGTATCTTGAATTTCATCCTCATATTGGCAAATGAAATAGAAGAGGGAATCAGCATGGTAGTTGGTCTCGAGAGAGCGATACTCAGAACCTTCAAGAGTATCTCACGTCCATCCCTTGAAATCGCACAAGCGGTGAGATTTTCTCTGAGCATCTTCCAATATTTTTTGGGATTTTTACTCGGCAAGCCCTATAAACTTTTCAAATTACCTCTATGACCTTTGAAACAACCTAATTCCCCTCTTGGCCTCGTAAACTTGATAACCCTTAATCCACAAACCATGCGGTTAACTCTCATCCATTTAGCTTTTTAAACTAACCAGATTCCGTTTGATTTTTTAACATATTATCCATTTTATTTATCAAAATTACAAAGAATACCCTCTTCCTTCCTCAGAACCTGGATAGAAAAGAAGGAAGGTGTTTGTTCAATTGTTTTTAATGAGTCTCATTTTCGAGATCATTACTGTGTTAGGTACTTGTGCGCAAATTAGAAATTGTGAAGACTTAAAACAAAACTTGGAAAAAAATATTTGTTTAAAATTAAACTTGCAAGCACAATCACGGTCACAGACATGGGTGCGGGTCGGGCGTGGCGTAGCGAGGCAATGCCCGTGTGTGCACGCGCGTGTGTGTTGTATGCAAACATGTCCCAACGACCTTGAAAATCGCATGCCCTTAATAAGTTCACATGGGCTTGGGGAACACCACACTTATAAACACATGCTCTTCCTCTAAAATAGTCCATGTGGTACTAAAGAGGTAGAGAGATTTTGAAATACAAAGGAACTCCAACATTCCCCCACATATAAACCTTTTAAAGAATAAGAAAAGAAAAAAATTAAAAAATGATAAAGAAAGAAAAAGTAAATAAAGAAAAGATTAGCATAAGATAAAATACGATTGAACTATCTCTTTCAGCATAGGTAGCTTGTGACTTTGAACCTTGCCTAGCAATGATTCATCTACATTCGGAGAGACGTGGTGAACTACATCTTGAACCAGACTCGTTGATTCAGATTTCAATAAATCGTGCAAATATAGATGAGGGCACGAGGGCGTTCATATCGGTGTGTGCATTATGGTCTACGCAAGAATCTGTTTCATGAGTGCTCTAGCGAGAATACCCAACTCACATAAACCCCGATCTGAGATTACACTCACATAGAAGTAATCTCCAAGGGTGTACTGTTCGATCCTACACCCTGCCATATATGACTTGACTCCATTCAGAGAAAAACTTTTCCTCTGCAAAGACAGCACCGAAGCATTACACACCATAGGGATAGGTCAGGAGTAAAACTTCTAAATTTGTGCTCCCATCTAACACTGACACAACTTAATTGTCCCTTTGAACCATTCCTCAAGGAACCTTCAGTTTTGGATTGGTTGGGTTATTGCTATGGTCTTCAACTAATGGGTAAAAGACCCATCCCCCTACGCGCACTGAGTACTACCTTTCTAGATATACCCTTTGTGAGAGGATCAACAATATTCTTTACAGATTTCACAAATTGTAGAGATATTACTCCTTGGGTTATGAAGTCTCTCACCTCTTCATACCTCAATATCATAAAACGTTTTCCAGGGTTATCCTTAGATTGTTTAGCTTTATCTATGACAGATCTACTATCACAATGAATAGAGATAGGAAGAAACAACTTTCAAATGATGGGTGGATCTATTAATAGATTTCTTAGCCAGTCAGCCTGACAACAAGCTAAATCCAAAGCTATAAATTCAGCCTCCATTTTGGATCTTGCTCTAAGAGTTTGTTTGGAGGATTTCCAAGAAACTGTAGCACCACCAAGACGAAACACATAACCACTAGTAGACTTGATTTCATCAGAGTCTGCAATCCAATTTGCATATGTATAGCCTTCCAATACAGCTGGAAAACCAGTTTATTGAAGACTGTATTCCACAGTACCCTTAAGGTATCTAAAGACTCTGACCAAAGCCTTCCAATGGTCAGCATTAGGACAACTAGTGTACCTACTCAACCTACTGATGCCATAAGCTATGTCAGGTCTAGAACAGCTGGCTAGATACATTAAGCTTCCTATGACTTGAGCATATCTAGACTGATCCACAGGATTACCAGTGTATACCTTGAGATGTAGGGAAGGATCATATGGAGTACTAACAAGCACACTATGGTACTTATCAAACCTATGCAAAACCTTTTCTACATAGTGAGATTGCTTTAGAGTGTATCCAGAAGTAAATCAACTCAATTTTATGCTAAGTATAACATCAACTATTGCTAAATCTTTCATATCAAAGTTTCTATCAAGAAAGGATTTAGTCTCAGAGATAATAGCTGAATTTGATCCAAATATTAAGATATCATCAACATACAAGCACATGATTACAATGCCTTTCTCATAGGTCTTAAATAAATGTATCTATCAGATTCATTAGCATTGAAGCCAAAAGATAAAACTGTCTTATTAAATTTATCATTCCACTGCTTAGGTGCTTGTTTCAAATCATATAAAGATTTTACTAATCTACAAACCTTGTGTTCTTATCCAGGAACTACGAAATCCTTTAGGTTGATCCATATAAATCTCTTCCTCGAGGTCACTGTTTAGGAAAGCAGTCTTGACATCTGTTTTATGGATTTCAAGATTATGAATCGCAGCTAAGGCGACAAGAACACGGATAGAGGTAATTTTTGTTACAAGAGCATAGATGTCAAAGTAATCAACACCTTCTTTCTGTTTATATCCTTTGACTACAAGTCTATCCTTAAACTTATATATGGAACTATCTGCCAGCAGCTTCTTTCGAAAAACCCATTTACATCCAATGGTCTTGTACCATGGGGAAAGGTCGGTTAAAATCCAAGTATGTTTGTTCATTATAGATTCTATTTCATTATCAATTGCTTCTTTCCAGAAACTGTGATCTATGGATTTCAGAGCTTCATCATTGGTCTTAGATCTTCTTCTACTAAGAGAGTATAGAAGTTAGGACCAAAGTGCTTAGTAACTCTAGTCCTTTTACCTTGACCTAGGTCATTAGGGTCTCAACCACTTCTTGGTTTAAGGATTCTGCTTCTTCAATAATTTGTAGTGTATCTTGAGGGGATTCAATGTTTTCAGAATTTGAAGTTCCTTCACCAACTTGTCTAGAGAGGGAATATTTGAGGGGAAAGATGTTTTCATAATATACTGCATCTACGAGTTCAATCTCTAGTATTGAATTGATCATAATTTCTTGGATATCATAATTTATAACTAGAAATCTATTGGCATTACTATTTTCTACGTATCCTATGAAAACAGAGTCCACAGTTTTAGGACCTAACTTCCTCTTCTTATTTTCATGAATCTTAACTTTGGCCAAGAATCCCCATACTTTAAGGTATTTTAGAACCAGTAGCTTGTTAAATCAAAGTTCACAAGGAGTTTTATCTATATGTTTGAAAGGGATGCAGTTAAGCATATAGTTTGCGATTAAAAGAGCCTCCCCCCACAATCGTTGGTCAAGACCAGATTTAGCTTACATGGCGTTGACCATATCGATAAGTGTTTTGTTCTTCCTTTCAGCCACACCATTAGACTGGGGGTTATAAGGGGCAGTGGTTTCATGTATAAGGCCATGTTCCTCACAGAACTGGTTTACTTCGTTTGAAGTATATCCACCCCCTCTATCGGATCTAATCTTTTTTATGCTCTTATCGATTTGGTTTTTTACTTGGTTTTGTAGACTTTAAACTTTTCTATTTGCTCATCTTTAGATCTTAGCAAATAAACATAATAGTATTTTGAAAAATCATCTATAAAGGTCACAAAATAGCGTATGTTATCATGAGCGAGAATATGGTTTAGATCACATACATCAGTATGGACTAATTCAGGTAGTATAGAGTTTCTTTCTATTGATCTAATGAGTTTCTTAGGCAATTTTGCACACAAATTTAACATATTTCATTATTCATTATGTCAGTTTTGAGAATTAAGTCCATGTGAACCATACAATATTTGTTCACGTGTCCTAAGCGTGCATGCCAAAGATCAGATGACACGATAGTAGAAAGAGCTCTAATGTAATTCTCATTAATATGTGAAGAGCCATTACATGACTCAACATTAAGCTTGATAAGATCATTACAAGTATAGCTGATACCTATAAAAGATCCAAAATGAGATATCACAACTTTATTTTCCTGACTTAATAAGGAGTAACCAAAAGACATAACTAGGACTTCACTAATAAGGTTCTTCTTAAATTCAGGAATATATATGACATCACATAGCTTTAAGACTTTCTCTGATGTGAGCTTCAAATCCACATGTCCAAAGCCTACGATGTGTTTCACGGAGACATCATCATCCCAAGAATGACACGGCTGCTATCGGCCTGATAGGTGGAAAAAGAAGAACGATCATAACAGATGTGAGATACGGCTCCAATATCCAACCAACAATTATCATGGGTGGCATAACTAATACTGGGAATAGTAGAGTCGGTTTCTAACTTCCAGAAGCGTCGCTTCAGCATTCTTAGGAGCTTGCTTCATTTGTTCCTTGTGGTTCTTGCATACGTTTGTAAGGTGACCGGGCATGCCACAAGCATAGGAGATGCGTTGGCCCCTGGAATCAGTGTTATTATTCTGATCAGGTTGCTTTCCTTTCTTGAAGAGATGTTTGGATTTGGGGTGGAATTTGTGGGGTTTCTTTTTGGATTTGACATGATCTACAAGATTGACTGGAGGGTTGTACTAAGAGTAGACTTTACGAGAGAAGACATGTTTATCTTTTCTTGTCTATGACGGAGAGATTTAGCAAAATCTTTCCAAGAATAAAGGAGTTTTTCGATTAGAGCTGCTACTTGCACATTTTCCTCGAGCTTATAGCCACTAGCAATCGACTTAGAGACAATATTTTGATATTCAAGAACTTGTGTGGTGACAGGCTTATTTTCTACCATCTTATAGTCAAGCCACTGAATAAAGGCATATCATTCTAATCTCGCATCTTGCATACCAAACTTATCATCTAAAGCTTTCCAAAGTTCAAGAGCGGTAGGGTGCATATAGTATATGTCATAAAGCTCGTCGGATAATCCAGAGAGAATCCTACCATGACAAAGATAATCTATTTCTTTAGGTATTTTTGGATGAGACGAGATAGGAGAAGAGAGTGGATCACTGTAAGTAGAGCCTATTGAGAATATAGCAGAGTTAACATGATCTACAAGAGTGATTGGAGTTTTGGGTTCCTCAGGAGGAGTATAACAGAGACCAATCCTAGAGAGTTCAGCCAAAACCTCATTTTTTGTTGCCATCTACGGAAATATAATCCTACGAATTTTTCGAGTCTAAGACTAGCAATGTCTTCCGAAGTCATCTTTGTTCCGGGATCTATTAGCAAAAGTTTAATTAACAAATAAAGATCAAACAATAGCTAGAAAACTTGGGGATCTGTCTTCACAATGTTGAATAACTATGTTTTTCTAGCACTGTTTGTAAGGATATTTTGTTTTAAGATTGGCAAGCAAATATGAGCAAATAAGAACAATGAAATTTCAGATTGAAAGATCCAGCCTGGGAAAATGGAGGCATGTCAAAAGATGTTGTCGTGAAGACAGATTCCGCCGCTCCTATGCATGAGCTTGATGGTGGCCTAGCTTCCAGATTCAATCACCTCCCAGCTAGATGATGCCTCTCGGTGCTAGAAAGAGAGCAGCGTTGAATGTCTGTTGTCTCTCATCGTCGTAGAAAAAATAAAGAAAAAAATCCGCCTACGTGAATTAGCAATGAGCGTACAAGTGGTGGATAACAGATGGAGGTGGAGAACAAAAGAGTGTTGTTGCTGCTTGTTGTGTCCCCAAAAGGCTAAGAGTACAACCCTTTATATAGACCGATTGTCCATTAACAAGGAGCCAAAAAAAGAGAGTCGTTTTTCTCCCATCAAGAAATTAAATGATAATATGTTCCTATGGTCTCGTTGGTTGCACCCAACATTACCAAGGAGACACGTTTAACGCCAAAACAGTTATATGAACCTGGATACAAAAGAGGGAAGGTGTTTGTTCAACTGTTTTTAACGAGTGTCATTTCCGAGATTGTTACTGGGTTAGGTGCTTGTGCGTAAATTGGAAATTACATAGACTTAAAACAAAACTTAGAAAAAGATATTTGTTTAAAATTAAACTCGTACTCATGATCACGGGAGCGGGCCAGGCGAGGCGAGGCAAGGCGCACGCGCGTGTGTGTTCTATGCAAACATGCAACAACGACCTTCAAATTCACATGCTCCTGAAAAACCCACGTGGGCTTGAGGAACATCCACATTAACAAATACATACTCTTCCTCTAAAATAGTCCATATGCTACTAAAGAGGTAGAAATGTTTTGAAATACAAAAAAACTCTAACAAAAATAAGATTAAACCCCTTTTATCACACCTAGTTGATGCTATTTTTTAGGTAAATTACACCTGGATGAATGCAAAAGCAAGCACTGTTAAGTATCCGGTATTTCTAAGTCAACTATTCACGAATCTCTCTTTTCATTTCAACTATAAATAGGAACGTCCGTACTTGCGCATGTCGAGTGGGAGATTTGGGAGTAAGGTATGACATGATCAGTGACTGCTGCAGCAAGGGAAAGGATGTAAGATCATATCTCCACTTTGCCCAAAGCTCTTATTTGTGCATGTGGCCATCATCATCAGGGTGCATGATGCCAATGTGACCAAATAGTAAAGCCACGTCACATCTTTGCCCACAAAAGCCACGGCGATGCAGATGTGGTGGAGTTAATATTAAGAATACAAGAAATGTTGCGTAGCTGGCAAAGTTTATAAGGGTCATGGTGTAAAAATCCCAAGAAATTAATAGCTTTGATGAACTTCAAACCTCTATACATGTAGCCATTTTTATAAAAAAATCTACATGATATTATCTTGCCAGTATTATAGTTCCTTCATTGTGATCCTATAGAAACAGCTCTACACTGCTAGATGATGTTTTTCTTCTCGTACTTTAACATGCATCTTCGTGTTCTAATAGCCCTTACCATTATCAGATGAATCAAATTGATACTCATAACGACATGGACGTAGATAAAATCGTTAATGAGCGTAGCTATCGATATGCGACATGTTGCATTAGGTCTTATGTAAACCCATATAAGGTAAACCTTATAAAATACATGTCTCCACTTAACTCTTATATACTTTTAAGAGTAAATTACATATTAGGTCATCATCTATAACCCCAATCACAATATGGGACTCAATCTTTCAAATGTAGCAAAATGGATCATGACTCCATTTTTATAAACGGTATCGTTAGAAAAAAGAGAGATGGACTAAATTGTCCATTTCAGATAATGGGCAAAGAATATAATTTCTGAAATGGAAACTTTAGTCTATTTCTCTCCTTTTTCTAATTGTGACACTAGAAACAGAGTCAGGACCCATTTTGATACATTTGAAAGATTGGGACCCATATTAGGATTGAGCCCATAGATGAGGACCCGATATGTAATTTACCCTACTTTTAATTCGAAAGTAAATTTGGAATGTTACAGTTCCAAAAGAGAACTTGAGCTATGTCTCCATAGATCAGAGAGAAAAAGAGAATACATAACTTGTACTGAGTATAGAAAAGTCTAAAGAATAAATGCATACGGAACGAATGAATAAAGGAGAACTTGATCGTCCTCCATATACTTAGGATCAAATAATCCTAAGTATAGCAGACTGTACCCAAAGCAGGGAGGGTCAAGGGTGGGAATGAACAAATCGTACTTAGACTGTCTCCCCCCTATACTTAGGGCAAGATATCCCTAAGTATAAACAAGAAGAGGAGACAGTGGAGAGGATCAAATGAAAGAACTTGGGGTGCACACCCCCCCATACTTAGGACAAGATACGTCCTAAGTATAGAAGGCCGACAAAAATGGGTGACACTTTATTGATAGAAAAAGAACAATGGAAAGGAAAGAATAAAAGAAGAAAAGTCAGATGAAGATAGAGGAAGAGATCGAAGAGAATGTACGCATCATTCCCCCTATACTTAGGTAAAAGAGCTCTAAGTATAGGCAACAACAAGAGTGATGAAACGGAATTAAAAATGAACACTCGACCCGTCCACCCCCCCCCATACTTAGGACAAAGTACGTCCTAAGTAAGGCACACGTGAAAGTGGGGTGGATGAGTGAAACGGAAGATAAACAGAGGTAAACGAAAGCGAATATACAACAGAGATGGATTTACAAAGATCAAGAAGTCAAAAGTGAACCTTCTTGCGAGACCACTGAGGAATGAATTTGACAAGGTGCAGATCGATATCGGGGTCCTCAGTAGACAAGTGCCGATCAGGATCGACCTGGAAAGTATCCTCAGTGGTCCTAGAGTGTGAAGGCACAAATGGGTCAATGGAAGTAGTGTGGCTAGGTCTGGCCTTGGGTGTCTCGCAGATACCAAAGTGAAAAAGAGACGAAATCATCATCAGTAGAAGTAAAGTCAAGGTCATCCTGCGAGCTCTCTCCTGGGTCAAAACCAAAAGGAATGAAGTTATCTGTAGAAGTAGTCGAATCATGTTCGTCCTCTAAAGTCTCAACTGGATCATCATTCTCATCAAAAGACCCTAATTCCTGGGTAAAAGCAACAAGATCAAATTCGGCCTTAGTCTCATCAATATCTACCCTCCGCTCTAAGATGTCAATCATCTAAATCCCGCAGATATCATCAACACATCGCCAAACACCAGAAAAAGGAACTCGAGGTCTATTTCTTTCCGAGTCTTCCTCCTTGAAGAGGAATTCTCGAGACTCAGTGGAATCCAACATGCAGCAAAAGTCTCTGATCGTCTCATCAAGGTCATGGTCCTCAGGGTCAGCTAAGATAGATGAAGGTGCATCAGGTGCAGGTCTCTCATCGGCAGTGGGTGCAGTGATGATCACCTTGCTTTCGTCAACAGGATGGAAGTGAATCTCTCCTAATCCATAATCAATAACGACCCTCGCAGAGGCAAGGAAAGGTCGTCTCAGGATGATTAGAGAGTTCTCCCCAGTGGAGGTCTCCATGGGCAATACGAAAAAATCGAAGGTGTAGCTCATGCCCTGAATCGAAATGACGATATTCTCTAGAATATCTTTCGGCCTCTTTATTGATCTATCAGCAAACTGAACAATCATCGTGATTTTCTTGAGAGGCCCTAAGTGAAGAGATTGTACCAGCGAGAAGGGTATGATGCTAATCGAAGCACCGCCATCAAGGAGAATGTGATAACAAGTATAGTCAGAGATGGTGCAAGTAATGAATGGAGTAGCTATGTTACTTTTTCTAGAGATTGGACGATGTGTGATGGCGTGGGCAGTGGCCACGATCAAGATATGATGTTTATATCTGCTACTCCGCTTTCCCTTCTTGGGAAGAGAAGCAGATAAATGGGTCATGGTCTGGCGAAGTGGGGCATCAATGATCTCATGAATAGTGGCCACCACTTTGGGTTCAGTTAGCATTTTTTTAAATTTTTGGATCTCCTCCATACAAGGGAGGAGATCGAAATCAACATATACACAAGGACGACTAAGGGCAGTACGTACAGTGTCGTCCTCGGGGTCAAGGATGAGACATGATGTGAATGGATGTGTAGGTAAATGATCTGGCAGGTGAGCCCTCTCCTCACAATTCGAATCAACCATAGGTCTCCCGGAATATTTTTATATTTTTAAAAATTATTTTTAAAATTTTCTCATTTATTGTATTTTGGACGATTGCAAGCTCTCGTGATCATCCTTAAGTGAAGCCATATCCTCAAACAGTGGAGCTTCAATCTGGCTCTTATTTATGCTAAATAAATCATTCATCCTCGAGTTCATATGCTCCATCCTTTGGTTCAAGGTATCAAGTGTGTACATCATAAAAGGTGACTCCAAAATCTCAGGATTGGGTGCATGGAATGAGGGTGACGGATGCAGACAAAAATCACATTCCAGCTCAAGGTATTTTAGGAAGAGTGGATTGTCGGAATGTGGAGGTGATGGTGGTGGTATTGATGAGTAGAAATCAAAATCTGAATCCTGAAATAAATGGGTTAGGAGGACATGTACAAAAATCAGGAGCGAAGTTCTATTGGAAAAAGAGAGGTGGACCGACTGGAGGGTATGAAATATCCGCAAAGTCCGGATAAAAAGCGCTTCAGTCGGCCATCTCAAAACAAAAGGAAAATGATCGGGAGAGCACGATAGTCAAGTCAAGAGAAATGAGAAGAAAGGCGCAAATGCACAGAAATATCGAGGATACACACACAAGCAAACACAAACAAACACTCACAAAACAAAACCCTCAATTCACCTACTCAACTCGGTGAAGACCATGAAAGTTCGGTCTTTTTATCTTGTCTGTTTTAGAGTTTAGATTAGAAGTCAAAAATTGTACAAACACTTAGGCTGGCTTGATGGGATTTAGGCACTATGCCTTAGTGTGTACGTGAGCAAGTAAAACGAAGAGAATGAGGGGATTACTCACCCTAATACAAATATTTTTTTGGTCTTTTTTAGGGTCGAGTAATATTAGATGTCCCAATTTTATTTCGTTATCACTTTTTTTAGATTTTTAATGAGAATGCATGAGCCTATCTAGGGATTCGATTCTTTAAAGCCCCTAGGTGGTTAAAATCAGAGGTAGAGTCAGAAAAGCAATGCGAGGCGAAAACTATGATGTATGCTAAAGAGAAATACTCACCTTGCCTCCAACACTCTACATGCAAAGATGCTTGATATACACCCAAACCCACTAAGACCCGGGTGAAGGTAATGAAACAAGGGTCGTTGCGACCCGGATCTCAGAGACGGTGTGTATCAAGAAGAATCGAACCGCGAAATGAGTCAAAAATCAAACAAGGCAAAACAAGCGGTCCTAGCTATGATATTAACCTGGTATAGCTCCCAGGGTCGAACACAAGGAGCACGGATTGGACGTAGGCCTACGAAGTAGTGAAAATGAAATAAAAATAAAAGGAAATGTTTTTTAGAGGTTTTTATGAATTTTTATATTTTTTTGGATTTTCAAAAGACAAAGAAAATAAAAGAAAGTAAAATCTAGGCAACTTCAACAATTTATTAAACACACCAGAAATAATGCAAAAATTAAGGAAAAATTGTTTTTGTGTTTTTTAAGTTTTTAAGTGTTTTTGGTTAATTTTTGATAATTTTCTAACTGGTAAATTATTTTCTAAAAATCAAACAGTGCTAAAAATGAAAGGTACTGTCCAGCAAGGCTTAAGACCCAAAAATAAAATATCTAAGGATCTTAAAAAGTCCTGGAGGTAATTTTCCTGTAATCTAGAAAGAATAAGGAAAATTTAGGCACCCTAATTATTGTTTTTGGATTTTTAAATTAATTATTATAATTTTTATGGGTTTTTAGGGGTTTTTCAATTTTTAAGGTTTTTAAGTGATGAAAAATAGCCAAACTTGGCTAGAAAATCAATCAGCAAGCAAACAACAGTATCTAATTTTTTTAGAATTTTTGGAGGTGATTTTATATTTTTTTGGTATTTTTAAACCTAGACAGTAGCTAAAAAGGCTGTTTTTGAATTTTTTAAAAATACTAAATGAAAGTAAAAGTGTCCTCAAAAATCACTGAAATTCCTAGACCATGGCAGGAGCCATGTGTCAAAATCTCATTGGATTTGGAGGTGGTTTGGTATTTTATTCAAAAATGTAAAGTGGGCACTGTGCACAGGGACGAATGTGCAAATACCCGAAAGTCTGGGGGCCTAGGTGCAATTTTCCTAGCTAAACATGCGCGTGGCGCATGCCTGGGGCACTCAGGGGCCTCTTGGTAAAAAAACTAAGTCTTAGGGCCTGTTGATAACTTGTATCAAAAGCCCAGGGACTCGGTTGCAATTTACCCAATAAAATCCGCACATGCACAATTAAAACACTCACAGGGGTATAACTGCAAATACCAAAAAGCTTTTCTTCATTCAACAACAACCCAGAACTACAGGTGAAAAGATGTAAAAAACCCAACGAAGCACGTGGCGAAGCACGTGGTCACATACACACAGGGGCATACATGCAGATAAAACTAAGCACAAGGTCCATAATGCAATTTACCCTACGTAAATAAAGTTCTAAAAATATTTACAGGACTAGAAATAAAACGACAAACTAAAAGGGGGCCCTAAGCAAATTACCCCTTTATTCGTCGACGGCCAGATGCGCGCCACGTGGTGTATCCAACGGCTCGGGACGGCGGGCGCTCTTCCTCTTCTTCTCTTGGGCTCGATCGACGGTGGAGGCGAAGACACGTGGAAGATCTAACGGTGCTGGGCTCCGATGCCTCTCTCCTCTGCTGCAACGGTCCGGATGAGTCCCTCGGATCGATCAACGGCTGCTGCTCCTCGAAGAATGGACGCTCAAGATGGAAACTGGAGCAGAGGGTCTGATCGGACGGCTCTGGAGGATGGTGAAAGAACACGACGCCGGCGAGCTTCGCCGGTCTCGTGCGCCTGCAGTCGTCCTCGTCAGCTGCTGCTGGATATCGGAACAGGTTCGCGGTGAAGCCCCGCAGCTGATGGTATTGTCCGATAGCCCAGCCGAGCCCTGGAGGGGCTCCGGCGAGGCTGGCGGCGCGAAGCTCCTGGCTGGAATGTAAGGGGGCTCAGACGCCTCCCTTTGGGCCTGCAAAGCAACCAGAAAGCTTCGCGGGTCGAGGGCAAAGTGCCTCGACCCAAAGAAGCGGGGTGAAGGTGGCGGGTGGATCGGTGCGAAGGAGCTCCGGCGAGCTGGGGATGGAGGAGCTCGACTCCCAGCTCCGGGGCGAGCTGGGTTGGATGGCTGGGCGAAGAACGTGCGTGGGGGAACGGCGGAGATGGTGGTGTGCTCCGATGATCGAGATAGTGTGCGTGATGGTCGGAATCAGAGGAACACGTCGGAGAACGGATTTGGGCGAAATCGGAAATTACACTAAATGGCGGAGCGAAATGGATACCTGGATGATGCGGGAGACTGGGCTGGAGTGTGGCTACTCCTGGTCCTTGCCTCAAGGGTCGTCAACGCCCGAGGCTCGAGCTCCGGTCAGACGTCGGAGCACGGCGGCGCAAGGGAGCCGGATCGATGGTCCAAGCACCTCCTCCTCGCTGCGACACCGGTGGATGCAAGCTGTCACCTTGCTAGTTGCGATGGAGCTCACTGGAGAGAGAATGGGGAGCCAAAGATGGAATGAGAGTGCGGCGGAGCTCGGAATATATATGCGTGCAGGTCCGGAAAGGAGGTGGCGGGTAGGGCGAGCTGATGCGCGGATCTCGAGGCCAAAGCTCCGGCGCGCTTCTCGGATGTGACATGGTCATTGCGGACCCGGATTTGGGGTGGATGGAAATCGGGTCATCAAGAGAAAAATCCGAGAAGGCGGGTCGAATGAACAGACCCGGGCTCTGGTGGTCCTGGGGGAGGTGTTGACCGGGGGTCAACAATCCCCCGTGGACCAATCAGAGCCCGCCAATTATTAAAATTTTACTTAATTTTTTTGGGCCTTAAATGGCCGAATTTTCAAAAACTTAAAACATGAAAAAATTTTGTTTTAATTTTTTCTATTTTTTTGTGATTTTTAATTAATTTTTGGAAATTAAAATAAAGTATAGACATAGTAGCTATACATAGGTATATATACACTATATTGATTTTTGATTTTTGATTTTTAATTATTTATTTTTATACATTTTTATTCCTATTTTATATTTTATTTATTTATAAGATAAAATGAGGAATAAAAGGCTATTTTTATTTTATTTTTATTGTTTATATACATAGGGGAAATAATTATTTATGCACAATTATATACATGGTATATATACAAGATATTTTTGTATTTTTAATTTTGTAATTTTTATTTGATTTTTGTTTTAATTCTTTTTATTTATTTTATGTACAATATATACCATAAAATATTTACAAAAAGTTTTGGAAACAAATAGCTTTATTTACAAGGTGAAATAAGGTAAGGGAGGTGGTCTATGTACATGGTGAAAGGTTCTTTTTGGTATTTTTGATTTTTAGATTTTTATCTTGTTTTTAATAGCTATAAATATGTACAAATATTCACAAAATATTTACAACATATTTTTGGTTGAGGAAAATATTTAATTTATTTATTTATAAATATATACATAAGTGAGCCCCTATCTCCCTCTACTTGGCTTTTATGCGGTCAGGCCCATGCTGAGCCCTCCCTTGGGTTAGGTTGCTCAATATTTATTCTAAATATTTCCCTCTTTTTCTTTTTCATCTTTATTCTTTTATTTTTGCACAAAAACATGCTAATTATCTAATTTTACAAACATGCATGCTTTTGCTAACTAACCCTATTTACACATATCTACATGCATTTGCATAGGTTTTTGTAGCTAAAATATAAGAATAAAGAGTGATGAATGGGTATTCATCTCCCCCCTATACTATACTTTGCTAGTCCCTTAGCAAACACTTATTTGAAAAAGAAGTGCAAAAGAAAGAAAAAGAAAAAGAAAAAGAGAATGTACATGGATCAAGGTTGATTATTAAACTTGCCTTCATTAAATTGAGGTATGGAGCTTAATCAGATCTTTGGATTATTGATGTGTCGGAACCTTATTTAGACTTAAGCTTAAAACCTAACAGCCTCCAAGTTCCACTATTCTATAACCAAGACTCCTCAATGCTCCAGATCAGAACAAGTCATCAACTACAAACCCTGAAGATCATGAATCTTTTCCTGTCCTGTGAAAGTGAGGTCTAAGCTCTCCACCTCAGAAATGGCAACTTGACAACCCTCCCCAACAAGGTAACTCTATGACCTCAATCTGGCCACTCTTTCCTCGAGGAGCGGGGTATTCCCTTCTAAGTTCAAGTACAACCGGCTCAAGAAGAGGGGGAAGAAGAGAATGGGTCAAGGCCAGTGTAGCCAAGTACCCTTGGGAGCTTGACCAGTGTAGCCAAGTCTCCCTGCTTCAAGCTACAACAGGTGGATCATGAAACCAAGCTTTGCTTATTGCACTTATATACATACTCCGGTGGGATTATCATTTTCTCTCAGACCCACCACTTTTTTGGAGTTCTTTTCTTTTTCACACATTTTTTTTTCGAGTGCATCTATACAACATGTACATGTGCAGCATATATACAAGGAGTTTTTCCTCTTGAGCCAGTAGACTATCCCTCTTTTGAAGCTTTATCGCAACCCACAACTCCCGTCTTTAGACTTCATGGCAACCAGACCAAGTTGAGACGCACTTCCTTCACTAAATGAAGAAGAGAGGTTCCGCCTAGAAGTACTACCCTCATATGCTACCCCAAGTCAAGGAAGACTGCCTCCTCACCATCTCATCCGTAGAGAGCTCGGTGCATAGTGTGGTTGTCCAAGTAAAGCCATAATCTACATGAGTCATGTGTTGTTGTTAAGTGCTCTACTTAGGCTCATTGAGATGACATGTGATCATAGCCTAGTGGACTCAAAGAATTAAGTCACCATGGACCTGAAAATCCTTAAACCTAAGTCCTATAAGGTTCCTCTTAGAAGTTAGGTGGATTAAGATCTTAATCAAGCTCCATTTCTCAATTTGATTCCAGGCTAGTTTAAGTGTCAACTATCATCCAAGAAAAACTATATACATATGTACAAAAAGATGCATATTTACACAAATTTTACAATCATGCAAAATTTTTGAAAAATGTTTTGAAATCATGAATGATGATGCATGGAGTGCAAGTTTTGCAAAAAGGTATTTACACACATTTACACAAGATTTTTGCAAACTTTTGATTTTTCAAAACATTTTGGAAAAATTTTGTACTATATACCTAATTTTGATACAGAAAATATTTACACAAGATTTACACACAAAAGATTTTTGAAATCATTTTTACAAAAATAATTTGTACACTAGCTATGTATGTGCAAATAAAAGAAGATTATGTACATGAAAATTTTTAATTTTTGTGGTTTTTAGCCATTTTTATTTATTAACACACTCACACAAAGTACGAGTTATGGCTAAAGTATATATGAAATATATACACACCCCCTATACTTAGCTCGAACGATGTCCTCGGAGTCAAGAGCGATGAAGAAGACATAACTCGTGCTATGTATAGGGAAGTGAAAAGGAAGGCTATACAAAAGGAGAATGAAAAGTCAAAAGGTTCTCGGGTCTCCCCCCTATACTTAGGATTAAATAATCCTAAGTATAGCAGGTTGTACACGAAGGGAAAACCGAGTGGAGAATGTACAGGGTCTACCCCCCCTATACTTAGGGTAAGATATCCCTAAGTATAGGCAGCAAAACAGGGGTAGACAGAACAAAAGGAAAACCCGAAAGGTCTCACATCCCCCCTATACTTAGGGTAAAGTGCACCCTAAGTATAGCATAATCAAAAGATGAAGAAAGGGATGTGGGACTAAAGAAAGTGATGATATAGACATCTGGATCTATGTACAGCAGAGGGTCAGTCAAGCTCAGGCGTGAGATGCATTAGATGTGAGTCAAAGACCACATCTCACGCAAAATGAATAGGGGCATTATCAACGACCCGCGGCTCATGATCTAGAAATGGTTTGAGCCGCTGGCCGTTCACTCGGAAGGTACTCTCAGAAGACAACTCAGATATGTCGATGCTACCGTTGTCGTGTACCTTCCGAACCAGATAAGGTCCTTTCCATTTGCTCTGTAGCTTCCCTGGAAATAATCTAAGCCTCGCATCAAACAGCCATACTCTCTGTCCAATCTCAAAATGTTTGTGGCTGATATGTGAATCATGCCACTCCTTGACTCTCTCCTTATAATGTAGGCTGCTTGAGAAAGCTGAATCTCTAAGCTCCTCCAGGGCAGCTAGCTCTGCCCTCCTCTGGTCTCCTATACCATCTGGATCCATCAAGATATCTGTGACTGCCCAAAGTGACTTGTGCCTCAGCTCAACTGGTAGGTGACAGGGTTTGCCATATACGAGGCGAAAGGGAGATGTACCCAAAGGTGTCTTGAAAGACGTCCTATATGCCCACAAGACCGAGTCCAATAGCTGTGACCAATCCTTTCGGTCAGGGCGGACGACTTTCTGCAGAATAGTCTTGATCTCCCTGTTCGACACTTCGGCTAGACCATTCGTCTGTGGATGGTATGGTGTAGCAACTCGATGGTCTATGCCGAACTCGCTAGCAAGTGCCTTCACCTGGTCGTTGATGAAGTGAGATCCCCCATCAGAAATAAGAACTCGTGGAACCCCGAACCGCGTGATGATATGCTTCCTCAAGAATCTGCAAACTGTCCTCGCATCAGCGGCTCGGGCGGGGATAGCCTCCACCCAACGACTCACATAATCTACGGCCAACAGAATGTACTCAAATCCCTGACTCTTAGGGAATGGACCCATGAAATCGATGCCCCATGCGTCAAAAACCTCACAGAAGTGAATGGGCTGCATCGGCATCATATCACGCTGTCCACAAGTGCCCATCCTCTGACAGTCAGTACACCTTTTCACGAACTCATCTGAGTCCTTGAAGAGGGTAGGCCACCACAAACCGGATTGGAGCACTTTCTGTGCCGTTCTCCTCCCAGAATGATGTCCTCCTGCCTCAAGCTTGTGGCAGTAAGTGAGGACGCTATGGTGTTCCTCCTGAGGAATACACCGACGCCAGACGCTATCCCCTCCCTCGTGGTAAAGGATGGGATCCTCCCAATGGTAAGACTTGGCCTTCGCGAGGAAGGTCTCAAGTCTCTGCCTGGTCCAATCTTGTGGGACTTTCCCAGCAACGAGAAAGTTCACAATATCGGCATACCATGGGAGTGAGGCGATGGCAAGGATCGCCTCATCTGGGAAGGTATCTCTGATCGGATCAATCTGCTCTGACTCCTCAGGCTGCTCTAACCGGGAAAGGTGATCCGCCACCACATTCTTGACTCCAGGCTTATCCTTGATCTCAATGTCGAACTCCTGGAGTAGAAGGATCCATCTAGTCAGTCTGGCCTTGGCATCCTTCTTTGCCATGAGGTACCTGATGGCGGTGTGATCTGTGTACAAAGTCACTCGGGATCCAATGATATACGATCTGAACTTATCCAGGGCAAACACTACTGCTAGCATCTCCTTCTCTGTGACCGTATAATTCCGCTGGGCGGAATCCAATGTGCGGCTAGCATAGTGTATAGCAAATGGTACTCCATCCCTCCTCTGTCCCAGCACTGCCCCTACGGCAAAATCGGAGGCGTCCGTCATGATCTCGAATGGGAGAGACCAATCAGGTGGCTGGAGGACAGGAGCCTCAATCACACATCTCTGGAGAGTAGCAAACGACGAAAGACACTTGTCATCGACAAGGAACTCGGTGTCTTTCGTCAGGAGGTCAGTCAACGGTCGGGCAATCCTGCTAAAATCCTGAATGAATCTCCTGTAAAATCCAACGTGCCCCAGAAATGACCGTAACTGCCTCAGATTGGACGGCGGTGTGAGTTTTCTAATGACATCGACCTTGGCCGGATCAACCTCCATGCCCCTGTTGGAGATGATGTGGCCAAGCACCGTCCCTTGAGTCACCATGAAGTGACTCTTCTCCCAAGATAGCACCAAGTGATACTCAATACATCGCTGGAGTACTCGATCTAGGCAGTCAAGACAAGAATCAAATCCGTCGCCGTAGATCGAGAAATCATCCATGAAGACCTCAAGGCACTCCCCTACCATGTCCGAAAAGATCGACAGCATGCACCTCTGGAAAGTCGCAGGGGCGTTGCATAGCCCGAATGGCATGCGTCGAAAAGCGTATGTGCCGAAGGGACAGGTAAAGGTGGTCTTCTCCTGATCCTCAGGAGCAATGGCCACTTGGTTGTAGCCCGAGTACCCATCCAGGAAGCAATAATGGCTCTTCCCTGCCAGTCTCTCAATGATCTGGTCAATAAAAGGCAGGGGGAAATGGTCCTTCTTGGTGGCTTGGTTGAGTCTCCTGTAGTCAACACAAACCCTCCAAGAGGTGGGTACCCGTGTAGCAATCTCCTCCCCCGACTCACTGATCACAGTCGTGATGCCCGTCTTCTTGGGCACCACATGCAAGGGGCTGACCCACTTGGAGTCGGAAATGGGATAAATAAAACCTGCACCCCACCACTTCGATATTTCCTTCATGACAACCTCTCTCAGGTTGGGGTTCAGATGCCGCTGGAACTCACGCGACGGCTTCGCCCCATCCTCGAGATAGATGTGGTGGGAGCACACTGATGGACTAATCCCATGGAGATCTGCTACGCTCCATCCGATCGCCTTGCGGTTCTTTTCAAGAACCCCCCATCAAACGGGATTCCTGCTCTCCCAGTCAACTCAGCGGAGATGATGACTGGGTACATCTCAGGATCGCCCGCAAGGAATCGATACTTCAGCGAAGTAGGGAGCGGCTTCAGCTCTGGAATGCTGGGTGCCGGCAAATCTGGCTGTGGAAGAAACTGAGTGAACGCTGCAAGGTCTGCCAAATCTGCCTGGGAAAGTGAAAGTGTGCTCTCGCAAACTGGGTCGGGAGAAGGCGGCTCAACTGCACTGTCTCTGCTCTGCTCTGCCTCTACCTCCTCCTCTGTAGGCTCGGGTGGACTCAGGTCTGGCATCTGATCATAGCAATCGGCCCAATCAGACTCTGAATCCGAGGGATCTGTATCAGAATCGGTGGCATCAGTACCACCGGAAAACAAGGTGGCCTCAGCACCACCATCACTAATCACCGTGCTGCGATCGAGAACCGGCTCTGCTGCCGCAACTGTATCCGAACCCAGGTCTGCGCTCTCCAGACTATCCTCTGCTGTCATCTCTGCATCAGCTGTATCTGAAAGTGAGAGGGTAGTCTGTGACTCAAGGTCTGCCCAAGCTGCCTCATCATCTGTGATCACAAAATCACAGTCCTGGTGGATGTCTGGCTCTGCGTCTGTCAGCTGCTCTGTATCGGTACTCGCATCTGAGCGGGATCTGAATCTGGCTCTATAGTCCTCGACCGTCTCTATTTGTATACTCTCGCCCTGGACGCGAAAGTACACCTTCCCGCTATCATGATCAGTCACCGCCTTGGCTGTGGCCAAGAACGGACGACCAAGGATGATGGGGGTATCGGTCACTGACTCAGGGATCTCCATGTCCAACACTACGAAGTCCACGGGGAATTGCAGACCCTGAATCGTGACGATAACGTCGCGTAGCAACCCCTTCGGCCTCTTGACAGATCGATCAGCGAACTGAAGGACTGTCCTGCTCTGTCGAAGAGTGCCCAACTCGAAGCGGTCGAGAAGGGCTGCCGGAAGAAGGTTGATCGACGATCCGCTATCTAGAAGAGTACGGTCGAACCACTGCTCACTAATCTGGCATCTGACATACGGGGCCCCTGAATCTGCCTCTTGGCTGGCAGTCGGTTCTGGATCGCGAAGCACGTGGCTTTGGTCAGCACATGGATCTCTGAAGTGTGGTTCCTCCTCCTCCTCCTGACTGTAGTCCTCTCTCTCAAAGATCTCTGGAGAAGGGGGATGTGCTGCAAAGCCTCCTGGAGGGTCAGCTGGATGTGGAAGCGATCGATCATGCTCTGGCTGAACTCCTCAAGCTCTCTCTTTTTTGGGTCATTTTTCTTCCCCTTCCCCATCTGAAGGGCTCTAGGGAAGGGGATCACTGGGTCCTTCTCAGATGAAGGACTAGGAAAAGATCTACGCGGTTCAAGGACCGGATCCACACATACATCATGCACCACAGTGGGACCAAAAGAATGTAAACCTTTCCTTTATTCATCACAGAATCCTGAGAAACATGACCATGAGGAAAAACAACATCAGATCTCTCTCTACAAACACCGATGGCCTCAGTACCACCACGAGTGGGCTGCTCTACTGCTGCTGCTGGAAGTAAACGTCGAGCGGCATCAGTACCGCTCACTGGCTCGGCTGCTGCTGGGGTGGCGTCAGTACCACCTCCTAGATCTGGTGAAAGTGGCGGCCTCAGTACCGCCGGTGGGATCAGCATCTCTGGTGGCCTCAGTACCACCGTCATCATCTGGAGCGGCCTCAGTACCGCTCTCCTCCTCCTCCTGGGGCGCCTCTGGATGGTGCTCAGCTGAGGCGCCGCCGCCGGCTGGGGTCCTACCGCTCCTAAGCGTGGCAAAATCAACATCAAACAGATCTGAAGAAGTATCATCAAATGGATCGCTAGGAGTGGCTAACTCAGTATGTACTACCTGCTCAGACTTCCGCTTCAGGTTGTTCGGATTGGGCTCTATCTGTGCAGGTATGGCGGCCTTCCCTCTCACCAAGTCCCGCATCTCCTGGCGGAACTCATCCATCTCCCGTCGAAAGGTCGCCTGCTGATCCGTGAGGAGGCGGGCGATATCATCCAAGGCAGGGCTCTCGTGGGGAGCCCGACGGGTAGCCTCGCTGTGGGTGAGGCTGCTGGTACTGCTGCGGGTGAGAGGGGTAGGAAAGAGGCTGCTGCTGGTGCTGGTATCCCGGGTGAGCCTGCTGCTCACGCCTCCAAGACTGTCCCGGCTGATAGGGACGAGGACCGTAAGACGAATGCTGCTGGTAGACTGGGTGCTGCTGCTGCGGCTGCTGGTGATGGTCTCTCGGTTGGGAGTACTGCCCTCCCTGTGCTGACGGCTGCTGCTGGGGCGGGGCACCACCGCTCCCCCACCTGAATCCGGGATGATCTCGTCGGATCCCAGGCTGGGGACGGTCGTACCAGATCCCGTTGACATCCATCAACGGCTCTGCATCCAAGGGGGCTGGGGGTAGTACTGCCAACGGCTGATCCGGCTGGTAGACCACCATCTGCATCTCTGGAGATGGTGGGGACTGGTAGGTGTGCTGCGGCTGCTGGTACGGCTCCGCCTGTACAAGGTGAACCTGTCTAGGCTGCACTGGGGTGCTGGAGCGCTGGGACGAGCTGCTGCTGCTGCGGCGTCGCCTCGCGACTGAAGACGGGGCTGAGAAGCCGTCTGTGTCTCCTGGAGACACATGAGCTGTGTCTTCAAGTCGCTCAAGACCTGTGCCATCTGATCCATCTGTGCTATGCTCTGGCACTGCTTCTTCTCGATCAGCTCCATGCGGTCCAGCTTCTCGCTGATGATGCCCATGTCTGCAGCTGATGACTCTGCCTGTGCTGCTGCTGCTGTAGACGAACTGGCTGGACCTGCATCTACCCGTGCTATCCTCTGGTACTGCACGGGTCCTGGCTGAAGTGGCTGGGTCTTATGCGTGTAGAGCCGGGTCTGGGACATGACCATGTAGTTCTCTGCCATCTCCTCAAAAATCGCCCAGACCTGGTCATGGTCCTTGGCGAAGTAGGACCCACCACAAGAAGCGTTCACCAAGCCCTGTAGCTCTGGTGACAACCCACTGAAAAAACTCTGAACCAAGTTCGGCTTCGTGATATCATGGTGTGGCCATCTGTCCAGGAGCTCTCTGAACCTCTCCCAAGCTCGTGGAACTGCTCGTTGGGGAACATGGAGAAGTTGCTGATCAGGGCCCTTGCCGCGTTCGTCCGCCCGAGTGGATAGTACTTGTTCAAGTACTCGGTGCGGAGCTGCTCCCAGGTGTAGACGAATCTCCCCAAGTGTTTCAGCCAGGTGGCTGCTCTGTCTGCTAGGGAGAATGGGAAAGCAATCATCCGTATGGTATCCTGGTCCACATGCCTGTCGTGGACAGTACTGCAAATCATCAAGAACTCCTGTAGGTGGAGGTGGGGCTCCTCTGTAGCCAGTCCGTGAAACCGCGGAAGCAATCTGCAAGGTGTTCGGAGGGAACTTGAAGTCCCCCACGATAGCCGGAACCACCACCCAGTGGTGCATCAGTGTAGAGCCGGGATTGTGTAAATCCCTCATCGGTCTAGGTGGTCCTGCTCCTCCTGCGGCTGCTGCTGCTGCTGCGGCTCGTGCCTGTGCCTGTGCCTCATCGGGCTCCTCGGGCTCGCTCTGTGCATCTCTCTCTGCTCTGAGCCTCTCCATCTCGCGCCTCATCTCTATCATAAAAGCTCCCTGATCGCGGAGCTGCTGCTGGACTGTCTCTAACTGTGCGATCAGGGTGGAGTTGATCGCTCCCTGGTCTAGTACAAAGTGCTCTGGTCTGCGGGAGTGATCGTCAGAACTGCCGGCCATCGCGACGTCTGCAAAATCGAAGGAGCCCAACTCAGGTGCTGTCAAATGAATAAGTCTCTCCCGGGCTCAGGTCTCTCAGGTAAGTCAGAAAGGGGGTCGAGGGGGAACAGGGTGGAATCGTACTCGGGCTCGGAGAGCGGGTCTGAGCTCTCGCGAGCCAACCTAGATGATGAGGTAGACGCGCCCGAAAGCGGTGCGGCCAAAGGCTGCCTAAGAGATCGTCTACCCATCATCTCGATCTGGCGAGTAGGGCGGATGAGATCTGGAAAAACTATGATCGAAAAACAAACCCCCGGTTCACCAACGCAACGCGAGCTGAAGACCGTGAAAGTTCGGTCAAATTATCTTGTCGATTTTATTTTGGTGAACACTCAAGATATCAGAGCGATTACGTGACCTGTTGGGAACCCGATGCTCCCAAGAGACTGGCCCAATCCTAAAGCTAGATCTTTCCCAGCCAGTACAAGTTGCGGACCGTTTACCGGCTACCCGATCAACCTGCTTTGTTAAGGATGTCACGGCCCGCTTTACCGGGTACCGGAGAGATCCTCACTGGAGAACGACTAACTCTAAGACTAGTAGTCTAACGGAAGTTCAGGCGTGGCTCTATCCTAGTGTGCGGGTCACTCTCTCGCTCAAGCAAACCAAACAATGAGGGGGTTGCTCTCCCCAAGACACAATTTTTAGGGTGAGCGAGTTTTAAGATCAATAATTTTAAACAGTCCCAATTTTATGGTTTTTCTTTTTAGGTATTTTTCAAGCAAACAAAATCGCCTAACGAATTTTTCGGTTCTCCTGGTTATTAAGTCCAAAAACGGGGGAGAAGACGAAAAAGCCGATGCACGTGAAATCAATGATGCATGCTGAGTAAGAAATGCGTACCTGCCGCCAGCACTCACATGCAAAATGATCCGCGCATAAAATAAAGACAGAAAATAAACTAAGCTATATGATGCAACAGTAAAAATCGGCCTTAGACAAGCAACTTCTATTGATCGTGAAGAACAATAGTTAGTTAACCGAATCGAGTCCGGAGTCCGATCTTGGGAGTCACTCGGTGCCCGCCACAACGGGTCCTGCCAGCGCTGTATGTGACTCCTAACGGCACGTGGTCTCAAATCCAATTAAACTAACTTTTTTAGTGAATTTTAGTAAGGTCCAATTACGTTCTATAGGAACAGATATTCTATTAAGTGTTGGGCTTTAGAAATCTTACGTCACAATCAACAAAAAATCTATGTCTAGGGGCTCGAGCAAAACCGCGAAAAATCCGGAAAATGACAGTAAGAAATAAAAAGAAAACCGCGAGAAAAGCCGCGTAAAACCGCAGGTCCTAATGGGTCCCCCGAGCACGCCGGTGCTCGGCGAAACAGACCCGCTACAATCTAAGTCTAACAGTCCAAGTCCACAGTTAGAGGCCTGTATTATTACAATTAATAATAAATGAATGAATAAAACTATCCTACTGCCTCACTCCACTCAACTCTCTCTCTCGCTCTCTCCTGCGGCTTCGTAGAGAAGGAAGCCGCCTCCGAGTCTCGCGGTTGCACCGGCTCCTCGAAAGTTGCCTCCGCGGTCCTCGGGCCCTCGCAAGAAAAGAAAGAAGTGGTCAGACCAATAAAATAATCAAATAATAAATGAAAAATAAAAATGAGGATATATGTGCAAAAATGGAAATAAAATAACCACACAAAAAATAAAACAAAAATAAAAAGAAAAGAAAATCAAAATAAATCAAAATAAAACAAAAAGAAAATAAATACAAAAGCTGCGAAAAGCCGCGAGCTCCGAAGAGCCGCGAAAAACCGCGAAAACAAAAACGAAAAATAAAAACACTACTAAGCCGTGCTCCCCGGCAACGGCGCCATTCTGATATACACCCAAACCCACTAAGACCCGGGTGAAGGTAATGAAACAAGGGTCGTTGCGACCCGGATCTCAGAGACGGTGTGTATCAAGAAGAATCGAACCGCGAAATGAGTCAAAAATCAAACAAGGCAAAACAAGCGGTCCTAGCTATGATATTAACCTGGTATAGCTCCCAGGGTCGAACACAAGGAGCACGGATTGGCCCGTAGGCCTACGAAGTAGTGAAAATGAAATAAAAATAAAAGGAAATGTTTTTTAGAGGTTTTTTATGAATTTTTATATTTTTTTGGATTTTCAAAAGATAAAGAAAATAAAAGAAAGTAAAATCTAGGCAACTTCAACAATTTATTAAACACACCAGAAATAATGCAAAAATTAAGGAAAAATTGTTTTTGTGTTTTTTAAGTTTTTAAGTGTTTTTGGTTAATTTTTGATAATTTTCTAATGGGTAAATTATTTTCTAAAAATCAAATAGTGCTAAAAATGAAAGGTACTGTCCAGCAAGGCTTAAGACCCAAAAATAAAATATCTAAGGATCTTAAAAAGCCCTGGAGGTAATTTTCCTGTAATCTAGAAAGAATAAGGAAAATTTAGGCACCCTAATTATTGTTTTTGGATTTTTAAATTAATTATTATAATTTTTATGGGTTTTTAGGGGTTTTTCAATTTTTAAGGTTTTTAAGTGATGAAAAATAGCCAAAACTTGGCTAGAAAATCAATCAGCAAGCAAACAACAGTATCTAATTTTTTTAGAATTTTTTGGAGGTGATTTTATATTTTTTTGGTATTTTTAAACCTAGACAGTAGCTAAAAAGGCTGTTTTTGAATTTTTTAAAATACTAAATGAAAGTAAAAGTGTCCTCAAAAATCACTGAAATTCCTAGACCATGGCAGGAGCCATGTGTCAAAATCTCATTGGATTTGGAGGTGGTTTGGTATTTTATTCAAAAATGTAAAGTGGGCACTGTGCACAGGGACGAATGTGCAAATACCCGAAAGTCTGGGGGCCTAGGTGCAATTTTCCCAGCTAAACATGCGCGTGGCGCGTGCCTGGGGCACTCAGGGGCCTCTTGGTAAAAAAACTAAGTCTTAGGGCCTGTTGATAACTTGTATCAAAAGCCCAGGGACTCGGTTGCAATTTACCCAATAAAATCCGCACATGCACAATTAAAAACACTCACAGGGGTATAACTGCAAATACCAAAAAGCTTTTCTTCATTCAACAACAACCCAGAACTACAGGTGAAAAGATGTAAAAAACCCAACGAAGCACGTGGCGAAGCACGTGGTCACATACACACAGGGGCATACATGCAGATAAAACTAAGCACAAGGTCCATAATGCAATTTTACCCTACGTAAATAAAGTTCTAAAAATATTTACAGGACTAGAAATAAAACGACAAACTAAAAGGGGGCCCTAAGCAAATTACCCCTTTATTCGTCGACGGCCAGATGCGCGCCACGTGGTGTATCCAACGGTCGGACGGCGGGCGCTCTTCCTCTTCTTCTCTTGGGCTCGATCGACGGTGGAGGCGAAGACACGTGAAGATCTAACGGTGCTGGGCTCCGATGCCTCTCTCCTCTGCTGCAACGGTCCGGATGAGTCCCTCGGATCGATCAACGGCTGCTGCTCCTCGAAGAATGGACGCTCAAGATGGAAACTGGAGCAGAGGGTCTGATCGGACGGCTCTGGAGGATGGTGAAAGAACACGACGCCGGCGAGCTTCGCCGGCCTCGTGCGCCTGCAGTCGTCCTCGTCAGCTGCTGCTGGATATCGGAACAGGTTCGCGGTGAAGCCCCGCAGCTGATGGTATTGTCCGATAGCCCAGCCGAGCCCTGGAGGGGCTCCGGCGAGGCTGGCGGCGCGAAGCTCCTGGCTGGAATGTAAGGGGGCTCAGACGCCTCCCTTTGGGCCTGCAAAGCAACCAGAAAAGCTTCGCGGGTCGAGGGCAAAGTGCCTCGACCCAAAGAAGCGGGGTGAAGGTGGCGGGTGGATCGGTGCGAAGGAGCTCCGGCGAGCTGGGGATGGAGGAGCTCGACTCCCAGCTCCGGGGCGAGCTGGTGGATGGCTGGGCGAAGAACGTGCGTGGGGAACGGCGGAGATGGTGGTGTGCTCCGATGATCGAGATAGTGTGCGTGATGGTCGGAATCAGAGGAACACGTCGGAGAACGGATTTGGGCGAAATCGGAAATTACACTAAATGGCGGAGCGAAATGGATACCTGGATGATGCGGGAGACTGGGCTGGAGTGTGGCTACTCCTGGTCCTTGCCTCAAGGGTCGTCAATGCCCGAGGCTCGAGCTCCGGTCAGACGTCGGAGCACGGCGGCGCAAGGCAGCCGGATCGATGGTCCCAAGCACCTCCTCCTCGCTGCGACACCGGTGGATGCAAGTTGTCACCTTGCTAGTTGCGATGGAGCTCACTGGAGAGAGAATGGGGAGCCAAAGATGGAATGAGAGTGCGGCGGAGCTCGGAATATATATGCGTGCAGGTCCGGAAAGGAGGTGGCGGGTAGGGCGAGCTGATGCGCGGATCTCGAGGCCAAAGCTCCGGCGCGCTTCTCGGATGTGACATGGTCATTGCGGACCCGGATTTGGGGTGGATGGAAATCGGGTCATCAAGAGAAAAATCCGAGAAGGCGGGTCGAATGAACAGACCCGGGCTCTGGTGGTCCTGGGGGAGGTGTTGACCGGGGGTCAACAATCCCCCGTGGACCAATCAGAGCCCGCCAATTATTAAAATTTTACTTAATTTTTTTGGGGCCTTAAATGGCCGAATTTTCAAAAACTTAAAACATGAAAAATTTTTGTTTTAATTTTTTCTATTTTTTGTGATTTTTTAATTAATTTTTGGAAATTAAAATAAAGTATAGACATAGTAGCTATACATAGGTATATATACACTATATTGATTTTTGATTTTTGATTTTTAATTATTTATTTTTATACATTTTATTCCTATTTTATATTTTATTTATTTATAAGATAAAAATGAGGAAATAAAAGGCTATTTTTATTTATTTTTATTGTTTATATACATAGGGGAAATAATTATTTATGCACAATTATATACATGGTATATATACAAGATATTTTTGTATTTTTAATTTGTAATTTTTATTTGATTTTTGTTTTAATTCTTTTTATTTATTTTATGTACAATATATACCATAAAATATTTACAAAAAGTTTTGGAAACAAATAGCTTTATTTACAAGGTGAAATAAGGTAAGGGAGGTGGTCTATGTACATGGTGAAAGGTTCTTTTTGGTATTTTTGATTTTTAGATTTTTATCTTGTTTTTAATAGCTATAAATATGTACAAATATTCACAAAATATTTACAACATATTTTTGGTTGAGGAAAATATTTAATTTATTTATTTATAAATATATACATAAGTGAGCCCCTATCTCCCTCTACTTGGCTTTTATGCGGTCAGGCCCATGCTGAGCCCTCCCTTGGGTTAGGTTGCTCAATATTTATTCTAAATATTTCCCTCTTTTTCTTTTTCATCTTTATTCTTTTATTTTTGCACAAAAACATGCTAATTATCTAATTTTACAAACATGCATGCTTTTGCTAACTAACCCTATTTACACATATCTACATGCATTTGCATAGGTTTTTGTAGCTAAAATATAAGAATAAAGAGTGATGAATGGGTATTCATCAATGCTCAGCAAAACTGAAACCTACAATATATGCAAATGCATCCGATGAAATCACCCTAGATGAGAAATTGCTATTAGCATGAAGAACAATATGCTAAATATCTAGAAGTGAGATCCAAAAGTCCGATCTCTGAAGTGCATCAGTATCTGCAACAAACGGATCCTGCAAGCGATGTATAACACTTCTCTCGACGCTCGATCTCAAATCCAAATAAATAATAATTTACAGATTTGACTAATTCCAAATGAGTCTATAGGTACATGCAATGTTATTATGTATTTGGCCTTAGTCTATCGACAAGCAATCCTACAACTAGGGCTCAATCACAGAAAATAAAGAAAACAAAATCAGAAAACAAAATAAAAAATGTGGTGAAAAAAATAAGAAAACTGACGAGGCCCCCAAGGTAACAATCCATCGGGCACTGGACCTTGTAAAGTGTGAAGTGTGGCAGAGTCCTGAATTATACAAGTTATAAGGTCTCTCTCTCTTTAAAATACATAAATAAATACACTAAAACCAAAATGGCTCTGTCTTCAAAATTTCCCTAAGTCTTCCTTGATGCTAGGTCGACAAACTGAAGCTAGCTTTACGTGGGTGTGCAGGCACTCCAAAGAGGGCCTCCCTCGATCTGCAGTACCTCGTAGCAAAGTCAACAAAGAGAGGGGTTAGACAACTCAAAATGATATCAAATAAAGAGAAAAATAAATAAAGGAATAATATAGATAGAAAATGACACAATCAATCAAAAGCCAATCTATGTGTTGTTGCTCCTCGACAAGGATGTCATTTGTTTAACCCGTAAATCGAGTGGTTGTATATTCCACACAAGGTGGGAATACAGTCGTCGAGGTGACCGACAAGAAATCCGGACTAAGACAATAATTAACCCACAACAAATAATCAAGCAATGAAAATAAATGTGAGTTAAAATCTATTATAACTCTACAATGCATGTGTATAGTGCAAGTATGTAGAGTGTCGAACACAGGGAGCAAACTAGATAGATCGGGCAAATGAATGCAAAATGTGATTGTTTGTCTATATTTTTGTGGATTTTTAATTTTTATATTTTTTATTTATTTCTATTTTATATTTGAGTTTTAATTTCCTATATTTGTATTTTCTTTTTATATTTTTATATTTTTTTTAAATAAAATATAAATATATATAGAGTATATATATAATATAGACTGATATGGATATAATTACTAATAAAAATAGTCAAAATAAAGAAAACAAAATCTTTTTGGGTTTTAAATAGTTTTTTACTATTTTGTGATTTTTTAGGAATTTTGCTATTTTTATATATTTTTAAGTCAAAACCCTAAATCACGGTTTAATTAAATAAGACGAATTAAAATGGAGATAAAAATGACAAACAATATAAAAATTCCTTCAAATTAATTTTTATTAAATAAATAATAATATAAAGAAAAATACAAAATAGAAAACATAATTTTTAGAATTTTTGAGAGTTTTGTAGATTTTTATAAAGGTTTCTAGTGTTTTCAATTTTTAAGAGTTTTCTTTTATAATTTTTAGGGATTTTTGGTCCAGAGTTGTAAAATAAATTAATTAAATAAGAAAACTATTTTTTTGGATTTTTTTTTCAAAATTTTTTATATTTTTTGTATTTTCTAATGTAGATAGGGACAAAAAGGGTTATTATTTATTTTTAATAAATAATAAAAAGTCCTAAAATTGAAACATAAAATATGTACACAGAAGTGTGTGCAATCAAGAGCATACATGTATTTTTGTGGATTTTTCTGAGCAAAATAGCTATTTTAAAGAAATAAAGGAAACAAAGAGAAACTACATTACTATCAAGGGCCTTTTTTGTAAATAATAGAAAGTACACGGGCCAATCTACAATCTTACCAAAAATATATAACTGGAATAAAAAGTTCTTAGACCTAAATGAAATACAAAAATCATCAGGGACACAGCTGCAAAATGTCCCCTCGCGTGGGGGCATCACGTGAGGTGATGTGGCGTGGACTTGGATGCAGTTACCAAAAGTTTAGGGGCCTACTTGAAAATTTTACAAAACTTAACAAATGACAAATGGAAGTTTTTATACTAATAACTAAATATAAAAATTGATTGGGCATATTATGCAAAATACCCAATTTGAGCGCGATCGAACGGCGGGCCTCCTTCCACTTATCTACGTGGCGGAGCGAGAGAAGACGATGACGCTTCGGCTCGAATGGTTGCGGTTAAAAGATCGCAGGATGAACTGACGGCTGATTTGTGGAGGATCAGATGGTTGCTGCTGTGCCTGGGGCTCCTCGTCGATCGGACGGTGGGGAGCGAGGGAGGAAGAACAGGGAAGAACACCAGGTCAGGCGAACTTTGATCCCCTCCCCCTCGCATCTTCGGTGATGGATGGTGCTGCGACAAGGCACGGAATGCTCCAGGCGAGGCATTCTATCCGATGGAAGCTTCAAAAGGGCGTGAAGAACACCGAGACTCCTCCACAATGTCGGGACGGGACGGAGCTCTAGGTGCTTTGCTCAGTTGGAAAAACGACCCCGTAGGGGTTCCTTTGGCCCACCAACACCTGCAATAAGCTCAAGCAGACACGGGCGACGGTCCTGGGGTCCTTATTGGATGGAACGGGCGCAGAATGGAAGGTAGTGGCGGTGCTCTGGCGAGGTGAGGAGGAGGGGCACCGTGATGCCAGATCAGAAACTGATCTAGATGGATGAAGGGTGAATGTGGTGGTGAAGAGAAGATAGAAGAGATGAGGGTGGAAGGATGCGTCGGGAACAAGGGAATAACATGGCGGAGGTTTGTCAGAGCGGAGCTCCGGTAAACTACGGGCCTGGGATTAACGGTTAAAATATGCGATTAAACGATAACCTAAGGGCAGAAAACGATCCTAGGAACTAAATGAATCTAAAAAAAGAAATATAAGGGATTACCTCATCGATGGAACCATGAGACAGGGACCTCGACGGTCGGTGGTCGGAGAAGGCGACGTCGGCCCAAGACCTCGCTCTACTTCGCCGCCAACGGGCTGGGGAGGAAGATGTCACCTTCCTCTATCCAGGACTCCAGAAGGCGGACACTCACTCGATTAAAGGAGGTTCAAAGAATCAAAGGAAGGTTGCAGAGGGATTTTGTACAAGGCTAATGATGCGATGGGAAGACCGAGTTGCACCGCTAACCTCAGTGATCCACAGCTCGAGGAGTCGAGCTGGCGTGAATTACCAAGGATCGAGGCCAAAAGTCGTCAAGGGCTCGATACGAGAAGGTGAAAGAATCGAGCCCGAATCGAGAATCGAGGCAAAAAACCAGGTCTGATAGGGACCAAGTGCTGGTCAGAGAGTTAACCACGGGTCAACTTCTGACATGACCTGGTTGGTCCACATGGACCAACCAGGAAAACCTAGCCTGAAAAAGATTTAAAAAATAAAAAAGAATTAATAAATGATTTTATTAATTTTGAATTATAAAATAAAAAAATGTTTATTATTTCCTAAATTATTTTATTATGTTTTTTATTTATTTTTAGAGGTAATTAATTACAAGTTAATTTTTAGGGCTAAAATATAGGTATATTTATATACGTTTTTGTGTATTTTATTCTTATTTTGCATTTTTTAATATAAATTAGTTTATTATTTTATATAATATTACTTATTTTTGTATATTTAAATATATTCTTATTATATTTTTCTGCGATATTATATACACTTAATTAAATAGATGTATTAAGTGTATAGGTATAATTATAGGTATTTCATATATGTAATTTCTTTACATATTTTATTTTAGTGTTTTCTTTATGGTTGTATTTTAGTTCTAGTATGTACATATATTATAAATAATATTTACAAATTATAAAATTAATAAATAATAAAGTGATTATTTTAGTCGGGTATATTATACAATAGGGGTCCAAAACATAACTTTCGCACCTTAACTCCAAAAAAATATGAACCACCTTCATTAATAGCTTATTAAAAGTTATATACAATTAGAGGTGATTTTGATATATTTTGAGTTTTTATTTGAGAGATATGGGTCTGGGAAGTTAGGATTTTGGAATTTTATTCAGATTATAACTTTTACATAATATATTATTTTTGTATGAAATAAATTTTGTATTTTTTATACTTTATTATCTACAACTTTCATGTACAAAGTTTCTTTATTTGAAGTATAAAAAGTGGAAAATAAAATAGATTCCAAATGAATAATAAATGAATAAATAAATGGGATTTTTATTATATTATTGGCCCTTATCTCCCGCTACTTTATTCCTTGTCGACCTAGTCATCAAGATGCCTAGGTCTCGGTGTTTAGGGTCAAAAAATATCTTCGATATTTTATTATTTGTCTTTTCTTTTCTTTATTCTATAATTTTAGCATTAAAAATGGTATTTTATATAATATTTATACAACAAGGTATGGATGTTAATTTATGCAAATTAAGAGTCTTTACATGCATTTACTAGGGTTTATAAGGCAAAAAATGAAAGTATAAAGGTGATGAAATGGAGATTCATCACCATGTAATTGTAAATTTTGATTCTCTATAACAAAAAAAGTAGATTCGATTCAACACCACCCTACTTGTTGAACCTGATACAAAGCATTTATATCCACATTCACATGTTCAAATTGATACATGCATTCACACGTTCAAATCCAAGCTCACATTCACATATTTGAAATAGATAGTGGAAATTAATTACCAAAAGAAGTTTAAGGGTACAAGTTTGAACTCAGTAATAATAATAAGATTTATTTTTTTCGAAAAAAACTCACTCTATCTACCAAATAATGTTTTGTCGTACTCATTTCCTTTCCTTGTCCTTGTTCTTATACCTATCTCTTTTGTTGATTTTGCCTCGATCATTGATAACGATCATGCTCATTCGACATTTCTCTCGGATATATATATATATATATATATATATATATATATATATATATATATATCTGTCTGCATCAACATCATCCTCATCTTCATCTTCAACTATATCCTCATCATCTTCATCATTATTCATCTTTTTTCTTCTAAAAGTAATAAAATCAATTATTATCTAACAAAAGCTCTTATATAAAAGAAGAGAAGCAATTTTGCAAATTTATGTATAGCTATAGTATTTTATCAAAACTCTTATGTTTTATGTCAAATGAATAAAACTTCGACCTAAATGATTGTATGTAATAGGTGGATGGACCATCACACTCACTTGTAGAACCTATGGAGTTTTGCTACATTAAAGAATGACTTCCTAACTTAACTCAGCAACAAATGACAATCTATCTTCCACATGTATAAATACATAATTGGTATTAAAGAAGTCCAAGTAACAATCATGTGAAATATTACATTAACAATCATGTAATACATTGAACATGTTTATAAATGAGATTTGATATATTTACTTTCACGGACTATACTTCAAGAATGGACCACTCATTTTCAAGCATACAGGTCTTCGTCCACCATTCTTCTCATAAGAGATAATGTTAACTAGACATTTATTATCTTTTTTAACATGTTAATAATTTAAAAACTATATAAATTGTAACATACTGGTCCTTTAAGGCGCACCTTAATTAATGAAAACTTAATACTTGTAAGGTGCATCTTATAATATATGTTTTTTGTGTGTCAACCTTTATGATTCCGCGTACCTTTTCCTTTTATAAAAAAAACTACAACTTTCCTTCTTCGTTTGTGATTGTTGGATTTAATTTGTATCTCTTGATTGGGGAATAACTACCCATACGTTGGCTTTCCTCCTCTGAATTTAGATTTTTCTTATTTCTGAAATTAATATTCTATTTTTATTTCACAACTATTCATGAAATAGTCATTTATCTTCATTTAGTAATGAGTAGGGTTGTTAATCGAACTGAACATGTTCGCATTCGATTAGAGTTCGTTCGATAATAGTTCGAAAAATGTTCGTTCGTTTCTAAATGAACTGAACATGAACTTCAAATTTTAGTTCGATAGCTTAACGAACCGAACATGAACATAACATATGTTCGTTCGATACAAGTTCGAGTTCGATATATGTATGTATGTGTGTGTATTTGTATGTGTAACTTAGTATTTATACACTTAATAAATTTTGAGGTTAAAGAAATTGTGTTATTTATTGGACTTTGTACGACTTTAATTGAATAATTTCTTATTTTTACTGCTTATCGAACCTTTTTATCGAACTCTCGTTTCGAACTTGTTCATGTAATAAGTTTTAGTTAAGTTAAATTGTTAACGAATTGTTATCGAACCGAACTCGAACGTTCGTTTTCTAAACGAACTCGAACTCGAACATATCCTATCGAACATTTATCGAACCGAACTCGAACTCGAACTTTCGAACTTCCTTATCGAACCGAACTCGAACATAGGTATGTTCGTTACAGTTCGGTTCGATTAGCAGCCCTAGTAATGAGTACCATTTTTTTCGCACTACCTAGTCCACAGTAATACAATTTATTCAAAATTAACTACCATTTTCAAGAACAAAAAAACAAGAAATAAGAATAAACCATCTTGTTCCACTTTTATCTCGATAACACAACCAATGTTAATAACAGAAAATAAAACTTCTTATTCTGTATTTTACAATCTACAGTGTTAAAATAAAGATCAGAATAACTCTAAGGCCATGTTTGGTAGGAGAATAAGCCCTGAAATAAGGAGCCAATTCTCCTCACAGTCCCAGTGGTAAGACTATTCCCCATTATTTCATCTTATTTCACTCTTATTTCTATCTTTATCCCACCTTACCTACCTTTATTTCATCTTATTCTCCTTATTCCTATCCTCTAGCCGAACAAAGAATAGACCCTTATTCTCCTTATTCCCCATCTTTATTCCTGCTTATTCTCGAACCGAACGGGTCCTAAGGCTATGTTCGTTTAGAGAGTAAGCATTGGAACTAGGGTTCAATTCCCCGTTCGATATGATTTCCAACAATACGGCTATTCACATCCACGTCTCATTATTTCACCTTATTTTACCCTTATTCCTATATTTGTTCCACATTACCTATCCTTATTTCACATTATTCTCTTTGTTTCTATCTTTCCAGTCGAACAGAGAATAAACCATTATTCTCCTTATCCCCCCTCCTTATTCATACTTATTCCTGGATCGAACACCCCTTAACGAATAAGGTGGCTGCCTATCCCTTGCACAAACATAGATGAAAATAACTTCAATGAATTCGACATGAATTCACGTATAAAAGTGTGCTCGATGCATTTTTTTATCCATTAAGAACTTATAATCTAAATTTTGATCCTGGAAAAATGGTTTTCATACTTAAAAATTACCCAAATGCATGGCATGACATATCAAGAATCATGTCACATTTGACATTGCTAGTTAGATCGTTGATGTATGAGAACTTGTTCCATCTCTATGCATGATGTGATATCTTCTGAAAGTCCCATGTCATTTTAGATTTGATTTCATTATATACTTGTGGTTGATCTAACTTTGAAGACTTAACAAGTACTTATTTCAAACTCATGCTAGGTCTGCATACTATCCCATCATTTGATGGGAGGTCTTTGGAAATCTACGACAATATTGATTCATTTTAGTGGCATGTTTTCGAAACTTGTCATATCAGTAGTTCATTTTGATAATGGGTCTCCTTCATCCTCATTGTCACACCATCTCCACCTATTACATCACCACCATCATGACACCACTACTGCCTCACTGTCATTGACTTGCACCACAATTACCACCACCACCGCATTCAACCCAAAGAGGATCATTTGTTGTGGTTTCCCCTGCTGTAACGCAGAGGAACCGTCAGATGTGAGATAAGCGACCTTGATAGGGAGCCGACTATCTCCGACCCCTTATCAGAGACGTCCTTCTGCCATCCCACGAGTCCCTGAGACAATCTGCCTCCCAGACTACAACCACTACCACGATCATTGTTTTTTTTGATGGGTAATTGTGTCATCTATATTTCATTCACAAAAATTGGATTTACAATATTTGGGGCTCAGGGAGCCACGTAGTGACTAACAAAAAACAGCACAGTTACAAAACATCTCTTTTGATACGTCAAGGAATTACGTCCCCTAGAATTGATGGGGCTCAAGGCACATTCCAAAAAAATGATGTGTTGACATCAGCCACGATGGAAGCCGCCACCAAGGAGGATGAAGAGGAGCGCGAGGCGGTCCATCGAAGGTTTCTCTCCCTCCAAATATGCCATACGCATGTGGAGAGTGCAATGCACCATATCCGCTATTGACTGCAAGGCTGAACAGAAGCAATCCAGTCAACAATTGAGGGCAGCGACGACGGTGGGGGCCGCAAAAGACCCAACTCGGCAAGCACCTGGGACCAGATGTCCCCCGAGAAGGCACAGTGAAAGAAGAGGTGGTCCCGGGTCTCAACAGAAGAATCGCAGAGATAGCAACGATCCAAGGAAGCAAGGCCAAGCCGCTCCAGCCTCTCCAAGGTGGGGAGCCTATTAATGATCGCTCAGTAGAGGGTGCAAGCATGTTTAGGGACAAGCCCCTTGCACCACACCACCGCAGCCCAAGGAACCAGCGTCCCCCGGTGTCTGACAACCTCGACGGGCTGGGAGAAGGAGAATCCTTTAGGAGTGCGAGTCCAGGTATGATGCCCGTTGATGCAGGAAATGAAGCCCTGGTAAGAGCTTCTACAGCGGAGGATGGACTTCCAAAGGAGAGAGTCCCCACTCTTGGGGGCGACCTCCCAGAAGTTATGAGTATGAAGATATCTCATTCGCAAGAATGAGGCCCACAGCGAGTACTTAGAGGTAAGGATGGACCACCCCCAAGACACTCTCATTGCATCACGAACCATGGCCAAGGAGCGAAGGCCCAGCCCGCCTTCCTCCTTAGGCAAACAAGTTGTATGCCAACTAACATGGTGCAGGCCGAAGCCCCATAGGAAGTTGGCACACATATTGTCCACCCTAGCAACCGTAGCACAAGGAATGAAGCAGCCACCAGCCCAATAGAGATTGATTCCCGCAATAACAGTCTTAAGCAATTGCAGCCTACCCGCCAAGGATAGGGATGAAGCCTTCCAGCCACTGAGAGCAGCCCTAATACGATCTTCCAGCACTTGTGCATGGGAGCCTCTCCCAACAGAAGAAACCAACGGTAGGCCAAGGTAAGTTGTGGGGAGAGCGCAACGCAAGATCCTAAGACGAAGAGTGGTAGCAAAGTCGGAGGGGGCCCCCTTGGGCCGAATGAGCTTACTCTTGCGGGGGTTCAAGCTCAAGCCAGAGATTTCACGGAAGTCTTCCAACACCCTCTTCACCTCAAGGATAGTGGAAGAGGTAGCCTTGGAGAAAAAGAGGAGATCGTCCGCAAAAATTAGGTGGGTAGGAGCCACACCCCTGCCCCGGCCCAACGGCCTGATACTACCATTGACCACCGCATCCTCCATTAGGGAGGACAGCGCCTCCATGCCAATCACGAACAATAAAGGGCTGAGAGGATGTCCCTGTATAAGGCCCCGCGTTCCCTTAAAGAAACCAACAGAGGAGCCGTTGATAAGAATGGAGTAAGAGACCGTAGTTATACACTTGGCAATCCAATCAATCCAAGTCGCATCAAAACCAAAAAGTTCAAGAGATCTCAGGATAAAGGAATTCTCAATAGTGTCAAAGGCTTTAGTGAGATCAACCTTTAGACACGCCCGATGAGAGCAAGCTTTGCTATCAAATGATTTGACCAACTCCTGAGCCAAACGTGAACAATCACCGATGGCCCGACCCTTAATGAAGGCCGATTGATTATGCGAGATGAGGTGCTGCAGGACCAGGTGAAAAGCGAGAGAGCGAGAGCCGCTAAATAGCGGTCTGACAAGTCAGACTCACTGTCGCTGGTGCGACTGCTCAAACTTCCTCGGTCTTCAACAATTAACCCACACAATCAATCAGAGAAAGAATAGCAAGGATTAAAATTTATTATACCCTACTAATGATGTATAATGGCAAGCAAGTAGGGGTCGAACACAAGGAGCAAAGGTATAGAGCACGGATAAAAATCCAAACCTGAATCTAACAAGCAACTTAGCCAATCTAGAATTTTTGTGGGTTTTTTTTATTTTTATATTTTTTATTTAATTTTTAATTTTATATTTTTGTATTTTGGTTTTTAATTTACTGATTTTTATATTTCCTTTTTATATTTTATATTTTTTTATTTTCTTTTTCAATATTGGAAGGTAAAGGCAAAGTAATAAAAGACAAACTAAAACATTTATAAAAATGCACAAAAATACTCAAAAAATTCAGAAATAAAATGTTTTTGGTATTTTTAGGGTTTTCTACTGTTTTTGTGATTTTTGGGGATTTTTCTAGGTGTTTTTGGTATTTTAATTACTGAAATAGGGCTAAACAGTGGAAATAGGGCTGGCTGTGACAAAAATGCAAGTTAAAATTAACAAACAGCAACCAAAATTTTTCACACTATTTTTCCAATAAGAAGGACAAGATAAAGAACAAACAGGAACTGAGTTTGCTATTTTTGGATTTTTCTACTATTTTTTATATTTTTTTGAAGTTTTTGAGTGTTTTTAAATTTTTAGTGTTTTTCTTATGAGATTTTTAATGATTTTTGGCTGGGAGTTAAAACAAACTAAAAGACGCAGAATATATTTTTTTGGAATTTTTCGGGAGTGTTTTTATATTTTTTATGGATTTTCTAGGTTAGACAGTGCACAAAATAGATGTTTTTGGTTTTTAATAAATATAAAAATAAAGTAAAATCAAAAACTAAAATAGTGGCGTTCAAGTGCACATATCCAGGAGCCTAAGTCTATTTTTGTGGAATTTTTGAACTTAGGATGACATATTAAATAAATACAACAAGCATCCAAAAATAAATGAGCCTGGCAGGGGTATATGTGCAATATGTCAAACATCCAGGGGCATTCATGCAATTTTCACCAAGAAATCACGCGCAGCTCACGTTACTCACCACTCACAGGGGCATAAATGCAATTAAAGAAAACCGGCAGGGCGTACATGCAATAGTTCCAAAAATATATTATGTGTCCTACGCACAGGGACGAAATCGAAAATACTGAAAAGTCCTGGGCCTATCTTGCAAAATACCCAAAAGTCACATGCCAACGTCACGTGAGGTGACGTGGCGTGGACCGAAGTGCAAATAGTGATAATGTGAGGGTCCGCGTGCAAATATTACAATACTTTTTAAACTACAAATAAACATTACTAGATTAAAAGGTAAATACAAAAAGGCGTGGGTTAAAAGTGCAAAATACCCACGGTGCTTGATCCAGCGGTCGATGGCGATCCACTTATCCACGTGGCACACATCCAACGGTGCGTACCCCTTCGTCACGAACGGCTGGGATTAGATCTTCAAGGCATGATCGGACGGCTGGGAGGCGCAGGAGATCGGACGGCCGATGATGCGTCTGGAGCTGGCGGTTGATCCGACGGCAGGGAGGGGTTCACGAAGAACACCTCCCCGGCGAACTTCGAGGTACGATTCCGGCCGACACACGGCCGCTCCGGCCCCCGGATCAAGGGCAAAACGATCCCGGGGCTCTTCCGCTTCAGCAGGTAGTCTCAGGCGAGGCCGAGACAGCTCGAGGTGCTCGGACGGCGAAGAAGACCTGGGCAGCTGGTCCTTGGTTCGTCGAGGGTCGATCGAGCCTCCTCTTGGGCTCGGACCTGCAGGTTTAAGTGCACAAAATCCGGCGAACGATTTGGTGGGCTTCGATGGTTCCGATGAGGCGAAATATGGAGCGGGCGTAGAACTCCGGCGAGCGGCAGAGAGAAGAGTTCGGGCGGCTCGATCTGAGCGAGATCGAGGGGGAATGAAGGGTGGCGCGGAGTGACGGAGCGACGAGGAAGAAGATGGAGGTGGTCGGTGCGGCGGTCGATGATAGACGTGGTCGGAAAATGGAGGCGGAGCTCAGCTCCGCCGTGGGCTTTGATCGATGATTCACGGCGAATGGGTGATCGAGAGTAAGAACTGCTAGAGGCCTACACTAATCTATGCTAAGGCTACAAAAAGACGAAGAGAAAGGGGGAGGAGACTCACCAGAAACGTCGGGCGATGAAGCTCGGCGGAACTCCGGCGAGGGTCGGATCGACTTCGATTCGACGCCAACTGACGCAAACCCAAGGTCAAATCGACTCCTGCTGTCACCAGGAGCACAACTGGCTAGGGGTTTTCGAGTGGTTTTGGCGGAAGAAGGATCAAAATCAAATTTGAAGTCGGGGGGTTCTATTTGAAGAGTTGACGGCGAGGCGAGGAAGACGAGGCCTCAGCGCCTCGGTCAGTGATCCACAGCCCAAGGAATCACTTGGGCGTGAATCACATTGACCGAGGAAAAGATTCCAAGAAGGAACCATCACCAAATGGTGATCGAGGTTCCCTCGAAAAAGGAGTGAACAGAGGGTCAAACCTGACCCTGACAAGGGCCAGACCTCGGTCAGAGAGTTGACCGAGGTCAACCAATGGAGCGTTCTGGTTGGTCCACGTGGACCAACCAGAAAATTCCTTGGCCAAAAACCCTTATAAAATGAATAAAAAATATCAGACGAATTAATTAAATTTTGAGTATAACATAAAAAATGTTTGTAATTTTATGAAGTATTTTATGGTGATTTTTGTTTATTTTTATGAGCCATATTTTTACAAGTTTGTACTCATACCCTTATAGGTATCTATATCTATGTATTTAAGTATTTTATTTTTATTTAGGTACTCTTAAATATTTTATTTTGGTTTTTATTTTCTAAAATTACAACATACTTTTATATACACAAATATATTTTTATTTTATTTTATTGATGTATTATGTATATTAAATAAAATACAAGTATGTTTTATATTGGTATAAGTGTATGTATAATACCTATGTATTGAATATATACAAGTATTTTTATTTGTATTTTATTTATGTTTTTATTCTGATTTTAATGCACCTAATTATTATAAGTATTATTTACAACATTATAAAAATATAAAATTATAAAAATAAATAAATAATAAATTGAATATTTTAATATGTACAAGGTACAATAGGGGTCCAAAAGTCAACTTTCAAACCGTAGCTCCGCCAAATGCGAAACCACCACCATTAATTAGATTATTTTCTTCTATATATAATTAAGGGTGAGTACGCTGCATTTGGAGTCTTTATTTGTGAGATACGGGTCTGGGAAGTTGGGATTCTGGACTTTTATTCAGACCATAACTTTTTATCTGTTCATTATTTTTCTGTGAAATCAATTTTGTATTTTTCTTTATTTAATTATCTACAACTTTCATGTACAAAGTTTCTTTATTTGATGTATAAAAAGTGGAACCAAAAATAGGTCCCAAAATGAATAAAGAATGAATAGAATGTATAGGTGTTTGGACTGTATCTCTGACCTTATCTCCCCCTACTTTATTCTTTGTCGACCTATTCATCAAGATGCCTAGGTCTCGGGGTTTCGGGTCATAAAATATTTACAATATTTTATTCTTTTTCTTTTCTTTTCTTTATTCTATAATTTTGGCTTTAAAAACCGCATTTTATACAATATTTACACACATATACATGAATGCTAAAATGCATGAATTAATGCTATTTACACGCATTTACTAGGGTTTTTAAGGCCAAAATGATAGAATAAAGATGATGAAACGTAGCTTCATCACCAGGGCAAGCCGTGAAGCAATGACCTTGGCGAAGAGCTTATAGATCACGTTGCAACAGGCGATGGGCCTAAAGTCACCCAGGCCTGTGGCGGAGTCCCCCTTAGGGACTAGAGTGATGAAAGTGTGGTTGGCTTCCCTAACCATTGCGCCCCCTTGATAAAGGAAGACCATTGCAGCCAGCACATCATTCTTAACAAGAGCCCAATGTCTCTTAAGGAAGCCGGCATTAAAGCCATCAGGGCTCGGGGCTTTTTTGGAGTCAATGTCGCGGAGGGCTGAGGAAATCTCATCCTCAACGAACGGTCTCACTAACCAGCGGTGAGCCTTAGGAGAGAGGATCATGCGAGGCGGAGGGGGGTCAGGCCTGGAAGGCCTAGGGAGCTCAGGAGCGAGCAGGCCTTCAAAGAATGAGGTTGCCGCAGTTGCAATTTCCATGTGTTTGTCAACTTGACAGCCATTCTGGTCAATCAATGTAGATACGGAGTTCCTCGCATAACGAGCCTTGGTGGACAAATGAAAGAATTTTGTGTTTCTATCCCCCGGGAGGAGCCAATCGACCCGACTCTTCTGCCTCCAGACTGACTCCAGATCGGCATCTAGCTTCTCCAAAGATGCCTTAGCATCCACCTCCAGCTGAGCGAACTGCGCATCAAGAGGGTCAATGCTTAGAACCTCATTAATGCACACTTGAGGGCAACCTCGACTGCCTTGACTTCAAGGAAGACATTTGCCTCTCTGCGGGCCCAAGCACAAAGGGCCCTCTTAACAGCCTTAAGTTTTTGGATCATGCAGTAGAGAGGATTTCCAACAACAGAAGATGACCAGGCGCAGGAGACCGTATCCAAGTAACCAGGCCGAGTGGCCCAGTAATCGAAGCAACGGAAAGGGGGGCGAGGGCGAGGGGCGTCGGTGATGCGGATAGTGAGGAGCAAGTGGTCAGAGGCCGAGGCATGAGAGTAGACCAACTTCGAATGCGGGAGGAGGGCGAGCCAAGAGTCATTAACCAAAGCCCTATCGACCCGGGCGACGATTCTGGAGGGGCCAACAGAAGAGTTGGTCCAGGACCAGTGGTTTCCCACCGATTGTAGCTCCACCAAGTTACAGTGATCAATCCAAGAGTTGAAGTCTGCCATGGCACCACGGCCGGGGGCAATCCACCCCTTTTTTCGTGAGAGAACCTTACCACATTAAAATCCCCTAGGATAATCCAAGGGGTACGATCAGGGAGACTTTGGTGTCTAAGGTCCTCCCAAAGGCTTCTTCTTGCAGCCGAGCTGTTATCACCATACATGACAGTGACAATCAAGTTAAGGTTGCCTTTGTTGCTGCACTCGACGGTGATTGCCTGCTAGGAAATCCTAATGGCGAGCAGGACCATACGGAATCCTTCCATAAGACATAGATGCGGCCAAGTTCTGTATCATTGTGGATAAGATTCCAACCTTTAGGAATCGTCGCGGCGAATTTGGCACGGTTGGCTGGCCGAATCTTGGTTTCAAGCAAACCAATAAAGTCAGCATCAATTTTAGTCGTCTTGGACGTGAGCGTCTTTAGGAGTGTTCTTTGCTTGCGGGGTCTATTCAACCCCCGCACATTAAGAACAGCGAACGACATTAAGAGCAGAGTGTGTGGACATCTCGGCCAGATTGTTTTGATGGGCCACTTGCGGCCTTCTTCTTCCTGTGGGAGGCCACAGTCCAGGAGGGGTTAACCTCGGCTATCGATCCAGGGTGTTGACAGGGGCAGCTGCAGGGCAAGGGTAGAAGAGCTATCATCATTGCATGGTTTGTTAAGGTCAAGCACCTCCCCATGCCGAGTGAAAGGCCTCCTAGCCTGGGCGGGGGGATGTCTGTGCATAAGTGCTCTAGTGCCAAATGGGAAAGCAGAGAACGACTTCCCCGCGGTTCTCTTATGGCCGCGGTGCAGGGGAGGATTATCAAGCGCAATAGTAGGCGGGTCCAAGGCCTGATCAGTCAAAAGATCACAAGGGTCCATACCAGGGGCAGTCACCATAGGGCGAGAAATGGAAGAGTCAAGCATAGGCGAATTCTGATCCATAGGCGTCTCCTCGCCGTGGAGAATGCTCAGAAGGCCTTCCGATGCCCCTCCCATGAGCTGGACAGTGGGAGAGACGTTAAGCCCCCTGGAGTGGAGAACACCGGGGGATGGAGAACTGGAGGCGGCATCAGGGGCATGTGTTCCATGCAGAAGATCAGGAGGGCCGAGGTCTGAACAAGTGGGGCGCGGCTGGACAGACGGCCGCCCATCGGCGACTTGCAGGCCCCCCAGCGAGTGAGGAGGTCGGATGACATTGGCAGGAACAGTAATAGGACGGTCAGAAAGAGTTGGAGGATGCACCGCAAAGGGACATCTGGAGGAGCTGTGGTCAAAATTGACACATCGCTCGCAACGCGGCGGACTCCACTCAAGTTCCACTTGGATCATTTGTCGCTGGCCGTTGAAGAACACCAGAGGGACCTCCTTGGGGATAGGCTTTCCGGCATGAACAGAAATGCAGCAGCGCGCATAGCCGTCGCGCTGACCGGCTGTCGTAGCCGCGTCCATGAACAGTGGAGTGCCCAGTAGACTCGCTAACTTGTTTAGGATAGCAACCGAGGAGTGGCATAGACTAAGACCGTGGAACTTCACCCACAATGGGATTTCCGAGAGCAGGTCTCTTTCGAAGCAGGTGCCAGCTTCCTATTTTCGGATGACAACAAAACATCCCTGGAATAACCAGGGGCCTCCGTCGAGAATCCGTTGACAGACCTCAGCAGAGCCCAGCTTGAGGTAGAAGAAGCCATTAGGTCGAGGATGAAGAGTATAGCCTCCCTCGGGCTTCCAAACCTTCTCGATGAAAGATAGGAGAAGCTTACGAAAGGGGTTCTTCCCCAGGATGTAGAAAACGAGCGTATTCGACCATAATTTGTCCAGAGCCAGTATGTCCTCTCCAGTTGCAAACGCGACCGGACCGCCATCCAGGGTGACCGGGGGAACAAAGTCCATGCGCCTCGAGGGAGGGAGTTGGGGAAGGGAGCCCCCGCAGGCATCCCTCCATGGACGCGAGAGCGAAGGAGGTGGAGGGAGAGAAGGGATGGAGGTGGTGGGAGAAGGTGCCACAGGGCCTCGCGCGGGGGGGGGGGGGGGGGAGGGGTGCCTGAGGTGACGCGCCGGTGGCGACTGTGCTGAGGCATCGGGAGAAGGGATTACAGATGGGAGGCGAACTGCCGGATGGGGGTGGCCTTGGGGGAGATCAGCAGAGCCGGCGCGACTCAGCGGAAAGGGGTTGGGAGAGGGGGCTGAAGGTGGGGGGACGATAGAAGCCTCGGAAAGGGACTCCGGAGGGACGGCTGCGGCGCTAGGGTTTGGGGGGTCCGGGTCGGGAGGGAGAGGCATGGGGGTAGGCTTCTAAGGTCGGGAGGGATGTAACTCTAATACCACGATCATTGTTGCCACTACTACCATCGTGTAACCACCCTTGTTGCGCCGTCTCTTGTGCATGCCAGCACCACCACCACTCTCCCACACCGCATGCCACCTCCCTCGCTAGCTACCCCCTACCGTTGCGCCGCCACCACATTGCAGTCTCGTCCATCGATCCTGGCATAGCGTGGATTCCACGCCGCTGCTGCCGCCTCCTGCAAAATGGGACGTGAGATTGTCCTCCTCTTTAAACACGGATTTTTCAATTTTTGAGGCAGGTTTTGGAGTGTGTATACCATACCTAAAAAAATCTGAGGGCATGCGAGCTTAAGCGGGGGAGCTTGACACCTAATCCTCCTCCTGGAATGCGTCCAACGACTCCAATTCACATGCAAACAAAGAAGACGGACCAAACCTATCAATTATCAAAAGTTCCACCACCGGGCTTCCCTTTCTCCATTTCAAAGTTCCGGCGTCTTGTCATCACATGATGCCCTCTCTCTCTCTCTCTCTCTCTCTCTCTATTTCCCTCTCGCAGCATGCGGCGCTGCTCGTTCAGAACGTGCACGTGGGCCTTACCACACCACCTCCCTCACCGGTCTTTCTTACCCCAACTTGCGTCTGCCCTTCTCGATCGCTGCCCCACGCATGCATCAACAGCTCCCGCCACCAGTCACTGGATCCCCACCCATTAAAAATCCAGGTCTTTTCCTGCCCTCTACCTACACGCTAGACCTCCCACTATATCTATGTCTAGATCTCTATACATGCATGGAATCGCCGCTGCAAGATGGACTAGGGTTAGCATTTGGAAATAAGCAAACAATTACGGCAGCGATTCCACGAAGTCCTGTCTTTGGTTAGAAACCTTCCAGCCCTACAACTTCTTTGGCACTGGGAACCATGAACGGCAGTACATCTTCACGATATTATCACAATGCAATAGGACCCAAAATTAATCATCTCTTTTAACATGATTAGGACTAACGCCTTAAAGCTGCATAACAATCTAGTAATTAGGCATGCACTTGAACTGTCAAAAAAATTAATGGGGTAGAGCTGGACAACTGCTAAACACTACGGGTGCGTTTGGTTGGGAGTTACCTCTACTTTGGGTGGGTTACCCCAAAACTCATATTCTCAACCTATTAGTGGGGCTCACTTTCTTTCCAACCAAAAAAATATATATTATACCATCATATCATCTAAAAATCATAAAATACTCAACTTCTACTCAATATTCCAAACTTCAATACAATCACATCACAACAACCACCCACTTTTTCAAATTTCAATACAATCATACCATAATAACTACCAACTTTTTCAAATTCCAATACAATCACATCACACAAACCCTCCAAACACTTAACCCACCAACCAAATACACAAACACAAAACCGGATTATCCACCCCTGGATAACCCACGAACCAAACACACCCGTAAAATCTTGACGGTGGCGATCCCGTATTTAATTAGGATAAGATGCATTATGTCTTGTGCACGGTATTTAAGATGCATCTTTTTGGTATAGGTGACATTTGATTTCCGTCGATCGAGAACCCTAGACTATACGTACTGATTGAGGTGTACATTAGATCATGTCACGTCATTGTTTTATGCTTCACATAGAATTTTATTAGCCATTAAAATGTTGAATTGTTTTATGGATTATATTCCTCGTTACTTCATTGCATCATAATTTGTTTGGTGTAATCTATAATTCATTATTAATAACTCTCTAGATAAAATCATTCTTATCCGTAATGATTCTTCAATATTCATATATTATTGTTTATTATATTATTACGCGATAATTTGTTTGTATACACATATTTAAATTTCTGATAACTATGGATTAACTTGCTTGTGTATTGTTTCGAATATTTTATTGAGAAACAAAATTATTGTTTTTGGAATCAAAATTGTGCGGGAGTAGACATTGTTTGTTGTTAGTACATTAGAGACTTTGACTTGGCTGGATGCCGTGCAGATGGTTAATTCCGTCAATTGACAACCGCAGACGGTAATTATGCGCTACTCCTAAACAATTTCCTATGGCAACTGACTCAATACTGATGTCCGTTATATTGAGTGAGGATAGGAGACTTCATGTTAAAATATTTCATGGTTTAAGGATTTAATTTAAGGGGATGAGATGGCTCCTATTTAAACTCGGGTTGCCGGTACCGACAGAGGGTATTGAGTTATTTATTGATAATAATAATAATTGACATTGTTATTGGTTCTAAAAATATGATTATGCATCAAGTGCTTATCGTATTCTTCATTGTTGTCTATAAATTACAATTTACTGGACTTTTTCCTATCGTTCGTTGTTGATATTAATGCATCTTGATTTTTGCATGGAATTGCCTAGTGGATTATTGTTTCTAATATTCGAGATGTATGGATAATTATGGCATGTTTAGTAATTTGATGGTGTGCACTTAATTAAATTTGTTTGACTAATATGACTACAATCTTGCAGCGTATCGAAGAGCGAGGTGTTGGACGGTTAGCTGGATTGAGGAGTCATTGCTTTATTATAATCTCTTAAATTTGTGTACGGAACATATTGATATGATTATTTAATTTTGTTCTGTAGTTCAAGCTCGACGAGTCTTTGGATTGTTGGTTAATTCTCTTTATTTCTTCCAATATAGTATGTCACTCTGATTATGATTAATTGATTATTGCAACATATATCTCGCTCATGGACTCAAAAAATCATAATTTTGGAATGCTTCCGTAAATTTTTCTCATAGTGTTAACTCATGGTTAAGATTTATTCATCAACTTCATCGTAACATCACTTTCTCCTCTATATACTTGATGAGTATCACTTCTCCTCTTGTTCCTCGTATTATGTGTCTGGTATGTTCCTGTAGTGTTAATTCTATGTGATGCATGCATATAGCCTGATTAGCTTTATTATTTCTATTTATCAGTTAGCATTGTAGATGCTAGCATCAGGTATGCATCTCCAAGCATGCAGGCACCAGTGGCAAAATATGTGGTTTTGATCTCCCCCTGAAAAAAAAACTAAGATCACAAAACCATGATTATGTGAATTGACTTAGTCTTACTTAACTCACTTTGATCTTAAATCAGAAATAATCTCAAATGGGCAACGTTAAAATCAAATCCACGTATTATTTGAAACTCGTTTGCTGCATCGTGGGTTTCTAAAAAAAATGTGACCATGACTAAATCCTGCAAGAAAGTGACAATCTTGTTGTCACTGAATTCCATAGGTAGACGAGATGTTAGCACACGTAATCATGCTTTAAAAACTAATTGATCACCAACATAAAATTGAAAAGATAAGCTCATCAGAGTTCATTAAAGTGTCGTGAGTACAATTAGAACTGCTTTGTCATTTGTGTTTGATTGGTGCAAGCAAGGTTGTTGGTCCCAACATCCACTTCTAGTTAACATGGACCTAATACACGACTTTATATGTCATCAACTGGGTCTAGGTAGGGATAGGCATTGGTTCGGGTCGGGTTTGAGTTGGCACGGCCCAAGCCCATTTAAGTATATGGGCTAATGGGTCGGACCTTAGCCCATTTTATTTTCAAATTTCAAACCTGACCCAAACAAAATGGGTCGGGTTCGGGCTGACCTAATTTAACACCTATGCACATCAATACCATGTGTTCCGTTCTTCTTGCATTTGTTTGGTTGTTTCTTATTCACGTGTGCATGTTTAAGACTTTAAGTACGCTAACTATTTCGTACATTAGTTGTATGTTGGAAATAGAAATGTGGTAAAAAAAAGTATGACAACTTAAGCCACCGATTAATTCACCATTACCTATTCTATTGTAGATGTGGGCACTATGACCCAATATAGATTGGTTACTTACGGGTTGTACATGATCTAACACTAGAGGACACATATTCCATTCTTGCACATTAATGTAATAATCTTGCATATTAATGTAATAATGTTCTCAATCCACATTAATGGACATGATTATTAATGAGTCTAAGCATTTATTCTACACTCGACATAAAGATATGAAAGTTAGAACATGGTATTTGGAACAAACATAAATATACTAGATATAATTATATTGTATAGGTCGGGCTATAGAGCTTGCGGGTTTGGGCCTTCTCAGGCTCGAACATGGTCCGATAATCAATACGGGCTCATTTTAAGGTCCACGAACCACCCACTAAATTTCATGTTTGGATTTGGACCGGGTTTTGGATCGAGTCGAGCTAGCCCAGCCCAATGTCCAGCCCTACGTCTAAGATGGAGCAACTCGGACTAAAAGATGGAGAGTTTGAAATGCATGGACCACTTGATGAGAGTAGGATTAACCAATATCTACTTGATGGATTCAAGATAATAAGAGAAGAAATAGTGGCCATGCGATGAAAGAGGTAGAGAGAGTCTAACCAATCAAAAGGATATGCTAGTATTATGGTTCTTATATTCACCATCTCACTCCATGGATTCAAGTCTCTCGTATTAAAGAAAATTCCAAATCGAAAGCCAGTGTGATCTCACTTTTGCCTCACTTTTATAATAAGAATTCCGAAGAACCATTCTGACACGTCTACGACTTTCTAACCGTAAAGTGACATCAGGGCGGATCCAATATAAGCTATGGGGGACTATAGTTCTTCTTTAATTTGTATATTTTACTTGTATAATGTATTAGAGTTTTGATATGTCCACTCCTTAAATACGAATCTAGATATGTATGTGTAAAAACAAAGTAGCAAACCAACTTGATGGTATTGTGACCAAGTGGTGTGTTTATCGTATTTTGGAGTAGGGTTCGAATCCCCTTACCAAATGTTTATCTTTATTAATAAAATTTAATTCCTTTATAATTTGATATTAAATGGGATTAAGGCTAATTTATTATCTCATTATTTCTAGATTTTTTTTATAAATAAAATAAACTTTGTTGTTCCCTTTTAACCATGGAGTTTTTTTTGTTTAAAATTTTCACTTGATAATTTAGCCGAATTTAGAAAAGTTTAAGTAGTTAGATTTAAAAAAATTTCAGAAATCACCATCGAAAATAATAATTTATTTGCAAACCTAACCTTACTAATAAATTTAAATAAGATTTAAATCGTAAGTTTGTCAAAGTTAAAAAATACATTTGAAAATACCAACTTTATTTAAAGATATCATTTAAAAACGTAATATTCTTTTTTTTTCATTTTTGAGCATACATGGCAGCCGTACTTTTGGCCACTCCTTGATAAAATTCATGATTCCACCCCTGTAGTGACACCCCGATTATGAGACATAAGTAGGGATTTTATCACCTCAAATTGCTCCACTTTTCCGTGAAATAGAAAGTGAGTCGATTGTTATGGAATGCGGGTAGAATCATAGTTGCATGATAAGACTTAAGGAAGACTTCTGTGAACAAATTCTTTCCCATGGGACGAACAAACACCCTGAGGAGAGCTATCAAAACCTTTTCCTTGGAAAATATGAATGTTATTTCATGAATCATGATCTATGTGGATATGTTGTGAAAATTCCGACACCATGACATCTTTAAGTCGTATACTTGAGAAACATTTTATCAAGAATTGAGGGCTTATTTAAGGAACATTATTGATGCAAGTTGTGGAGGAAGCTTTATACACAAAGATGCGTAGTATGTATGGTAACTACTTGAGAATATGTTCGACGATTCACTGAACCATTCCTCAATAAAAACTTTTGGCAGACTTCACCTAACTAAAAATACAAAGACATATGAGATTCAAGAGAACACCTCAAGTATAGAAATGGAAATAGTCTGCAAGAATCTTGACAAAGTGGATGTCATAGCTACACAAGTGGAACAACTTACGAAATTGGTAGAGGAAAATCCCCACCATGACCAGAACATTAGCAGCGTCAAGAACTGTGATCCACCACCGCACCACTCCATCGCCCTGTACATACACCAACCTGTTGTAGATACTGCACAGACATTTTTACAAAACCTACATTATCAACCGAACCCAATGGTATATTAATCTAATCCACTTGCTGTAAAGACTCTCATCACTACGCCTCTTGAAGGGTCCATGGCAATCTATTGTCACAACTACACAATATAGACACCTTGTCATAACCCTGAAGGTGTCAATTGTGTTCAAGATAACCACAAGGACAAGCTCAAAACCAAGAGCATAGGCTTACAGACAAAGACCACAAGCCTAACTCACAACTAAACAAACATACAATAAATGACCACATTCCACTTTCTAAGACAACCATTTAGAAATTGATAGTAAAAAAAGTGCCCATGCTGTAACACTTAGGAGTTGGGTTACTACCCAAGACCCACCCCAACCTACAGGGAATGAAAGAACATGAAATAAAGGATATAGTTTAGGATCAAGGAAAATAGCATCTGTATGGTAATGATCTCACACCATTCCAACCTGGTTCCCTGAGGCACGAGCTCCACTGTATAATGACCATATTTTTCCTCCAATGAGAAAATATTTAAGTTGTTTGAGCAACTACAGATCAGCATCCCACTGCTCGATTCTATCAATTATCAAACACACAACAGCCTGCATCAGAATCCTTAAGGAGATTTTCATCCCCTAGAGGAATCCAAAGACCATGACCAAACACACGAGCGTCACACTTTCACCCCAGAGACATCTAATATCATTTTACAGCCACCTGCCCTGGAACTAGTATCACCCCGGGCACCGATGATTAGCTGCAAAATAGGCAACACAGTTCTGTAAAGAATCCTCTAAGATCGCGAAGCATCCATCAACCTCATCCCTACATGCTTGATTGATTGATTTTACCTAGTTTAACTAAAACCCACATCTGTCACTCCAGTTTACAGACAGATATGTCCTAAAATGTAGAGGGGTATTAGCAGATGTACTTGTGATAAGTCCATGGCTTCAGTTTCCCAATTGATTTCCTGGTATTTGACATGGAACTACTTGAGAAGCTAATTCATAACCCAACAATCTTAGGGAGACCAATCTTGCCACAGTAAAAGTGTAACGTCCCGGGCTTAGGTCCCCGGTCCGTTAACGGAGCATTACTGGCCCTGACAACCTCTTGGGATCGGGTCCATACGAACCCGATTAACCACCCCCAAAATGCTTAAGCCGGGTTATCAAGTAGTAATCTCCTCACTATTTATCCCACCCGGAAAGTTTTGTTTTCCACGGTATGGGACTTTGTTTGGGGTTTTTACAACCTCCCTCACTTATATTCGCAACGTCCTCGTTGCGACATGGCACATCACTTCTTCCCAGTGACAGTGGCGGCTGCACGCTCTGGGTAGCCATTTCCTCCAACCTCTTTGTAGGGGCGGCTCCACCTCTCGGGTAGCCCTTTCCACTGTCAGAGGGTGTTCGGCTCTGATACCATTTGTAACGTCCCGAGCTTAGGTCCCCGGTCCGTTATCGAAGCATTACTGGTCCTGACAACCTCTTGGGATCGGGCCCATACGAACCTGATTAACCACCCCCAAAATGCTCAAGCCGGGTTATTAGGTAGTAACCTTCTCACTATTTATCCCACCCGGAAACTGCATGTTTCCACGGTGTGGGACTTTGTTGGGGTTTTTACAACCTCCCCCACTTATATTCACAACGTCCTCGTTGCGACATGGCACATCACTTCTTCCCAGTGACAGTGGCGGTTGCACGCTCTGGGTAGCCATTTCCTCCAACCTCTTTGTAGGGGCGGCTCCACCTCTCGGGTAGCCCTTTCCACTGTCAGAGGGTGTTCGGCTCTGATACCATTTGTAACGTCCCGGGCTTAGGTCCCCGGTCCGTTAACGGAGCATTACTGGCCCTGACAACCTCTTGGGATCGGGTCCATACGAACCCGATTAACCACCCCCAAAATGCTTAAGTCGGGTTGTCAAGTAGTAATCTCCTCACTATTTATCCCACCCGGAAACTTTTTGTTCCACGGTGTGGGACTATGTTGGGGTTTTTACAACCTCCCCCACTTATATTCGCAACGTCCTCGTTGCGACATGGCACATTACTTCTTCCCAGTGACAGTGGCGGTTGCACGCTCCGGGTAGCCATTTCCTCCAACCTCTTTGTAGGGGCGGCTCCACCTCTCGGGTAGCCCTTTCCACTATCAGAGGGCGTTCGGCTCTGATACCATTTGTAACGTCCCGGGCTTAGGTCCCCGGTCCGTTATCGAGGAAAACTGGCCCTAACAACTTGTTGGGTTCGGGCCCAAATGGACCCGTTGACAACCACCCAAAATGCTTAAGCCCAAGTTGTCAAGTAGTAGTCCACATCACTTATAAACCACACCCACACTTCGTGAGTTTTAGGTATGGCACTATGTTTGGGGATGGGGTGTTACAACGTTGTAATCTCCACCACTTATAAACCACATCCACACTTTGGGGATGGGGTGTTTGGGGATGGGGTGTTACAACGTTGCGAATATAAGTTTTGTAACGTCCCGGGCTTAGGTCCCCGGTCCGTTATCGAAGCATTACTGGACCTGACAACCTCTTGGGATCGGGCCCATAAGAACCCGATTAACCACCCCCAAAATGCTTAAGCCGGGTTATCAAGAAGTAATCTCCTCACTATTTATCCCACCCGGAAAGTTTTGTTTTCCACGGTATGGGACTTTGTTTGGGGTTTTTACAACCTCCCCCACTTATATTCGCAACGTCCTTGTTGCGACATGGCACATTACTTCTTCCCAGTGACAGTGGCGGCTGCACGCTCCGGATAGCCATTTCCTCCAACTTCTTTGTAGGGGCGGCTCCACCTCTCGGGTAACCCTTTCCACTGTCAGAGGGCGTTCGGCTCTGATACCATTTGTAACGTCCCGGGCTTAGGTCCCCGGTCCGTTATCGAAGCATTACTGGCCCTGACAACCTCTTGGGATCGGGTCCATACGAACCCGATTAACCACCCCCAAAATGCTTAAGCCGGGTTGTCAAGTAGTAATCTCGTTACTATTTATCCCACCCGGAAACTTTTTGTTCCAGGGTGTGGGACTATGTTGGGGTTTTTACAACCTCCCCCACTTATATTCGCAACGTCCTCGTTGCGACATGGCACATCACTTCTTCCCAGTGACAGTGGCGGCTGCACGCTCCGGGTAGCCATTTCCTCCAACCTCTTTGTAGGGGCGGCTCCACCTCTCGGGTAGTCCTTTCCACTATCAGAGGGCGTTCGGCTCTGATACCATTTGTAACGTCCCGGGCTTAGGTCCCCGGTCCGTTAACGGAGCATTACTGGCCCTGACAACCTCTTGGGATCGGGTCCATACGAACCCGATTAACCACCCCCAAAATGCTTAAGCCGGGTTGTCAAGTAGTAATCTCGTTACTATTTATCCCACCCGAAAACTTTTTGTTCCACGATGTGGGACTATGTTGGGGTTTTTACAACATGGTTAATCGGGTTCGTATGGACCCGATCCCAAGAGGTTGTCAGGGCCAGTAATGCTCCGTTAACGGACCGGGGACCTAAGCCCGGGACGTTACAAATGGTATCAGAGCCGAACGCCCTCTGATAGTGGAAAGGGCTACCCGAGAAGTGGAGCCACCCCTACAAAGAGGTTGGAGGAAATGGCTACCCGGAGCGTGCAGCCGCCACTGTCACTGGGAAGAAGTGATGTGCCATGTCGCAACGAGGACGTTGCGAATATAAGTGGGGGAGATTGTAAAACCCCATAAAAAGTCTCATACCGTGGAAACAAGGAATTTCCGGGTGGGATAAATAGTGGCGAGATTACTACTTGACAACCCGGCTTAAGCATTTTGGGGGTGGTTAATCGGGTCCGTATGGGCTCGATCCCAAGAGGTTGTCAGGGCCAGTAATGCTCCGTTAACGGACCGGGGACCTAAGCCCGGGACGTTACAAAAAGCCTATTTAAAGTGCCAGAAAGAGATGACAGAATTTTTTATGGAAGATGAGAAGATTCAAAGAGATGTAGTGGGATCACTACAAAAAGAACAACTAGGAAAAATGTGGGCACATAGAGGCATGCCATCGTTTGGATTTTATTGAGGAAGTAGTCCAGACCCTGCATGCCTTCAGACCTCCTGGAGGACCATATCACTGACCATCTTGGCCCACTCCTAGAAGAGCCGAGCGCAGATCTCATTCAACTTCTTTCTATTCCATGTTAGCTTGAGAAGGATTTCATTCAACTTCTTTCTAGGAGGATGTCTTTTGGATTTTGCAATGCCCCAACAACCTTTCAAAGGTATATGTTGACGATTCTCACTTATATGGTAGGGGGATTTATAGAGATATTTATGATCGATCAGATGCTTCAAGTTGATCGATCATGTTAAGGCTCCGAGCTTATTTTGAGCTGGTCCATATTAAGGAAGATTTGTTGAGCTCTTTAAACTTACAACTTGATACAAACAATACAATCATCTTTGATTCAACTACGTCATTGAAATTACAATGAGAAAGAGTAACTTCATAAATCAAGTCTTTAATTTATCGATATCTTCTTGAATGCTTGATACAACCTGAATGCCTGCAAGTTAAATACACAAACTTTGCAAGCGACTTGAGATTAGTATCTGTCATCATTAGTACTTAGAGAAATAAATACAAACTCTAGGTAGAGAAACAAAGAACTAACAATGAGCACTTCAACTTGTATTATTTGTCATCATTCTTCTTCTTATTGGCAAATTATGTCTTCTTTTCTTAGGATTCACTTGAATCAACGTGTCATCATGGAGATATCCTTGTCCTCATCTTTATCAGAGTTGGCATTTAAGTCTTTTTGCTTAGTATCTTTTGAATTCTAATTCAAGTTTAGTTTCATAATGAAGGAAGTTACCTAAAAAATCATCTAGAGTCGTTATCTTGAAATCAATGGATTTCTCAATTGTTAAAATTGTGTGCTCCCACTCATGTGAGAGCAATAAAAACTTCACGATATGATCTTATGACAGGAATTGTAACGAACCCGATCGTCCGAGAATGTTGCGGAAGCGAGAAACTCAGCAGACATTTCGGGAACGTTACTTATAGCATTGATTATAACATAAAAGAGCAGTAAAGAACCAACTAAAAAACTTTTCCATAATCATAATAAGGTCAAAATTCCAAGAGTTCCTTAATTAAAGAAAGATAATAAACTAGATGAAATCATATCCACGATTTCCTTATTCCAGTGGGCATAAAAGACGTCCTTCCAAAGCAAACCCGCAGTAGTTCCATACCGATCCTACTTCTTGAAGACTGTGTCGTCTCCCTTAAACCGTTAATGATCTAATCCTCATGTTCCCCTGAAAATTTTTTTAGCAAAACATGTTATGAGCATAACGCTCAGTATGTGTCGAGTTGAGGTCAAGCCGGCTAGCGTAGAGAACACGAAAGCCATTACCATATGAATCATAAATCAACTTATTTAATGCATATAACTAAATTCCCTTGATAACCATGAATGACATAACATATTTGCGCATATACCCGGAAGTTTTATCATATTTGCATGTATGCCCATAATATTCACGTAAATTGCACATATGTACTTAATAATAACATAATTGCACATGTACCCTTAAAATTACCATAAATGCAAATATGCACATACCATTGATATAAATTGCATATATGTTCATAACATTAACATGAGTTTCATACATGCACTTAACTTTAATGGAACTTACACATAAATCCATAACAGTAACATAATTGCATATATGCACATAATATTAACGTATATTGCACATATGCCCATGACATTTTTCATGTTTAGAGTGGTCTTGATTGTTACTTCTTAGGTGGCTTTGATGGCTTTGATGGTTTACCGCTGGTACAAGCGGTTCATAATACATAACATGACAGTGTAGTTACAACTGTAGAGGACTTATCATTTGCCCGACACTCCCGGAAGGCGTTGGCCCTTTAGGCCCTTACGACCCCTTAGTTCGAGTCAGTGCCGAGATCTTATTTCTAATCTTTAATTGCTTATTAACTTTAATTAATAATGATGAATCCACGATTCATCACCTTTATTCTTTTATTTTAGCCTCTTTTCCTTAGTCAAATACCTGTAAATACCACTAATTCCATAAAATTACCATTTTACATGCATTTGTTAAAATTGCATTTTTAACACTTTTTGTACATAAATAAAAGAATAAAGAAGAAAAGAAAAAGAGAAGAAAAGAAAGGCGGTATTTATGCAACAAATACAGACTGACCCGAACCCCGAGAGAAGGTCAAGACTTGACCTGATCGACCAGGAATAAAGTAGGGGGAGATAGGGTCTTCTGTCAGAAAAACCAAAAATATTTTGTAAATATTTTTCCTGTATATTTGTACAAAACTTGCATTATTTTATTTGTACATAATTTGACTTCAAATTATTTATTTTTGTAAATAAAAGTTATTAATAAAAATGTGTTGTAAATAATAAAAATAAGTGTAAAATAAAATAATGTATATATTGCAAATAATCGCACCTAGAAAAAGCTGCAAAGTGACAATTGAAACACAAATTCCGGCTCCATACGAGCTCAAATCGAACCAAACTTACTTCCATCATACTCTAAATTAAATTATCTTTAAAATAGCTATGTTTCATAATTTTTGGAGTTGCGGTTAAAAAGTCAGTTTTCTAGGGTGTTTTGTGCAGTTTAACCAATATTTGTTGTACATATTTTTTAATATTTTTTATAATATAATTGTAAATATTGTTTTCAATAAAATAAAATAAAATAAAAAAACTTTTATTAAAATTATTTCCTTATTTGTACCCATGTACATTGTATTATATGTGTATAATATATGTATACAATTAACTTCCTTAAATAAAAATCACCAAAAAACTTAATTATCTCACATTAATTAATTTTATTTAATTTTAAAATTCATATTTAATTATTTAATTTATTAGATTTATTTGATTTAATAACTTACCTTGTATATATGATTTTATTTCACACCATATATGGCCACCATTATGGTGGTTAATTGATTTCCATTAATTATTTAATTAATTTAATTCTGAATTTAATTTTAAATAATTAATTAATTAAATAAATAATTTTATTTATTTTAATTAATTGATAAAAACTTTTCTTATTTGTATATACTTGCCATTTTTATTTTTTGTCTTCTTTTTAATGATCTCCTCCTCCCTCATTTTCTCTTGATCAATCTTTGGAGAGAGGAGCCCGATCTCCGAGAGTTACTTGTTGCAGAAGGGTGCCCAGCCTCCGATCCGGTCGGTGACAATGATTCGAGCGTCGTCGGCCATTATGGCGTGTCCGATCCCAAGGTGAGATCCGATTTTAATTTTCATCATTTTTGTAGGTAAACCGTAGGTTTAATCTCGTTGCTTAGATTTTATTAATCTTTAGATTTTAAAAAATCCTAAAATTTTCACCACACATAATCCGCGTCTGACATCGAGTTTCCACATCATTTTCTCTACCTCTCTGTTTCACATTCTACCCTGCACAACCTATCACCTCCGACCACGCACGGTGGTCGGAGTCACGGATCTATACTCCACACCTCGCCAAGATCCATTCCCATTCATTCCTCCTAATTTTGTGCATAAATAATTAATAAAAAATATAACAAAATATTTCTTTTAACTCTAACATTTGTTTTACAGGCAAACTAAAAAAATAAAAAAAAAATCTTTCATTTCATGTTTACATATATAAAAAAAAAAGGTTTTTTTATATATCTATGCAGTTTACAGCATAAAAAAACAAAAAAAGGTAAAAAAACATATATTTCTTCTTGCATCTGTTTTGCAAGTTAAAAAAAAATAAAGAATCAATTATCTTTTTTTAACAATTTGTTTTGCAGAAAATCTTTAAAAAAATAAAAAAAACATTCTTTTTTGATCTCTGTTTACATTTTCTAAAAATAAAAAATAAAAAAATTCCTTTTATTATTTGCTGATCATACATAAATTGAAAATAAAAAAATTCAACAAAAAAATTTAAAAAATAAACAAAGGTGGGGCGGCAGCACTCCAGCCGCCGCCGCCCACCTCCGGCCCTCCGCCGCACGAGAGCAGCCCCCTTCCGTTGTTCTGCCGCAGGACGAAGATCCAGCGGCCAAGCCTCCGCGTGCCTCCTCCAAGACGCACCGCGCCCCCTCCTCCGCCTCTACGCGGCTCGCCCCGAGCGATCTGCCTGCGCTCCTCCGTGGGCGGTGCCGCTCCGCCGCGCCACTCCAGATCTGGCCGCCGCCTCCTGAACGCCGCCTCCGCCTCAGGCACGGGCCCATCCAGCGTACGCGCACCCTACGCGTGCCAACCTTTCACCAGCGGCCCGGCTGTGCGAGCCGCTCAGGCTCCTCCCGCGGATCGACGTGTGGCCCGCGCCATCTCCAGCTGAAGGCTGCCGCCCTTCGCCATCTCAGCCTTCTGGTTCACCAACGTGTGCCCCCATGCGCGTTGCGGCCAGCAACTCCACCGACGCGCCCGTCCTCGCCGAGCCGCCCTCCTTCGTTCGCCGTTCGCCGCCGCACGACGTCGAGCCATGCCCCCGCGCTCCGCCAGCGCGCCTCCGTGCGCGCGGCCGCAACACCGGTGCACCCTTCACCGTGTTCCCCGCACATCGCGGGCTCCTCCTCGAGCGACTCCTGTAGCGGCGGCCCCCCTTGGTCCCAATCCCTCTTTGCTGTGAAAGAAGAAGAAACCCTGAGGATTTTGCAATATAAAATTGGACAAACTACATTCAAATCCTTGGAGTTTATGAAAACGTGCACAATTTGCATCAAGGATTCTGAACGTTTCAAATATTTCAAAGACGCCCCTGTGCTTCAGAAAATCATGTGCGTGGCACATGTTTAGTGGGTAAACTTCACATTTCTTCCTGAGTTATTCATTCCAGAACTTTTCAATAATTGCATGTTAACCCCTTTACTGCAGACTTTAATTTTACATGCACTTTTCATCAGAATAAATATTTTGTATGATGAATAAATTCTGAGAAAAGTTATGAATGCTCCTGCCATGAGTGTGAATATTGTCTTAATTTTTCATAGCATTTTGAGTTTATTTGATATATTTAAAAAATAAAAAATAATGTATTTTTCCTTTTCAAAACTTTGAAAATTCATAAAAATTCGAAAAATTGCTTAAAAATTCTAAAAAAATCAGTGTAGATGTATTTTGGTCTTTTTTTAATTTCTGACCAATTTTGTACATTTTACTTTTATAAAAACCAAAAAAATTACGAAAAACAAAAATTCTTAAAAAATTGTAGAAAATTCTAGAAAAATCAAAAAATAGTGATTTCAGTTTCTGATTGTATATATTGCTTTGTAGTTTCTAATAAAAATAATTTCCACGATTTTTAGACACTTAAAGTATTTTTAAGTTGCAAAATAATCTTGGTTGTGCACAATTTGCTCTGTTTTTCACTGTTTGATTTTTAGAAAATCACAAAAAATGATAAATTTGATAAAATTACCAAAAACTTTTTAAAATATATAAAACACAAAAATGTTTTCTTTTTAATTTTCTGTACAATTTTTTATCATTTTGAAAAATACAAAAAAGTGTGGGTTGTGTGTTTTATCCTATGTGCCTTATTCGAAAAATTAAAAAAAAATAAAAATTCAAAAACCACTAAAAATTAACTTCTGAAAATTGATTGCTTAGTTTTTAAATCGTGCTCCTTGTGTTCGACCCTGGTCACTATACCAGGTAAAAAGAATAGCGGAAACCGCTTACATTGTTTTTTATTGAATTTCTTGATTTTCTGAGTGGTTTATTATTTTTCTCGTTGACCGATTCGAGTGGTTGAGAATGACGACACATTTTTGCATATTATTTACCCTCTCTCGACTGCACGATTTTCGGCTCATCAAATAACAATTAGAAATAATAAAGCATTGATAGAAATCGTAAGTGATCTGCCACGTCAACTTTACGGATTTTCCTAGATATACCAAACTTATCGGAATTCTGTTTATTTTCCCATACTCGGCATACATGGATTATGGAGCATATTCACATTAAATAGACCAAAAGAGTTAGTTTCTTTGATAATAGGTTTTTACTAAATGCATATATATTATTATAACCATTTACGTTAAATTTCTTTGACTACACAAGAAATTCTCCGAATGCTTGAAATCTGTACAAGAATCTGACTTAATTCTTAGATATTATCCATAAAAAACAAAACCACAAGGTTGTATTTCAATGCTTGCATTTGTTCATAATTTTTAAAAAAAGGAACCGACGACAAGGTACATACTGATTCTGGCCACATGATCGTTTTAGTTGTATCAAGAAAGTTTCGCAACAACCATTCAACAGTATAAAAGGTAGCATTAAATAATACGTTAGAGTTTTCAGTTTATTGAATACATATAAAATTATGAACGAATTGACGCATATTCTAAGATTTAGAATGTGAATTCCCTAAGGCAACATTTCAAGATAAAGAATGACGTGTTCCCCTTTTTTTCTAATCAATGTTTTTATAATAACTACATACATTTAAGAACGTCGGTAACTCTTTGTATATGAGATCATGAAACTAATAGCTAACTAACACACAACAACATAACAATCCAGAATACCAATAAAAAACAGTATCGATGCACCTTAATGAGATCATCATCAGTCCAATCTCCATTTGACTGTGAATTTATTGTGTAGTATTCTTAAGGATTCGACATATACATATATAGATCATAATTTTAAATCAAGGATCAACATAAAACATCACTTAACGATCCTATGTGTTCGACACATACTTCATCGACATAAGAAATTCGTCGACCAAGACTCCACCAATCCGAACCATTGTCGACCACGTCGTTGTTCCTTCAATTTTGTCGGATCACAACTTCGATGCCGACGATGAATGTTGTTGTTGCCGGAACGAAATATGTCGTCGACGATCTCTCTCTCTCTCTTCCTATTTCTTTCTCTATCTCTAGAACTCTCTCTTCCTCACGTGTATGCAGTATATGGTGAGATTAATGGAGGGGCTTCATGCCCTTTTTATAGGTACCAATAATAAGATAATCAATAATAACAAAAAGAATTTAATTAAAGGATAATTGTGATAACTAGGTAAGGTTGTTGATAATTTATCATCTCTTTTTTTATTAATATTAATTTTATTATTTGATTATCCTATAAAAGATAACGTGAGATTTTTGTTGTGGTCCCTTTATTATTATTATCTTAAAAAAATCAATCTGTTACAGGAATATTCTTACATGTTTCTTAGTTGATTCTCTTTATTAATCAATCATATGCTCTTCATAACCTTGATTCTCTCTCTCTCCCTCTCTCTCTCTTCCATATCGTGAATATCTCATATTCCTATATGTTTGCAAAAAAAGTAAGATTCTTTAACCTTGCTTGTGTTTTCATGGGTAATCCTAAGACATCACCATATATTACGAGTCAAATTGAGATGCAATACATGACTAAACACCTCATGGGAAAAAATGCACAATATAATTCGTTGATTGCCTTTGACTTAAGAGCCATCCTATTCATTTCAAGTCATTTTAACCTTCTTCTTTTTACTTAAATTAGGTAGAAAGATTCTTTAGTATGTACCATAACATGAAGTCAATGGGCCTCAAAAGCATGCCTTATCACTATCTTATTTGTAGGAATAATGTTCCAAGTATCTAACTCATGTAGTGCTTAATTATTAAGACATGCGATGATAGTTATGCATCAACATGATATAGATGGACGATCTATAACTAAGTTTCTAAGCGTTATGCCTATATAAAATTTTCCTCAATGACAAATATAAAAATGAAGGAAAATACAATTTCATCAAAGATATCAACCCACTAGTGATATTGGACTTAAGAACGGTCGACTAATAATGAAGGGGAGGAGATTTTGTGGGGCGATGGAGGAGGAAGACAAAGAAGAAGATAATAACTAGTTACCCATGTGTCGTTGTCTTCTTTTGCTTATTACACATGTGCTCAAAATTTAACGTCTGTCTGACAATCAACCCAAGGAGCACAAGTGTTATTCGGTAGTTTAAATAGGAACATAAGTGTATAGTTGGAAAAAAGGACACATGCATAAGTGTTATTGGCAAGTCTTGAGCTGGTAAGAGCTATTGGGACTCATATTTATGATTTCAAGAATGTATATTAAACAAAGACAAACAACTACAAAACTTAAATCGACCTACTTCGATAATTTTTCTTATATCAATGCACGAGTCCAATACGCCAAGATTTTCCTCCAATATGAATTTTCACACTCATATCTATTCCATTAATATCATATTTACATGTGGTTAAATTTTATCCAGATGACTAGTATAAACATGCTTCACGGTCTCTCATACATCTACTTCGGTTGACCACAAGGTAATGTGAGCCAAGTGGAATATGTACATATCTAAGGTCTCAAATTTCGATTTCGTTCACCATTTCGGGTACCGACCGAAACGAAATTTCAGCTGAATTTCAATCGAAATTCGAGCAGTTTCTGAACTGAAGCCCCCCAAATTTCGATCCATATAAGCCATTTCGGTCGAATTTGGTTCACCTACCGAAACCGAAATGCAACCGAATTTTGGCAAAATTTGATCCCATCCATAGATCTAACAACAAGATATTGACAATACCAAACTTCATGATACCCTTCCTCTCCATAGGTTAGGTTGAATGGTTAAAAGGCAAATAAAGCAAAAGAGCCCATAAAAGTACCAGGAGATCAAGAAAACTGCTGCTCTACATGAAAAGATAGATCGCAACTATTTGTGTACACGAAAAGGGTATTGAGTTCACCATCCAAAAATTCTCGACCTACTTCTCCAAAGTGACCCCACGGCCCATCTCCAAAACAGGAGTCAAAACTCACGTGCCAGCACGTGACTCACCACGTCACCATTCCCCCAAATATTATAATACCATCACATATCCGAGCCCCTCGGAAAACGCCACTTTGCGTCACTGTTTCGCAGCGGACTTAACCAACGCTGCCGCTCCGGAACTCAACCGATGGGAGCCCCCCCACTCCCGCCGTAACCCTAATCCCCCCATGGCCTCCTCCGACGCCGCCTCCGGCGGTGCCGACGACTCCAACGGCCACGCTTCCAAGAGGCGCCGCCCCAATCCCCACATCTCCGCCGCAGAGCTCCGCCTGGAGTTCTCCCACCACGACCCCCTCGTCGCCCGCATCAACAACGGCAGCTTCGGGTCCTGCCCCGCCTCCGTCCTCGCTGCCCAGCGCCGACACCAGCTTCTCTACCTCCGCCAGCCCGACGCCTTCTACTTCGACCACCTCAAGCCCTCCATCCTCACCTCCAGGTCCCTAATCAGGGACCTCATCAATGCCGATCACCTCGACGAGGTCGCCCTCGTCGACAACGCCACTACCGCCGCCGCCATCGTCCTCCAGGAGGTCCAGCGCGGGTTCTCTGATGGGAGATTCCACAAGGGCGACGCTGTTATAATGCTCCACTATGCCTATGGTTCGATTAAAAAGTCGATCCAGGCTTACGTCGAGCGTGCAGGCGGTCATGTGATCGAGGTCCCTCTCCTGTTTCCTGTCCAGTCCGATGCGGAGATTGCAGCAGAGTTCCGCAGGGCCCTTGCAACAGGGAAGGAAAATGGGAGGTGCGTGAGGCTCGCTGTGATTGATCATATCACGTCGATGCCAAGTGTCGTGATCCCTGTGAAGGAGCTGACGAAGATATGTAGAGAGGAGGGGGTCGAGTGGGTTTTTGTCGATGCAGCACATGCGATCGGGAACATTGAAGTCGATGTAAAGGACATCGGAGCGGATTTCTATACCAGCAATCTCCACAAGTGGTTCTTCTGTCCTGCATCTGTTGCGTTTCTGTACTGCAGGAGGAGTCGTGCTTCTGAGGGCTTGCATCACCTTGTGGTGACTCATGAGTATGGCAGTGGGCTGGCGGGAGAGAGTACATGGGTTGGGACGCGGGATTACAGTGCGCAGCTTGTTGTTCCGGATGCAATTGAATTTGTTAATAGGTTTGAAGGAGGGATTGATGGTATAAGGAGAAGAAATCATGAGAAAGTTGTTGAGATGGCAAAGATGCTGGCGAAGGCTTGGGGCACACATTTAGGATCACCGCCTGAGATGTGTTCGAGCATGGCAATGGTCGGGTTGCCGGCTTGTTTGCTGATTCGTAGTGATGAGGATGCATTGATACTGAGGAGACATTTGAGGGAAAATTTTCATGTTGAGGTGCCGATTTATTTTAAGGCGCCTCCTATAGGAGGTGAAAACGGCGTGCTTGGGAAAGTTGACTATGTTACTGGTTATGTGAGGATCTCTCGACAGGTTTATAATGTAGATGAGGACTACTACAGGCTTGGGGATTCAATAAATGAACTCACCAGCGTGGGATTCACTTGCCAGATGCTCCAGTCAAGTTTAAATAAGGTTTGATGTTACCTCATACTCATACTATGCAATGCGTTAACATTTAGCTCTGCTGTTTCCTGTTATTTATGAAGTAGATTTTGTTAATTATTCATTCCTGTTCATTGTTGGACACGTGAACTGTTGATATCATATTGTTGTATTCCAATATTTAACTTTTTTTTCACAAGGGAAATGATGACCAATAGAGTTATTTTTGATATCATATCGTCATATTCCACTATTTATCTTGCACTTCTTTATACCGTCAGTATATAAATAAATTATGAAGAAAAGAGGCAGCCTCACATTGATTTACTCCCACCACTGTAACTATGAAGGAACATACTGAGATGCATTATCAGAGGCCCAAGCGTTCCCTTATATAGGAGAAGAACCATTGGGCAAATTACAAAAAGATGAAACAAAAAATAGAAAATTATATAAAGGAACATACTAAAAATAGTAACTATCTCAACACTCCCCCTCAAGCTGGAGTATAGATATCAATAAGACTAAGCTTGGAACAACATCTCTGATAAGGTCCTCTCGCTAGAGCCTTTGTAAGTATATCTATTGTCTAGTCTCCAGAGCTGACATGAGTAGTAGTGATAATACCTTTCTGTATCATGTCACGAGTGTAGTGGCAATCCACCTCTATGTGTTTCGTCCTCTCATGAAAGGCTGGGTTATTTGCAATGAAGAGAGCAGCTTGATTATCACACTGGAGGTGCATGGGAAGAGGTACTTCTATGGTCAGGTCAGTCAGAACAGATCTGACCCACATCATCTCTGTACTAGCCTGTGCCATGGCCCTGTATTCTGATTCAGCTCTTGATCTTGCAACCACGGCCTGCTTCTTACTCTTCCATGAAAGAAGAGAATTTCCTATGAACACAGCAAATCCAGACGTAGACTTTCTATCCTTTGGACACCCAACATAATCTGCATCTGCACATGCTGTCACTGAGAGAGATGTGCCTCTGCTGAAAAGAAGTCCAGTACCAGTTGAAGTCTTCAAGTATCTCAGAATCATATGGACTGCATCCATATGTGCATGTCTGGGCTGCTCCATGAACTGACTCACTCTGCGCACGACAAATGCTATGTCGGGCCTGGTAATAGTTACATATAGTCAGTGTTCAGAAAGGCGGCCCAGGCGGTCACATATGCGTATTCGGTGACTGGACCGAACCGCATATACAATATTCGGTATATATGCGGTTTTGGTGAGTATGCGGCCGAGTAAACCGCATATGCGGCCGCATACTCGGTCGCCTATTGGATAGATCTCCTCCATTTAGACTTCATCTTTAGTTACTGTTGTCACCGCCCTTCAGAGTCATAAAAAAATAAATGTTACTAAATATTTAATTAAATTGATTATGGAAAATGCTTTTATATAGTTGCTGTAAAAATAATTTTTTTATTTAATTACAACTGACAATTGTTTATAGAAAGGGCTTTTATTTAATATTTTCGAATGCCATTTCCTGTCTTTGCATTTGCTTAATTTGAATTCAATATACTTTAGTTTTAGAATCCAATACATCTTCTTTCATTAAAAATATATCTGAGTCATTTTGCTTTCTTCATTCAATACTTTTCTCAATTGATTCAATACTTTTCTCAATTGTTCAGATATTCTGCAATCAAAATTTTGTTAAATCCTCTAACTAGTTACCATCTTATTAATGCTTGTTCTTCTCAAAAAAATCTCATTAACGCTTGGTAAAAGGGAATCCGATTATTTAATCATTGAACACAATCTAATCTCATTTAGTTAATAGTTAATTCTTATAGAACATAACAAATGTTTCTAACAGGAATTGATTTATTGTTGTTTTATCTCATAATATTTTTTTGATCTTATATTAATCATTTTAACAATAAGTATGCCAACTAATTTCATCTTCGAATTTTTGTTATGAATTACTCTTTTATCTAAATGTATATTTTTTAGAAATGCTTTGCTTGAAATCATGTCGTACTAAAAAGTCTATACATATATTTCGTCTATTGTTATTTTTTCGAAACATAAATCTCTAATATTTGATTTTAAGTTATTATTTTAATTATTTTTAAAATAAAATAATACAAAACGCATAATCCACATATACTTCCGCATATACTTCTGCATATCCTCTTACTCGCTTCAGACCGCCTGACCGAGCGAATACCGCATACCGACTTTCTGAATCTTGCATATAGTAGCTTGCCAACAAGCTCTCTGTACCTTCTCTTATCGACCTCCTTAGTATCATCATCATAGAACTTCATGCTTGGGTCAAGCAGAGTAGTGGCAGGTCTGCAATCTGCCATGCCTGTCTCTGAAAGAAGGTCTATAACACACTTTCTCTGGGTCATTACAAGACCCTGTTGATTCCTGGCAAACTCTATTCCAAGAAAGTAACGTAAATGTCCAAGGTCCTTGGTCACAAACTGCTGACCTAGGAAGTCTTTGGCACCCTGAAATACCCTGCTCGTCATCCCCTGTAATAATAATGTTATCAACATAAATAAGAATGACTATAATACCTCTCTGGGTCTTCTGTATGAACAAGGAGTGATCTGCAGTTGATCTCACAAACCCCTGATGCTCTATCAAGTCCGAGAGCTTTTGGAACCATGCTCTTGGACTCTGCTTGGGGCCATAGATAGCCTTGTGTAACCTGCACACCTTCTGACACTCCCCCTCAGCAGCAAACCCAGGTGGCTGCTGCATGTAGACCTCCTCCTGTAGGTCACCATAGAGGAATGCATTTTTCACATCAAGCTGATAAAGAGGCCAATCTCGTGTCACAGCAACAACAAGGAGAATACGTAGAGTAGAATGTCTTGCAACTGGGGAGAAAGTATCGTGATAGTCTACCCCATATGCCTGGGTAAACCCTCGTGCCACAAGTCTCGCCTTATAGTGATCCACACTCCCATCCGCACTGTGTTTCACAGTGAACAACCCTTTGTATCCCACGACTGATGTATCAATAGGAGTAGAAACAAGACTCCACGTACCACGTGACTGTAGCGCAACCATCTCCTCCTCCATGGCTAACCTCCACTTACTATTTTGAGAGCCTCCTGATACGTTTGTGGTATCTGCACGGCTGATAGTGCTAGCGTAAATCTCCTGAAATCCTCTGACAGACTGCTCAAAGAAATCTGAGCTGCAAGAGGGTAAGTAGCACACGCTCGTTTCTGCTTTTGCAGAGCAATTGGTACATCAAGATCATCTGTCAAGTCCTGGGCCTGTATATTTTCCTCTTGAGAGAGTATCTGCTCCTTCTGTTGTACAATCAACTTAGTAGTGCCATCAGTAGAAATAATATGCTCATTACATACCTGAGGTGTGCTGGATGATGGGCAAGGCTTGTGAGCATGGCGAACAGAGCGAGATCCGCGAGGAACATCACGAGGCAATAATTGAACCAACGAAGGTGGTGGAGGAGATGATGAAGGAGCAGGTGAAGGTGAAGAACCAACAATAGGAGGTGGTGGCATGTATATCTCTTCATCAGAGTCAGATGGAGTAAGTCTGTCACTTGTAGGAGAAAAATACATGATCGACTCAAAGAAAGTAACGTCCGCACTAACAAAGTATTTATCATGGCCTTAAATTTCAGCGAAATTCGGTCGACTTTCCGTCGAATATCGATTTCCAGTCGAAATCGAAATTCGACCGAAATGACCGAAATGACCGAAATATGGGGGTCCTAGTATAAAAAATGACCGAAATGATCGAAATTTCGGTCGAAATTTGACCGAAATTCCATCGAAATTCTGTTTTGGTCGTCACCGAAATGGTGACCGAAACCGACATTTAAGGCCTTGGTATTTATGGCTTAGTGGATCAAAGCAACGATACCCCTTTTGGGTATGAGAGTAGCCGACAAACACACACTTGATAGCTCTAGGAGAGAGCTTGTCACGCTCTGGAGAGACATCATGAACAAAGGCAGCAGATCCAAACACACGAGGTGTAAGAGAGAAGAGATCCTTCTCGAGAGACGCAATCGAGTAAGGAATCTTCTCTCCTAACTCGGACGAGGGCATACGGTTTACCAGATAGCAAACAGTAAGGACAACATCACCTCGGTAAGAATGAGGAGCACGACTCTGTATCAACAATGTTCTAGTCACGTCAAGTAAGTGACGGTGTTTGCGCTCGGCAACACCGTTCTGCTGGGAAGTGTAGACACATGATGTCTGGTGAACAATGCCATGAGATCTAAGGAACTCAGAAAGATGTAAGGTGCAAAATTCCAACACATTGTTAGAACGAATATACTTGACATTGGCAGAAAAAATATTCTTTATTTCATTAATAAAATACTTGATAGTGGATCCAGCCTCAGACTTATTCTTCAATAAGAAGACTCAGGAAAGTCTAGAAAAAATCATCGACCGCTACAAGATAAAAACGGTGTCCTTGGAGATCAGGAACACGACTAGGACCCCAAATGTATAAATGAAGGAGCTCAAATAGCTGAGAACTGCTCCGACTCTGACGGGATGGAAAAGATGAATGGTAATGCTTCCCAAGTTGACAAACTTCACACTGAAAGGAGGATCTCGTAGAAATCTTAGGTAGAACAAGACATAACTTTTGCAGAGGAAGACGTCCAAGCCTAAGATGCCGCAGATAAGGAGAGACAGGTCCAGTAGGTATAATAGAAACACTAACATGAGGAGGTTGGACCAGTCTTTAGAGTCCCCACTACTCACGGACACTTCCAATCATCCTGCCCGTGAGAATGTCCTGAAACACAAGAGATGGAGGATCAAAGATGGCACGACAATGCAGATCCTTAGTAATCTGACTAACAGAAAGTAAATTCATCTGAAAAGCTGGAGCATATAAAACATTCTTCATGCGCATGGACTATGTCAACTGCACCTCCCCCTGTCCTGTAACGGGTAAGTGGTCGCCATTAGCGATGACGACCCATCTGTCAGGTTGTATAGACCTGTAGGACTTCAGTTGCGTTCTGTCTCCACATAAGTGGTGAGAAGCACCAGAGTCCACAATCTACTCTGTCATGCATGCATTCGTACTACCAGTAAAGGCATAAGTGATATATGAGGAGCTCGAAGAGGCTCTGGCTGCTGCAGCAGTATCTGTGGTGGTGTCAGCACTGGGAGTCATAATCTCTCAAATACGAGAGACAATATCATCCAGGCGAGGATCGGTCTGGGGAGCTGAAGTCTCTGAAGACATAATCTACTCTACTGCTCGACCAGAAACATAATATCCATGTTTCTGATAGCATGTATCCTCTGCATGTCCAGGCTTGCGGCAATAGGTGCGGGGACCACGTTGGCGTCCACCGCCTCTTCCTCGAGGTGTGCGTCCTCTGGATTGGATCGCCCCACCTCGACCACGAGAAGTGGCCATCGCTGAGGAGTACGAAGATGTGGTTGTCAAAGGGATGATGAGTCGGCTGAGACGACTATAGGCCTCCTCTATAGGAGGAATGGTTGCTCCAGTGAGAAGATGAGTACGTGCAACATCATATTCTGCATCAAGTCCAGCCATGAAAACTCCAACCATCGTGGAGTTCCTATATGTCTTCTGTTGTTCAATAGACGTCGTAATAGACATGTAGCTATGAAGCTTTTCAAACATGCCACGCAACGAAGAGTAGTAAACATGCAAGGGGCAACCATTCTGCTTGGTGTTGTAGATATCAAACTGTAGTTGAAGGATTTTGGCCTCGTTCTTCGTCCGGGCATAGGTGGATGACAAAGTGTCCCACATTGCCTTCGCAGTTGGCTGAGTTAGAATATCGTTGACTATCTCTGTAGTAAGAGTCCCACAAAGCCAAACGTGCGCGTATGCGTCATCTTGCTTCCAAGAAGCATTTGCCCCGGTCTTGTCCGCTGGCTCTGGATCTGTCAGGATGTGCTCCTTGTTGTTGCACTGCATGAGGGTGAGAAACTACATGGACCACAACTCATAGTTGGTCCCATCCATCTTAGCGATGGGAGCCGGGCCCTTGAAGGCTCCGGACGAGAAGATGTCACCCTTGTTGTCTGACATATTGTAAGATAGCTAAATAACGGAATTCGACTGGGAAGCAGACCGATATAAACGAATCATCGGAATCATACGAAGGATTGGTTGTACGTGTATATTCATACAACCATCGTTGCTAATCCTCTTTGGTTGACAAAACCCGTATCTCTGATGGAAATAAAATCACATACCTATTCGTTGATGGGATCATGATCAGGGCAGGGGACGTCCTGGAAGGCTGGAACTGAGATTCTGATTGCACGGGTGGCAAGCACTGGCGCGCAGGGGCGCGAGTGACTGGGCATGCAGCACAAGGGCGCAAGGGCGACTGGGTGCGGGGGCGCAATGATGACTAGGCACAGGGGCACAAGGGCACGGACGCTCACGGGCATGGGCGGCTAGGCGCATGCGACTGGACGCGCAAGGGCCTGGGTGCAGGGGTGCACGAACCTGGGCGTAGGAGTCGCAGGGACTGGTGCACAGGGGGCGCAAACGTCTAGACGAACAACGATGGGGCACGCAAGGGTGCAGGCGACCGGGTGCTAGGGCACAGCGGGTAGACTGCGCACGGGCCCAGCGACTGTGCGCGAGCAATAAGGCGCGTGAGGCTTCAGGGGGGGGGGGGCGCTGGCTTGCGTGCGATGCACGAGAGCCTGGGGGCACGGTGCAAGGTCCGCGAGGCGTGGGAGCACGGTGGTCTGATGTGCGTGCTGCGCGGGGGCGAGGGCGGCGCGGGTGTCGGAGGGACATGTGTCGAATAGGTTAGGGTTAGGGATAGGGATGGATACGGTAACTTCGGTCTAGGACCGTCGCTCCGATACCGTGTTAAAGGAACATACTAAGATGCATTATCAGAGGCCCAAGGGTTCCCTTATATATGAGAAGAACCATTGGGCAAATTACAAAAAGATGAATAAAAAATAGAAATATACATAAAGGAACATACTAAAAATAGTAACTATCTCGACATATCACTCCGTTGGTTGTACTTATATGTCTAAATTGGCCTGGGCAAGCTTGTTGACATGTAGGATAGATAAATTATAAGAGATAGCATTCCAAATCATCGAAGACAATTTTAAGTTGTATAATTTTGACTTAGTTTGGTTAATTTAGTCAATTAAGAGTAAATGTTTTTTGTTATGAATATATCGAATTTTCAGGATAGGTGTTTTCTCGACATTGTACCTCCTTTTCCCTAAAAAGAAAGTCAATTAAGAGTTAGTTAAGTCAGCCAAGTCATTTTCTTTTCACAAAAGGAGTCAATTTAGGCGTAAAGTTTCTTTTCATTTTAATGTTCAGAGGTCATTTATTTAAGTTCTTTAGGTATGTCTGTACAATTTCCCGTGCTTTCTTTGTATATGAAGAATTTTAGCAAAGAAAATGGAGAGATTAACTTTCAACTTTTGCGAACCCTAACATTATATTCCCTCTTCATCTCTTCTCTCTTTCCTCCCGTAAAAAGCATGTTCCCATTTTCTCATTGTCACTCACATTTCTAGACCTCTATTTTTTATTCTACGTCAGTTTGATATCACAACATATTTTCATATATTTTCGATGATCTATTGTGAGGGAATAACGGAGATGAAAAGGGGATTGACCATTTTCTCACCAAAATAGAGATGAATACCTTGTGGAAAGGCCTCCTAATCCAGGTTGCAGAAGTCGGCAGTCAATATTCGGTCGGCATGGTCACTGATTAAGGATTAATTGGCAGTAAGAAGAGTAATCAGATTTAGTCGGGTATTAGTCGGTTTTGATTTTTTTAATTATTTTAAATATATAAATTAATTTGTAATACATATACTCTCATGTTTATTCATATATTTAGCAGTTTTAATATTTTTAAGAGCTTAAAAAATCATAGCAAGAGAAGAAAAAATGAAGCAAGTTAAAAACAAAATATTTGGTACATAGCACGAGCAAATGTTCAAAATCGTATAAAAAATGCCCAAAAAATAATACAAGGGGAAAGTGAGACAAGTGTCACAAGTCAATCGATAGTCACAAACTCACAAGTTACTAATCAACAAACACAAAGCTAACCAAACTTACAAGTTACTAATCAACAAACTCACAAGTTAGCCAATCAACAAACACAAAGCTAACTAAACTCACAAGTTGAAGTTACTAATAAACAAACACAATCACAATAAAGGCTTGAAAAAAAGAAAGGCGGAACGAGGCGTTTTCCCTGGAAGCGAGGTGAGGCGTAACTTCGAGGCGGTCGAGACATAAGCCTCAGTTTACATAAGAAAATAATTATAAAATGTATAATAAATATATATATTGGTGAAATAATCTAATCTGACAAACATATAATATATAACAATGTAATATATGATGACATTATGAGGATAAGATCATGAAAAAAAGGATGTGTCAATGGCATAAACCTTTCAACCAAATTTCTACCCAGTCAAAAGGAAATCATTGGCTATAACTATCACTAAAATATTTATCCAAAAGGGATTAGCTATAGTTGTCATTATAGGTATCCAAGTTGTTGAAATGAATCATATTATTTGAATCCTAACCATATGTTCTATTGAACCCAGATGAAGAATGGTCTGATGTCCTCCTGTGCCATTATATCCTACCAGTACGAGGGTCTCGCTTGTGGGGGTTGTAGGGGATGACGCCCCCATCCCAAATTTTTTCTTATATGGGTATTCGAATTCAATCGCAGTTTCTTATATGTTTAAGGGTATAATAGTAAGAGTTTACTGAAATAATTGGACATATTAATGGTAAATATAAATATGAAAGATGTTAATTTAAGCATTCATCTTGCATAAATATATACTCAACAGCTAGGCATTTATAAATATCTGAAAGCACCAATAGGACTAATTCTTTTCTTTAAAAAATGCTTGAAAAAAAAATCCATAACGCCTCACCTTACGCCTCGCCCCGTCTCGACCACCTCGCCTCGCCTTGACCACCTTAGGCATCCGAGGCACGCGCCTTAGCCAGGGGGTCTGAGGCGGTGGCCTCGATGCGTTTTCCCTCCGCCCTGTTTTACCTCGACTACCTCAGCACTTCGAGGTGCGTTTTTTCAAACCATGATCACAAATTGAAGTTACAAATTAATTAAGTAAATAATCTAACCATCATACGGTATATCTAAGTTAACGAACATTTAAGGCATAATAAACTCCTAACCTTATATAAGTTAACCAACATGCAAATCAACAAGAATATCTAAGTTTCTACTCCTAAAATAACCTAACAAGCACACCAACATGCAAATTAACAAGAAATATCTAAGTTAACCAACATTTGGAGAATAATAAAGACAATGCAAATCTTATATAAGATAACCAATATGCCTTCATCATGAAAAAATAAGTTTTTACTTCTAAATTAACCTAAAAAACTAACCAACATGCAAATTAGTAGGGAAAATTTAAGCAATAACATCTAAAATCAAGCATTAAAGTATTAAACCAAGCAAGAAAAACAAAAGATTTTTTTAAAAAAAACCCTAACCAAGTCGTCGAAGGTTGGAGAACACAGAGGAGGGGTTGGCGGAGAATCGATGCCAAAAGGAAACATCGTCTGGTTGCCGACAATGTGGGGGAGGGGGCGACGATGCGATGAAGCTCGGGAATCAGAGGCGGGAAGGCGAAGTGCAGGGGTGTGGTCAGGGGAGAGGTTTTGTGCGTAGGGGGATCGAGGGGAGGGGTTTCAGGAATGGGGTTACTGTTAGACAGTAAACCCTAAATCCCCCCTAATCGGGTAATCGGTTAAACCCTTATGCAAAAGTCGGTCGACTTACTATACACTGATTTGGCGATTTGGCCTAGTCGAGTCAGGTACCCCCCGACTCGACTAGTTGGCCTAGTCAGCCGACTTTTACAACACTGCTCCTAATGACTGCGAAATGAATGTCGTGGAAAGAGAATTGTGAATTAAATTGATAATGAGGCCCTCGGGTTATCTTAAAGAAGAGGGGAAACATGTTGGGGGAATTACATACTAGGGACAGAAAGAAAAGAGAACACATAAAAATAAGAAAAGATAAGACAGTCTCAACACTCAACTTCAAGATGAGGCATATATATCAATCATGCTCAATTTAAAACAACACCTTTGGAAAGACCCTCTGGCTATAGCGTTGGTGAGAACATATGTTCTTTTTTAATCCGAAGAGGGGGAAACATGCTGCGGTGTCTGCCCCAGATATATTAAAAATCAGGGAAAAGGTACAAGAAATCTTACAGTAGCCAAGACTCGAGAAGAGCCTTAGAATGAAAGTGAAAACATATGTTGTTTGTTCCCTTGAGCTGACATTGGAAGTAGAAATAAAATCCTTCTGAATCATGTCTCGTGTATATTGATAATCTAACTCAATATGCTTGGTCCTCTCGTGGAAAGCAGGATTGTTGGCAATAAACATGACAAGAAGAAAAAGAGAACACATAAAAATAAGAAAAGATAAGATAGTCTCAACACTCAACTTCAAGATAAAGCATATATATCAATCATGCTCAACTTAAAACAACACCTTTGGAATGGCCCTCTAGCTATAACATTGGTGAGAACATATGTTTTTTTTGAATCCAAAGAGGGGAAACACGCTGAGGTGTCTGCCCCAGATATATTAAAAATCAGGGAAAAGGTACAAGAAAACTTACGGTAGCCAAGGCTCCAGAAGAATCTTAGAATGAAAGTGAAAACATATGTAGTTTGTTCCCTTGAGCTGACATTGGAAGTAGAATAAAATCCCTATGAATCATGTCTCGTGTGTAGTGATAATCTATTTCAATATGCTTGGTCCTCTCGTGGAAGGCATGATTGTTGGCAATAAACATGGCAACCTGGTTTATCGCACTGTAGAAGCATGGGAAAAGGTGCATCAATAGCAAGGTATGTCAGAGCAGATCTGACCACATCATCTCAGTGCTTTCCCGTACCATGGCTTTGTACTCTAACTCCGCACTGGATTCGGTAACCACAGTCCGCTTCTTGTTCTTCCATGACACTAGAGAACTCCATATGAGCACATCAAACCCTGAGGTGGATTTCTTGTCCTTGGGACATCCTGCAAAATTTGCATCTGCACATGCTGTGATGCAGCGTGGAACCAAAGTATAGGGCCAAATATTTATCTAAGTTTATTGGTCAATTTTATTTACGTTTATTTAAGTTGTCGTGTCTTTAATTAAATAAACGAGATCGCCTGTGATCTCTAATAATTAGTTGTAGATTTGATTTTCAAATTAGTCGGTTAATTAGTTAGAGTCTAATTAGGATAATTAGTTGTCAATTTAAATTAGTTTTCTATTTTTGTAATCCCATCCCTCCTATATAAAGGGATGAGGGTCCATTATTTTTAGGCAGTTCAGTATTAATGAAAAATTGAGAATTCTTCTCTATCCCTCTCTCGTCCCTCTCTCCTCTACGCGATCTACGCGCTTCTCTCCCTCAACCCCTCGTTCCCGACGAGTCTTCTTCTTCTCAACCCCTCTATTTCCCTTCTACCAAATAATTTCCACTGTTCAAATTTATTTCCCGCGCCGCGCAAATCCAGTTTGCATCAATTGGTATCAGAGCATGGCCTACAGATCGTCCTCACGATCTGACGATCCGTACAGACATGTGCGCCGACACGCGACGATACACCATCGTTCGTCCGAACGAACACGACGATCCAATGACGCATACAACAAGAAGATGGACGCAATGCGTGATTTCCGGTCCAAATGTCAAGAATTCGAGGCCGGATGTCGAGAAATAATCGCTGAATCCAAGGCTATGCGCGCCGCCAGATCGAAGGCTTCCGCAACACCAATCGCCGACACCGAATTTGAAGACAAAAATCTCGCTGTCAACGAAGAATCAGCCGCTGTCCAAGCCGTTTCAGAAGAGGAAAACGCCGAAACGAGGGCTGTCCAGGTAATTCCAGATTCAAAAATCCCCCGAACCCGACCCACACCCCATCCGCCCACGCGCGGACCCCACCCACCACCCTCGCCGCACCTACGGCCCCGATCCTGCCCCCAGTACCGCCGACGCCTCCCACCGCCCCCCACCAACCCAGCCCCCAGCCCCGCCAACACCCGCTGTCCCCATCGCTGCACTACCGGCTGCCCCTTCCCTCGCCTTCCCCTTCCCCCTCCTTCCTTCCCTCCCCCCCGCCAATCTCCCCCACGGCCCCGTGACCCAACCCCGCGCCTCTCGACCCCCTTGGCCCTTGTCCCTTCCCCACGCCTCCTCCTCCCCATCCCTGCGCCTCCCCTCCACGCCGCACTTCCCCCCCCCCCCCTCGCCCCACCTCCACCGCTCCAGCGTCTCCCCGATCGCCCCTACTTCCCCTCCCTCCCCGCGATCGCCTCGGCTGCGCTCCGCACAACCCCGCGCCTTCCCCACGCGCAGGCCTCCGCGCGCCGTTCCCCCTCGTCGCCGCCATTCCCACCCTGCCTCCCCCTCACCCCCGCGCCCGCTTACCGCTCTCTCGGCCCTCCCTTCCCGCAGCTCCTGCGATCCCCAACCGCCTCGCGGTACCGTCTCCCCTGTCCGCGTCGTACGCGCAAGAAGATCGAGCGAGCCCTAACCGGGGGCCCGATGACTACGGGATTTGAATCCCACGACATGTGGGATTGGAGATTATTTGGGGAAATTTACAAGAAAACCCCCCCTTGCAACAGATTTTATTCAAAGGGACAGTTCGAGAGATCCTCTGACAAAAATCGCTTAAATGAAGGGGCGCGAAATTTGCGTCCAGGACCCCTGCTGTGAAAAAATTATAAAAAAAGTGCTGAAAGAAGGCAATTGGGAAGACTTCCTTATACAATTAGGACTAAGACCTTGGGGTTCATCTATATAAAGACCTCATGGCTTCCTTCATTGGCCACATCTCCTCCTCTCCTTTCATTGTGCTATTGCTTTGCCATGGATCCTCCAAGAGCCATGTTGTTCATGCCTCATCAATTCTTCAAACATCACAATGAGGAGACAACATTCAAGAAGACGCCACCGTTCGCGCCACACATGTTCTTCCACCACGAAGGCCGCGTCACCCACGCCCGCGTGTGGATCCCGCCATTCGCTCCGCACCAATTCTTCCAGGGAATGACTGAGGACGCGGATCCAACCTCCAAGCCTGCAGATCCAGCAATTCGTCGGGAGACGAATTCTTAAAAGCGGAGGAGAGTTGATGCAGCGTGGAACCAAAGTATAGGACCAAATATTTATCTAAGTTTATTGGTCAATTTTATTTACGTTTATTTAAGTTGTCGTGTCTTTAATTAAATAAACGAGATCGCCTGTGATCTCCAATAATTAGTTATGGATTTGATTTTCAAATTAGTCGTTTAATTAGTTAGAGTCTAATTAGGATAATTAGTTGTCAATTTAAATTAGTTTTCTATTTTTGTAATCCCATCCCTCCTATATAAAGGGATGAGGGTCCATTGTTTTTAGGCAGTTCAATATTAATGAAAAATTGAGAATTCTTCTCTATCCCTCTCTCGTCCCTCTCTCCCCTACGCGATCTACGCGCTTCTCTCCCTCAGCCCCTCATTCCCGACGAGTCTTCTTCTTCTCAACCCCTCTATTTCCCTTCTACCAAATAATTTCCACTGTTCAAATTTATTTCCCGCGCCGCGCAAATCCAGTTTGCATCATGCTGTAATGGTCAGGGATGTCCCTCTGCTTAAGAGCAATCATGTACCTGGAGATGTCTTCAGATATCTCAGAATCATGTAAAACGCATCCATATGTGCATGTTTAGGTTGCTCCATAAATTGGCTAAATCTGCTCAGATCAAAGGAAATGTCTAGTTTGGAAATAGTCACATAAAGGAGCTTCCCAACGAGCTCCTTGTATCTCCTCTTATCCATCACCTATGTATTATCATCATATAGCTTTATGCTAGGATCCATAAGAGTAGTAGCGAGCAATGTTGTAAAAGTTGATCGACTGGCCGATTGACTATTGACTAGTCGGTCCGATTAAAGGAACATCCCTTGCATTTACATCATGCGTAGATGCAGATTATGCACTGGATTCGGTAACCACAGTCCGCTTCTTGTTCTTCCATGACACTAGGGCTGCGTTTGGTTGCATGGTTTGGATGGGTTGGGTTGGGTTGGGGTAACCCTGTGAATAGTAAACTGTGAGGAGGATTGGGAGGGTTGGAAGGAGGGGTACACTGGTGTACCCCAACCCAACCCTGCAACCAAACGCAGCCTAGAGAACTCCATATGAGCACATCAAACCCTGAGGTGGATTTCTTGTCCTTGAGACATCCTGCAAAATTTGCATCTGCATATGCTTTAATGGTCAAGGATGTCCCTCTGCTTAAGAGCAATCATGTTCCTGGAGATGTCTTCAGATATCTCAGAATCATGTAAAACGCATCCATATATGCATGTTTAGGCTGCTCCATAAATTGACTAACTCTGCTGATATGAAAGGAAATGTCTAGTTTGGAAATGGTCACATAAAGGATCTTTCCAACGAGCTCCTTGTGTCTCGTCTTATCCATCACATCTGTATTATCATCATATAGCTTTATGCTAGGATCCATAAGAGTAGTAACGAGCAATGTTGTAAAAGTTGATTGACTGGCCGATTGACTATTGACTAGACGATCATCTGACTAGTCGGTCCGATTAAAGGGTCATCCCTTGCATTTACATCATGCGTAGATGCATATTATGCAGGATGTCCCGATGATAGAAAGTCTACCTCGGGTTTTTCAGTGTTCATAGGGAGCTCTTTGGTGTCATAAAAGAGCAAGAAGCACGCAATGATTGCCAGATCTAGTGAAGAGTCAGAAAACAGAGCCATGACACAAGGGAGTACTGAGATGATGTTGGTCAGATCCGTTCTGACTGACCTAGCTATTGACATGCCTCTTCCCATGCATCTCCAATGCGATAACCATGTTGCTCTCTTCATTGCCAACAATCATGCCTTCCATGAGAGGACCAAGCATATCGAGGTCGATTAGCACTCTCATCTCCTACGTCAGCTCAGGAGAACATACAACATCTGTGTTCACTAAAGCCATAGCCAGAGGGCCGTTCATGAGATGTTCCAAATTGAGCGTGATTGATATCTATGCTCCATCTTGAGGGGAGTGTTGAGATATTATTTATCTTTTCATGTTTTATGTATTCTCTTTTCTTTCTGTCTCTATTATGTAATTTGCCCAACATGATTCTCATCTTATATAAAAAAACTTTAGGGCCTCATTATCAATCAATTCATTCTTTTGCTCCATAGGGTTCGCAACCTCGTCGTTATCCTTTGCAATCGTGTTGATGATAAAAGAAACGTTAGACCTAGCGTGGTTTATACGAGATTATCGAAGGCTCCTTAAGGAAGGGATTTTTTATGGGTACATTTACAAGGAAGCCCATATTCAGGTCTCTTTTTATAAATGGTTCCTTGCCATGACGAGCTTGCATAAATTCTCCATTCTATGTATTTAGAGTGGGATTTGAATTTTATACATTGTGGTTTGAATTTAATCATCCCATCTTGATTCCAGACGTTGCATGATAGTGCTGAAGAGATAAGTAACGGCGGAATGTAACGAATATTATTCAATCAGCTACTGCAATCTTCACATTCTACTGATTTTAAATATTTGCAAATAGGTCCAACACGGCAACATACAAGGGAAAAAAACACAAGGAAACACTCCAAGTCCAGAATTTCCAAATATTTAACAACTGCACTCAAGTCTATCTGTAGATAGGCATGAAATTCGTCGATGCATTGTCCATTTTTTAAAAAAGCTAGCATCCTTCCATGAATGTCATTATTGGATAATGGTCAACTCATTAGGATATGAGTTTTTCCAATGTTGAGGTGAATTGATGCCAGCCAAAGCTTTATAAAACGTGAGGCGGATCGAGGCGGTTGAAGCGTGAGACAGTTTATGGAGAAAATATGTGTAAAAACTATTATTAAACATAAATCATAAACTTCTAATATCCACAAAATATATTATGATAAATCCTAATTTAAATATTTTCAAATTGAATAGATGTACACAATATACCATATTAACCATATATGCTACTTTGAATATGTGATTATGTAATGTTATATTGTAAACATGCGGATTCCTATATTCTTACAAAAATATACAGTCTTTTGAACATATGCCGTACTCATTTTAGTGATACAAGCAATTGAATATAATTGTTGATATAAAATTAGTTCATACTAATTAGAAACAATCATTGCACGCATGATTTCTTTTATCCAATGATGATTGTAATATAAATGTATAATATATATATATATATGAAATAATATATTTTTGGATTAACATATAATGATACTATCATGCATTTTTTGAGTCTTGTTATTACTTAATATATAGGTTTTATTCAATATATGAGGTTCATTACTAGAATGTGGTCAATAACATTACATCTTATGATTTTGACTTAGTATGGTTGTGACTGATATATGCTTTATAGCTTTAATATTATTGTTAAAGTATAGCTTTATATAGTTTATTATTTATTTACCCAAAAATGCATGGCAGATCGAGGTAGGCCCTCGGTACCGCCTCAATACAGCCTCAGGTTTGTGAGGCTTACGCCTCGAGGCACGTTTTTCAAAGCCATGATGTCAGCATAGATTGAGGATTTGAATAGATTAGGGTTTTGTCGTGTTAATTGACTCGACTTTAGTTATTTTATGTTTTAATTAAAATAATTCCAGATTAATTCGAGATCTTAGTAATTTGGGGTTTCTTATTTGGCTATTTAAGTTAAAATTAGGAATCAATTAGGATTTGACGTGATTTTATTTTTATTCTCTTTCTATATTTGTAAATCCACCTTCTTTGTATAAAGGGGGTATTACATCATTGTTTAGTAGAGAAGATAATCGGATTATGAAGAACACCAACAAAGCCTTTTCTCACAATTAAGTAGGGTCGGCTGCATGGTTTTTTTTGTCTCCATTCAGATTTGTTTTGGGTCATTCTCAGGTTTAAACCCAAATAACTAAGATCCGTTCGGATATTCTCATTCCGACACTTCTTGGGCCTTACTCGCCCTCTCTTAATCGGCTCAACATCCCAAAACTCGCATCTTCTAACCGGTGCATCAACCGACCTACTTTGTAAATGGTCAAACCATCTTAAGCAGTTTTCTCTCATCTTATCATCTACACCAACTTTCCTTCTAATCACATCATTCCAAATCCGATCTTTTCGGGTATAATCATACATCCATCTTAGCATTTTCATTTCCATTACAGTCATTCTCTACACATATCAATGGTTCACATGCCAGCATTCTGATCCATAGAGCATAATAGGTCTCACGACTACTTTGTAATACTTTCCTTTGACTTTCAAAGAGATTTTCTTATCACAAAGAATAGTAGAGGCTCCTCTCCACTTTAGCCAATATGCATTTATTCCATGAGTAACATCTCTATCAATTTCCTCGTACTTTTGCAAAATAGATCCCAAGCATCTAAAAGAATCTTTCTTCTGAATGGTATCATCTCAAATCTTCAAGTCCTTCATTGCTGTTTCCGTCAAATGCGCACACATATATTCAGTCTTAGCCCTACTTATACGAAATCTTTCAGTCTCTAAGGCATGTCTCTAAACCAACTTCTCATTTATTCCATTTCTTGTTTCATCATTCAACACAATATCATCGGTGAACAACATACACCAATGTATCTCATCCCCAATGTGACTAGTCAACTTGTCCGTTATCAACATAAAAAGTAATGGACTCAATGATCATACAAAGTAGGGATGCTCAAGGATCGTCCATCTTTTTTTCATTCATTTTCCATTCTCGGAAAGATCTCTTTGTATGCAGTCCAATATATCCATCATATTAAACCGTGATTTGCGAATATATGAAAATGAACCTTGAACTTTCGAGTGAGAGTTGCAACTTCTTGAGTGATAGGATGTTGTCTTTGAACTTTTGTTAAGGACAATATGATTGGCTGAATCTTCTTTTCTCCTCGGTTTTCGTGACGTGTCTCGTAGGACCGCTAACTTGTGAGAACAATTTAGAAGCCATGCTCATATATCACTTGACCCAATTAGGAGTTGGGGGAAACTGAGAAGAGGGAATATGTCTAGCAAGTTTTGTGGGTTGCTAAAGGAATGCGTATGCGGGGAGAAATCGCACAGAAAATCAAGACTAGGAGGATACATGGAGGAAAGCTCCAAAATTCATTTTTTCATAACTTCAAAGTCTGCTCGGTTAACAATGGCCTACCCCTTTTTGTACTAAGAGGGGGCGAGTCACAAATATAAAAAGTGAATAAAAATGAAGGGATTTTTACACCACGACCCATGTAAACATTGTTAATTACACACAACAATCCCTGCAAACTTCATATTTACTCAACGGCTCCTGCAAACTTAGTAAGAGTCGACTCCTGCAAACTTATTAAATCTTAAACCATAATCAATGTGGGTAGACACAACCCCCCGCCCCTTGTCGTCATTGTCTAGCCCCCCCTCCCACGGTCCTGCCTCCACTCCGTTGCCGCCGCCTAGCTCCCCCCTCTCTCCCTTGCTTCGACGCCATCCAATCATCCTCCCTCTCCCATTCTATCATCGAAGACCCCTCCTTCCTTGTGTAGATACTGCCAAGTTGAGTTAACTTGAGCCATCTCCCACTACTCACTTACCCCTCCCCTCCCACGCGTCGCCTGCCCTAGACCACACCCACCTACCGACGAACTTCTAGAGCAACAAGAGTCTGGACCGTTGGAGGGCTCTCCAAACTTTGGCGAGGGATCATAAATCATAATTAGGCATCGGAGAAAAAGTTGAAGATGGACGGAAGGTTAGGGGTGAGGAAGATGATTATAATAAAAAAGTAATATAATATCTTTGGATTATGTTTTAGGTATGTGTTTAGTTAGGCTAGAGTTAGGTTAGTCTGGCAAGTTGACGGCATGGGTCGTGGTGTAAGACGGAGTGAGATTGTAGGGGTGGGGTAATATGAAGATGTTTGGGGTTGTGGAGTAATTGACAAAGCTTTTAAGGGTCATGGTGTAAAAATACCAAAAAAACAGTAATTTCAAACTTTAATTGACTCCTAACCTAAAATGATTCCAAGTCATTGAGATCTCAAACTAATCTCAGTTTATTTAACCAAAATAAAAATTGAAGTCAGACCCAATTAACCGAAAACCTTAATCTATTCAAATCCTCAATCTCTGTTTGCGTTAAGTCCACTTGATGCCATCCGAAATCAAGGATGATAAAAAAAGGAGAATATGTGCAACAAGCCAACAAGCTTTGCAGGTTGAGAGAGGAATGGGGATGGGAGGAGGAATCACACTCAAAATTAAGACTAAGTGGATAAGTAGAGGAATACTCCAAAGTTCATCTTTCGTAACTTCACATTATGATAATCGACTCTACTAGATGATTACCCGCTTTATATAGAGATGGGATGAAACTACATAGAAAGAGAATAAAAATAAAATCAGTCTTAAAAAAAATCATATCAGACCTTAATTGACTTCTAAAATTACTCTAACTTAAATAACCAAACAAGGAACCTAATTATTGAGATCTCAAATTGATCTCAATTTGTTTAACCAAAATAAAAAATAAACTCGGACTCAATTAACTGGACAAAACCCTAATCTATTCAAATCCTCAATTCGTTCTTGCATCCGTCTAACTTTACATTTAATAGTCAACTTTTTAAATTTTTCTAAGCTTTCTCAACTCACCCTATTATTTTTCTAGATCCCAAGGGGGAGGGAATTTGACGTGTAGGGTCACATTTCAAGAATAAGTTTGGATCTATACAAAGAAAGGTTCTTGGATGTGGCCATGTTGTGGGCTCTATGATCAGTACCGAATGTGGTGGTTATCTGTCAAGAAAGGCTCTCTGCGGAAAATGTGAATGAACACATGAATCGTGGTGTTTGTAATTTTTGAAAGTGTCAGTCCTTGTAAAGGTGCCATTCTGAAAGCTGTGAATATATGAAGTTTGTAGGCACGCCTTATCTGTGATCGTCTTTTTTCTTTTATAAAAATAGTAGTACAATATTTGGTACTTGTGATTTTTAATACTTATTTTTGCTGAGGTCTCTTCTCTATATAAAGAAGCCTAACGTTCATGACATGAATTAGAACTTTGATTATCTGCAACATGGTATTCGAGCTATGATCCTTGGTCAGTGTTTTATACTTGATCTCTTCTTTTCTTCTCCATAAAAAACTCCACCACTGCCGATGAGCCATCTTGCGTCGGACATGCCAAAACTATCCCCACCTCAGTCATTGGCCCACAAATAAGTATTAAAAATCACAAGTACCAGAGTGTCAAAAAAAAAAAAACTATCCCCACCTCAGTCATTGGCCCACAAAGTCTGCATGTTGAACCTCAGCCCAGTAGCAACTAGCCAAAGATGTTCCAACCTTCTGATTCCCCTTCAACCCCGCATCACCCAATCTCAACCTCTTGAAGTATTCCTTCTTCGCTTCTCTGAAGCCGTCATGCGGAGGAAGTGTGTTGGCGTCTCAGATCTCCCCCTGCTAGCTACAACTGATGAATCTCTACTTTCACTGATTCTTTCTTCATTTTCTCCTCGACCACAAATTGATGACCACTAGCTCAATCACTGCACGGCTTCCAGCCTCCTCTTGCTGGAAGCTTGAACTCTATTAGGAAAAATTAGAGCTAGTGGAGTCTAGCTGCCGGCACCCTAGTAGTTGAGTCCTGGGCCAGTGGACCCACATCCCTTAGCCAGTGCTCCTCCACTAACTGTTGGAAATCCGGCTCGCCTAACCAAGGCTATTCAAAATTGAAATATATCCCCTGTCTTTCATCCTCATTGGACGACCACACTAACTTCGCGGTTGTAAAACATGAGATCAGGTTGAGGCAACATGATACCTGGATGAAAAGGAAATCAGAAAAGGTATCTGCGCCAATGATAGAAAGTCCATGAAATCCTACCCATCCGCCACCTGGCCATCATCTCCTCCTGTCCGACCATTAGGTATATGCTCTTCCTTAAATTATTTTTTAGCAGTGATTAATAACTGGCATTGGTACATCCAATTTGGTGGTCAGAAACTGATACGTTAATGGCACCGTTTTCTTGTTCGGGGGAGTTGGCACAATTGAAGTGGGATTTTGGAACGGGTAGAGAAGTGAAGAAGAAATGTCAGGTTATTTGTCTCCCTCAATAAAATAGGTTGCATATGATTGGATGATTGAAGGGGGGACATTCTATTGCAGGAGCATTCTTCATTGATATACTTGGTGGGTAGATGCAAGGAGAGTGGGAGCGTGAGTACATGAATGCTCGCTTATAACCATCTTTAGTCAACACCCTGAAAAGCTGTGAATTCATCTTGGGGTATCTTTTTCTATTACAAACAGTTTACATGTGGAGGAACATGGACTCGCATTTATTCTGAATTATCTTTAGGCTAGTAAACACAACTTTTAAGGGAAATTATATGATGAGAAGAGGTTGCTTTCTAAGTGTGTACAAGTAGAATTAGCCAGGGGTTTATGTTTTACACCTATTGGGGAGATTTATTTCTTCTGGCATGGGTCTGGTTTTTATATCAAGCAATGAAATTGGCACCAGTACTTAAAGAGTTACGAAACCATCCTCCAAAATCCTGGTCAGTCTGCTGTTTCATATAGAATACATCACTCTTTTAGTTTGACGTGGTAATAAGAGGTCAGTGAAAGGAGATGTAGATTGAGAGAAATAAGGGGAAAACATGCCTATTCCAGGGGATTCTGTGGGGAAATGTGGAGATACATCAGCTCGGGTTGCCGTCCCGTTAACCCAGAAAAATATAGCATGGGGTTTCCACATTGAAGTGTGGAGATGCACGAGTTCAGACGGGAACTTGTGGAGCCACATGGGATTTTGGAGTAATGAGGATACACTCTGAATTTAGTTTCCAATCTGACCTGCTTTTCGCTAACTAAATGTGTATTGTATAATACATTATTATAATTACCATTATATAATTACAACAAACTACAAAGTAATCATCCTAACAATGTAAGGGATGCATAAAAGGAACATTATCGGTTCAATGTAAAACTAATGAATTAACAATATGAAAAACCTAAAAAAGAGGGGAATCATCTCATGAATTTGAACAATAACACGCTGGGAAAGTTTCTAAATTTCAGAAAATTAGATTACAAGATAGTAGGAGTCCATCTGGTTCGACTTTATTTGCACGGACAAACAACTAGATCCCCTGCATCTGCAAGCTGCGGATCAGAAAATTGTGTTGATTTTTTTTCAGGGAAAAATGTATTGACAAATCTTCTGCCTTTTTTCTTTTCAGGCCTCCTAAATTTGCAGGGCGATATTTATGGTTCCGTTCAATCTTTATATGCGCATCTGTTGGATGTCTTTGTAAGTTTTGAACAATGACTGGATGTGAAGCATTCTATTAGCAAATATTACCTCAGGCCAAGATAAACCGACTAGGTTGTCATTTGTTCTTTCCTAGCGGTGCTGGCGGACTTTCTATCACCTGATAAATTCAACCTACTCAACCTTGTTGGGGTATTGGCGTTGTCTTGTGGACGGCTGCAAACAGCGATACCTTCAAACCCTGTAAGTTAATCGAACTTATGGAAGACACTGATCTACCTGATATAGGTCAAATGTCATGCGAATAAAAGGAGGACATCAGTGTCTGCATCCTGCTCTCTGTTTCTGTTACTAAAGAACGAAGCTTCGATGCTGTTCGGCGAGTTCCTTGATTTACTTTGCAATAATTTCTTCTGAAAGGAGCTTAGGAGGTGATTGTGGCCAAGGCTTATGGTGAGGTAAATTACAGAGATCTGTCATTCCTAGCAATAAAATAAGAACATTGATGCATTTTTTTAATTTCTCTGCCTAATTTGTTTTGAGGAGGAAAGGAGACTGCAGATTTTATCTCGGTTAGTCCTGGATTTGTATTACTTACTACGACAGACCTGTTTGGGTAGAATGTAATACATGGTCGTAGATAGCTAATCGACTACAACGAACAAACATGGAACTGGATACTGCAGATTTTATTTTCTTTTTACCTGTAAAAAACGATCACTTGTGGGCGGTAGGTCTTATGTTTTACTTGAAAAACGACATGAATGGTTTTTTTTACCGATTTAGCGATTCCCATGTCAAGAACGCGATCCACTTGCATGGATGTCAGGTGTGTAGATGCATCGGATAAAAGCAATACAGTTTGTGTATTGTATTGTTGTGGATTTGTCACTTGAATGTTCCCGACTAGATCAATGTATTTCATAAATAGGATTGGATTACTTCTCTGAGCCTGTCCTATCAAATCCGTAATTTATCAATGCCTACTAGGTGTATATTCATTTAGCTATTCATAACTTATTATGTCATATTAGGTTAGCTGTCTTTATATAATTTGTTGAGATGATTTTCATGTTCATCACTTTACAACCACTCATTTGTTTTGCGCTTGTAACTGTGTATGTTCGAAAGTCGTGTGCACATGCACTCGCTCATCTCTAGATAGATCAATAGTTGATGGAGGTGATGAACACGCAAGTTTCCAGCAGCTTAACTAAGTATTCTCTTTTTTCCTATATATTATGCTTTTCCAAATAAAGAAAATAGTTATAAAAGTCGGTTGAGTAGTCTGACTAGTTGAGTCGGTGGAGTGGATGATTGATTGTTTAGTCAGTCGATAGTTGGCCAACGGACTAGTCGTCCGATTTTTAGATGGGCAGACTTTATCTTTTTAAAAAAAGAGGAAACTTAATCTAAGATGGTTATTTACTTCTTTTATTTCATTATGATAGTAAATATATAAGTATACATGTATAAAACTATTTATATATTTAAAATTATTAAAAGAAAGAAAGAAAATCAACTAAAGTTTGACTAAATCCAATTTACCAACCTGTTAACTTATTTAAAATTACTGTATTTGGAGTCGAAGACTCAAGTCTTTGAATTCAGCTAAAGGAGGCTTACACTCTTCATCTTTTTGGACAAGTCACAGGTGTATTTTTAAAATATAATAAATTAATAGCTGTTTATATACGTTTGAGTTGAAATGGTTTCCCATTTGTCATTAAAGTTTGGTGGTAAAGTATTTGAAGCACAGTAAATTTGACCATTCGGATCAAAAGATTTTCAACTATATCATGAGAACGAAAAAGAAAATAATATGGTTCTACCTTCATGTAAATAATTACATTTACGAAATCCTCTTTCGAAGTAAAGAAAAAGAAATTGGAAATCCTGATGTCACTGGACCCTTACAATTTCAAGATTTTGAGGTGCGAAATGAGACAAAGGTATGGGTATAATTGTAATTGCAGAATCTTAAAGGTGCATAAGTGTAAAAAACGCTTAAATCTAAGTACGCTGTACATTTGTTCACGTGATTGAAAATCTAGGATGTATTGTAAATCTACTCCACGACAAAATTTACAATAACGTGGAATTTATCAAGAGATTAAATTGGATATGATTTTTAGCCTTGATGGGAAATATGGCCTTATTAATTTACAAGTTCCGTTTCTTTTCACTTCCATGTAACAAGTTTTATTCCTACTTACAATGACAACAATTATACAAAACGTAGGGAAAATTTCATTGGCAGACAAGATAATAAATTAGAAATTTTATAAAATCTCCTGCTCTTCAATGATGACCTCACCATAAAGGAACATGTATTAGGGTTTATATTCGATTCGTTCAGATCATCTAACTCGAACAAACGAGCCTACAAGAGGGTGAATCAATTTGCTTGGTCGTCGGGCATAACGTAAAGAACTCCATAAAGAAGATCAAAGATTTGGTAAAAGAAGAGGACATTGACATTCTGGATCGATATTGTTGACTCTGATGTTCAAGGCAAAGCAAACATAGTTCCTGCCAAGACTGTTCCCACTATAACAGATTGAGTTTATAGTGACCTTTTATTCCTCAAAATCTGTAATTATATCATTGATCGTTAGATATATAATGACGAATATTATTCGTTCTGATATAATTTTTCATAGTTTAAATTAGCAACAAGTGTCATACTCATTGTTATATCATCAATGATGATCCACAATCGAAATGTGAACTGATCCTCGTTAATTTTTGTTTTGAAAAATAACATTAAATAAGTGATTATATGGATTTTCGCTGATGATATAGCTGCGGACATGACACTCGTCACTACTTTTAAGTATAAAAATCATTTCACTATGAATTACACTTGTTATAATATATCTGACAACTAACAATATAGTGACATATAAAAAAAAGCATCAACATAAACTCGTTTTCTGGTGTCCTTTACATTGGAACTTAAAAGTGGAATCCATCGTTAGAATATGTGCATGTTTGGGACTTGTTCATGCTGTGATTACAGTCTATATCCTTAGGCCCCGTTCGGGTCACGGACCCCCCTTAACCCACTCCCCCTCTCTCCTGTGTGGATCTCACTTTATTCCTTTTTTTAAAAAATAAATAAATCAATTTTACAGCATCAATCCTATCAAAAAATAATATATTATACCATCATATCATATAAAAATTATAAACTACTCTACTTCTACTCACTTTTCCAAACTTCAACACATCACAATAACTACTCACTTTTTCAAACTTCAATACAATCATATCACAACAAACCCACTTCTAACCCACCTCCAGTTTAACCCTCTATCCAAACACCAAAACCCAAAAATGGGTTACTCTCTACCAGTTTAACCCGCCTTAATCCATTAACCAAACGCATCCTTAGGGCCTGCTCGATGGGGTAATAGGCATAGGAATAAGGGGTCTATTCTCCACCTCTCTCCTCGGTTGCATCATAAGAACATTTTCGGGATTCCTCTCCATCGATCCTCTTCGAGTGATTCCTTATTCCGCCCATCCGCCAACGGCCACCGCACTCCTGCCATCCTCGACCCACCTCTCATGCTATCTCACCTCCAACGGGCCCCTCCCTTCTTCGCATCCCTTGTGTTGGCTACTTTCCCATCGTCCTTTGCAGGCTTCACTCTCCACCCGGAATGGCGAATCTCGGTAGGTTGCCTTTACTCTGCCATGAATGAGATTGGTGTTCCTCGCATGAGAGGGATTTGAGCCTTTCACAGAGATCTCCAGCCATAAAAGCGAGCTATCATTGGTAAGCCATTGACTTATTTTCTCCAGCATATCCTCCGAGACGGAATCTAGCATTTCTAATAAATCATTGTTTCCTTAATGAAAAGAAATTGGATGTGAGAGCAACTAGTGATATTTCATTGGTTTTTTAGAAGGATCAATTAAAGATTATAGGCTCCATTATCCAACGAGAGAAGGGAAAAGATGTGGAGGGTATTAATGCTTTCGTGGAAGATGTTACAACCTTTGAGCATCAACCAGAGGAGAATGTCATGATATTTGATCATCTATTTAGATCTAAAAAAAGCAATTGAACATTTAGATATAACAACAAATAAATGATGTCGCTTACAATTTGAAGCATGAAAAGTTGGTATATACATACCTGTCAACACATGATGCATACAAATACCAATTCTTGTACGCTAATTTGTACCCACCGGCAAAGACACATGATTTATATGCCAATTTAAAAATTTATGTGCATATGCTTTCTTATCTAATTTTTTTATAATATTCTTTTAACTCATATCTTTAGATAATAACTAAACAATTGTAAATGATCACCTTTGGTCACTACCTCTCGCTCATCACTTTTATTTGTCAGTTTGATTGAAGTACCTTTCTATAGATCACTTTTTTTGTCTGATCAATTAAACCAATTTCTTTTTAACACATTTACAATCGATTTGCTTCTATTTTAACCATACTAATTGCCCAACAACTACTTTTTTAATTGAAATTAGTCTTAATGCCTAACATTGATAAATCACCCAAAGATGAAATAATTAAAAACTCTCCGATCTTTCTAGATTTTCTCTTCATTGGAGAATCTATTTCATCTATCATGGATCATCAAGGGTTTAATTGTTTTGATTATAACAAAATACATTATTCACCCTCCTTTTATGACTTAGAATCATACATTACAATAAACGCTTATGTTGATGACAAAACGATGTAATAAAGGAGATGGATATCTAATTGTTCCGATGAAGTTTACCGAGTTACCTGAGGGTTTCGTGTACTTGTGCCCTTCTGAAATTCTGCAATTACAATTATGTTCATGCCTTTTTTAAATGACACTCATGCTCTAGTATTCTTACAAAATTCACAGCATTGATTTCTGATTTCCGTTAAGGCAAAATAAGGACATAAGTGTAATAAAATGAGGTCAAGACGGTGAACTTTGTAGGAGTACTGGATCACAAGTGTTATTGCAAAAAGGTAGATGTATAATTGTCATTGCAGAATCACGGAGGGCACAAGTGGCAAAACCTCTAAAACAAAGTATGATATGAAAGTATAGTCTTGGCTTCACGGCATCCACCTTCACCACATCCAACTACCATACTGCATTATTAATTAGAGGGATTTTTATCTCCACAAACCCTAAAATCATGGTTAATTATCTTCTCAATCTTCTAAACATCGTTATTATTCCGTCGATCCCGAAAACTTGCTACCCTTATCCCACATATCACGTGGTTAATAGACATCCAATTTGTCCATCAAAGGTAAAAAGAATCCGTCAAAAATAGGATTTTTTTACCCTTCACATTTGTATAATTTACACAACACATATCCTTCCTCCTCCCCTCCCCTAACTCCTCCCTCTTGCACTTTGCCCGCACCCCCTCCCCCCTTCGTCCCATCACCTCCTCCTCTCCAGCACCGACGATGTCCTCTTTCGTTTCACGTTAGCTTCCACCGCACCCATCTTGTGGGATTCCGTGTCTGCCACCCTTGACACCTCCTCCATCTCCGACAAGAAGATCCAAATCTACGAGCGTCGGGTTCTCACTCTCGGCATCATCACGCTACTTGTCCACCACGGCAGCGAGAAGCTCTTCAAAGCCCGCGTCGACGCTGTTGTGAGGTCCATCGTGAAGAAACCCAATAACGGCTCCATGAAGTTCCACTTTGATCTATGTGGGTGCCAAGAACAAAACAAAGGTACCCACCCGAAGGAGCACCACCAGAGAGAGATAATAAAGAAGAAGAAGAAGAATGGAGGAAGAATAAGAGGAGGAAGAAAGAGGTGAGGAGGTGAAAGATCTACCATCCAATTCTCCTCTGGTTAGATTAACCCACGTAATTGACTCACGTAAAATTAACAGCAAGGTCTGTGGGGTAAGACGAAGTAAGCTTACGTGATCGAGGGACTAACAACGATGTTTAGAAGATCGAGAAAATAATTTACAATGATTCTAAAATTTGTGGGATAAAAATCCCTTAAATATTAATTTTCATGTCACATCCAACACATATATGTGGTGGATAACATAACATCCATCAATAGTGAATCCATTCCAATGGAATGGGTGACAATGAAAGCCACCTACCTATTTGTCAACAACTCTAATATTTTTTCCTTCCTTTTTCTTGTTCTACTAGTGGATACTTTTCCTTTCCTCTTTTATTTATTCCCTTCACTTGACTATAGACCATTACCTTTGTTTCTAGAGTATTTGGCCATATGTGTCTATGTGCCACAAATCGATTCCCAATTGTGTACTGTTTTATACCATGACTTTGGAGAATATGCAACACTATTCTCATGGTTAGAGACATCTATCAATACCATCTAATTTAAAGGGTTTTTTATCACTTGTGTCTTTCTTAACTTTTACAATATCAATTATCCCCTCTATTTTTTGTAACATCAATTGTGCCCCTATATTCTTAAAAAGTCACAGTTTTATCATTTTGTAATATCAATTATGTCCCTATTTTATGTTAATGGAATGATAGAACTGTGAATTTTGTAAGAAGGTAGGGGCACAACTGATATTGCAAACAAGGGAGGAGCATACTTGATATTGCAAAAGTTAATAAGGGTACAAGTGATAAAAGTAATGTATAATGCTGCTTTGATTTTACACATATTACATGAGGGATCAAGTGTCTTGCCTTGAGATGAAGTGCATTTCTAATTCAGAAATCTTGATATGATATGATATGATGATCTATTTGTTTTTTAGTTGTTAAATGATGGGTGAAGATACATTTAACCGCAACATATTTATATAACTCATTTCCATCTTTTCTTGAGTTAATTAACAAAGAAGAAAAACCTCAACCTCTAATGGATGTGCATGGACATATGTATGGTCCCATGTTTTTTTCCTCGTTAAATCATTGTGTCCTACAGTCTCTTGATTATTTACATAGTATCAAAGCCGACTCGATTGAGGATTATCTTTTATGTGGAAGTTATATGTGTATGCTTATGGCGTGATCTATGATCTTGGCTGGTGTAGTCTCCTGGACTCACTATCAACATTCCTTATTGTCGCAAGAGCGATCGATCACTCTGAGCCTTATTGATTGATCAAGCCACTCTTTTGATCGATCAACTGGGTGTTATTAACAATTAATTCATTGCTGCTTTCAATCCAATGGCAAGTGAAGAGAAAGTTTTCAAAATGGAGATTGGAGTTCAAGTAAAGATGGAATATCATCCTATGAAGATCACCGCCCTCAAAGTAATGAAATCGATCTTTGGTGTAAATTTCAAGTATTAAAAATAAATTTACAATGAATAATATTCAATATTATAAATAACATTAGAACATATAAGAATACATTTTCAAATTATTTTTTGTTGTAGCTCCATTTTGTTGTTGCATACTCTTTCAAACTTTATACAAACACACACACACACATCTATATCTAATAAATTTAGTTATATTGGTACCTATGTAGAGAACGCTTATTTGTATAATTTATGTAGAATAAAAGATGATATAATAGTATAACACTTAATTAGCTTAAAATAATGAATAATTTAATATTAATTACCATATTTTTCGTAATTAAAAAAATAACAACGAATATTATCCATTGCTACATTCGCAACAAACAATCATATTCGCTGATATATTCCTTGTAACGAATCATATAACAATAGTTATTTGTTGACTTTTTCTTCTAATCATTTGTTAAATTTAAGAACGATTAATATAAATTTTAATGAATAAGTCAATGGCAAAATCATCATCTTATTTGACCTTCTAACAACAAATATAACATTCATTATTGATTATAAGAACAAAAGAAGATTTGACAATGGATAATATTAGTTGTTATATCTTTAACATCGGAATATATGTCAATGAATATTAAATTATTCGTTATCTTACGTTAATTTTCTTGTAGTGATATGCCATGAGTGTGAAAATCTCATTTATATAGACAATTTGGATAGATGATCAAGCTGGATACATATCATGAGGTATTTATAGGGTTAACATTAATGTAAAAATCCTATCCATAGGAAATCCTATCCATATCAAGAGAAATATATATATATATTGGAATATTAGCAAGAAATCCACATATAAACATATATAAAATAGGATAAATATATGTAAAATACAAATTATGAAGATAATAAATTATTACGTTTCCACATCAAAGTAAAATATAGTACTTAATTTTTTTCTTTAATTTAATGCCCATTGGTATTCCAAAAGTACCTTTTCGGAGTCTTGGAGAGGAAGACGCGGTTTGGATTTTCCTCAAAAGGGCTTGTGCGTAGAATGAAATATTTATTATGGAAGTACCCATTTGGAGGACACTATATGTAACATTAAACATTTACACGATGTTAAAATCCTATTTGGATGAATGTAATCATGTCAATTATACGAAAACGTGAAGAATTACATAATTAGTATTATTGTGTACACTAGTATTTAAATTTTCTCGTAGAGAGTTAAATACAACATGAAATATTTTACCATATGACATTTCTAACATGTATGGAGAGTTTTGTGCAAATTGTAATATTTATAAATTATATATACATGTATGTATGCATGCATAAAGAGTAATTGGCAAAGAAGGAATTAGTAAAGGAGGAGAAGCTTAATAGTTTGAATTGTTATTAAGCAAAATTTTTAAGGTGAGTTTTTGTAAATATCCTATTTAATAAATGTAAATATTTTAATATTTTAAGTATTTCTACTGTAAGATTAAAGGTTTTTATCACTTGTGCCCTTCTTATCTCTACAATATCAGTTCGCTTTTTTGTAATATCAGTTGACTCCATGACTTTTTACAACATTCGTAGTTCCATCGTTTTGTAATATCAGTCGTGTTGCTACTTTAATTCAACAAAAAGACAAAATTGTAAATTTTGTAAGAAGTCAAAGGGCAACATATATTATTAAAAAGAGGGACATAACTGATATTGTATAAGTTAAGAATGACGGAGATGATAAAAATATGAGATTAATTAATAGAAAAGAAATCAGTAAAGGAGGACATGTTTTGTATTTTGAATTTATCATTAAACAAGTTTAGACATAATTTTTTTCTCCCACATATATATCCTTAGACTACATTTGAATCCCTTCTCATGGAAAAATAATAATCATGCAATGCATAACTAATGGTCTAGAGATTCGGTATATGGCCAACTTACCTTGCATAAGCTTGAATAATATCGATATTATTAAAATATTGCCCAAGAATCTTCAAAGCTTCAAGTCAACAAAAGGATGTCAAAATATAATAAAAAAACGAAGCTTCAATATGCAACCTTTTTCTTTCCTTCCTTTGGCCCTTTCAAACAAGAACGTTGAAAGAAGCATTTTCCTAAGTATTATGATTGGTAGTTTCTCTCTCTCTCTCTCCCTTTTTTAAGGAGTAAACATCAAGGAAGACAAGTGGAAATGGAGAAAAGTCCTAAATTTGCAATGAACTTGAGCAAGTTATGTAGTCATTTAAGAGCAATACTTAAGAGCAAAAGAAAATGATCATCATCAAGATATATATTGAAACAAAAGGGTTCATATTGGCATTCATCCGAAGAAAAATACCATTTGTAAAAGATACATGAGATTAATTGACTAAGTTTTCCCTTGGACATACATGAAATTCAAAAGACTATGGTTCAACTCTCACTAGGTGTTGTTAGCAAGAAGAGAATATTTGGTAAAATTGCATATGTACAAGAAGTGGGATCTATCTTGTGACCAACTAAGTATAAATTCTAGCAAAGTGGAGAGGTTATTGTTGACATTGGTTTGAACATTGGTCTGAGAATGTTAGTAAAGTCATATACCTCTAGGAATGTTGGTAAGAGGTGATGAACATGAGGTTATATGTAACTGCATTACATACTCCCCCATCTTAATGTAAAATATTCTCTTATTCTCTATTCCCTAAACAACAAGATGTTTTTTTGTTCATTATTGTATGGATAAAACAATAGATTTGACATTCTAAGAGGGAATCCTAAATCACCATCGCTGATGCCGATTGATGCATATTTTTAGATATTAATTTAAGGGATATTTACACCCATAACCCTGAATAACTTCGTAATTACCCCGGATACCCTCTATAATCACAAATTATACCCAGGACCCTGAATAACCACTCCGTTTTACATTGATAACCTTCCGTTACTTTAGTTCAGTAACTCAACCAGATGGCTGAGTTAATCTAACCCAATCAATGATGAACAACTGAGATTAATTGAAAAAAAAGGAAGGATAGAAGGAGGTGGGTTCGAGGGATGGAGCATTCAATAGAGGTAAGACCTGGGACTTGGTCTATAGCGGAGTCTCGAGCAACTGGAAAGGGAGCTGCTGGAGCTTGGGGGCGAGCGGCAGGAGGGAAGGGCTGGAGCTTGCGGACAGGCGGCGAGAAGCAACGCACGCGGGGCAGGGGTTGGTGGAGGCGCATGGGGGGAGGCAGGCGAGCGGCGACTGCAGGTTGCGGGGGAGGGGGCAGGCGCACGCGGGGGCAGGAGGCGACAGGTGAGCGGCGGCTGCAGGTTGCGGGGGGGGGGGGGGGCAGGAGGGAGGCAGGCGAGCGGCGATTGCATGTTGGGGGGGGGGGGGGGGCACGCGGGTGCTGGGGGCGGCAGGAGGGAGGCAAGCGCACGCGGGGGCAGGGGGCGGCGGGAGGGAGGCTTGGGCTTGCGGGTGCTGGGGAGGGGGGGTGTTGGGGGGGGCGCAGGTGCACGCGGGGGCAGGGGGCGGTGGGAAGGAGGCCTGGGGCTTGCGGGTGCCCGAGGGGGGTGGGGGGACGTAGGCGCACGCGGGGGCAGGGGATTGGCGGAGGCGCGTGGTGAGTGGGGGGAGGCAGGCGAGCAGCGGCTGGAGGTTGCGGGGGGGGGGGGGGGTGGAGGCGCGTGGGGGACAGGGAGGGGGGTGGTGGAGGCGCGCGCGGGGCGCTTGCAACCAGGACAGAGGCGCGCGGGGCAGGGGGTCGGGCTGCTGGGCGAAGCCGTACGCGGGAGCGTGGGGTGGGTCTGCAGGTCGGAGGTGCACCGGGCGGCGGGGGAGGGGGCTGGAGCAAGCGGCTGGAGGGGGAACCTTGTGGGTGGAGGTGCATCAGAGGAAGCTCCGATCGGAGGTCGTGCGGACGAGGGGACGTGGTTTCATTTTGTTTCATCTGCATGGCATCATGTTATAAATATGATGTATTTTGAAGGGTAAAATTGTCAACGTATAATTTTTTCCGTTAAAGTTAACGGATAATTATGACAGAACTTGACACATGGTTATCACATGTAAAGGTTAAGCATTATTCAGGGTTCTAGGTGTAATTCGTGATTATAGAGGGTATCCGGGGTAATTACGAAGTTACTCAGGGTTATGGGTGTAAATATCCCTTTATTTAATTACAATTTAATTAAGGGTAAATTACAAAAAAATACATCAATTATGCGCCGATTCTCAATTAGAGGCATCAATTCAAATGTAACAAAGAGGGACCTAATCTTCTTTTTTGTCTCGAATACAACCCTATGTAAATTTCTACGACACTCCCTTAAATGTCGATGTTAAATCCTAAGGTTGAAAGTCTATGACCCTCTATGTTACATTTGAAATCTGGGATCCCTAATTAGAAATCTGTATATTACCCTTTAATTAATAATTATTTAACAAAAAAATCCTCTAGATTATCTCTAATATTAATCCAACCTTTCAAAAATTATTTATATTAATTGATGTATCTACAAGAGATTATAGTATTCATGTTCTTATAATTCCAAGGAGAAGTCACTCTTCTGTTTTGTCTATTTATCATTCTCATTGCAATCCACCGTAACCTTTATAACATGGGACTTGACCCATATACTTCAAAGATCACTATCCATAAATACTTTAAAGTATTTTTACACTTGTTCCCTCTAAGTTTCACATATAAACTTATGCTCCACATTTTTTTGCAATAACACATGCTCCTATATTCCTAAAAAATTCATAGTATTGCTCCTCCCTTAATATGTAATATAGGAGCATAAGCGTAATAATAGAAGGATAACGCTGTGAATTTTGTAAGAATATAAGGGCGTAAATTTTACTGCAAAAAGATAGGAGCATAAGTGTATTTTTATAAACATGGAGAGGCACAAGTGTAAAAATTCCTTATTCTAGTGAACCTTTGTATATAGAGATGCTTTAATAAGGTGATGCAACTTTTTCAATTTTTTTAAAAGTCACCCCGTTTTTATTTGAAGTTTGCAAATAGTTCGTTGATACAACGTGTATATTAATATCAAACATTTAAATATTTCTTTGTTGAAATATGGTGGCATTAATGTTATAGCAACGAATATAGCTTTCACCACTAATTTCAAGTATACAATAAAAGAATTCACAACAAATAATATCGTTATTATATATTTAACAACACATGAAAGATAATAGATATAGTGATTGATAGATTTGATTCTTGGAATTCAAAAAATTCATATTCATTGATAATAACGTATGTAATTATGATTATTCATTTACCTTTTTTGTTAAAATTTGTTAATCATCATAGTTTAGCAAAGACTAAAGGAATTTTTGTACAAAGTAAACGAAACCATCATTATATGAATTAGTGATATAGTATAACAATAGTAATGGAATCAACCTTTGGTGCAAATTTCAATTGTTAAAAATAAATTTACATCGAATAATATTCAATATATAAATAACATTAGAACATATAACAACATATTTTATTTTGTTGTTGCATACTCTTTCAAACTTTATATATATCTAATAGAATTTATTTATATTGGTACCTATGTAGAGAACGCTTGTTTGAATAATTTATTTAGAATAAAATATGATACAATAGTATAAACACAAAATTAGCTTAGAATAACAAATAATTTAATATTAATGGTCATATCTTTTGTAGTTGAAAAAATAACAACGAATATTATCCATTGCCAATTCTTTAAATTCACAACAAACAATCATATTCGTTGATATATTCCTTGTAACGAATCATATAACAATAGCTATTCGTTGACATTTTCTTCTAATAGTTTGTTAAATTTAAGAACGATTAATATTAATTTTAATGAATAAGTCAATGGTAAAATCATCGTCTTATATGACCTTTTAACAACGAATATAACATCCATTGCTGATTATAAGAACAAAAGAAGATTTGGCAATAGATAATATTAAATGTTATATCTTTAACATTGGAATATATGTCAATGAATATTAAATTATTCATTATCTTAGGTTAATTTTCTTGTAATGATATGCTATGAGTGTGAAAATCTCATTATACAGACAGTTTGGATAGACGATAGAGCAGGATACATATCATGAAATATTTATAGGGTTAACATTACTGTAAAAATCCCATCCATAGGAAATCCTATCCATGTCAAGGGATATATATATATATATATATATATATATATATATATATATATATATATGTTTTGGAATATTCATAAGAAATCCGCATGTAAACATATATAAAATAGGATAAACGTAAGTAAAATAAAAATTATGAAGACAATAAATTATTACGCTTCCACATCAAAGTAAAATATAGTACTTAATTTTTCTTTAATTTAATATACGTTGGTGTTACTTAATTTTTCTTTAATTTAATGCACGTTGGTGTTCCAAAAGTACCTTTTCAGAGTCCTTGAGACGAAGACGGTTTGGATTTTCCTGATACAAAAGGGCTTGTGGGTAGAATGAAATATTTTATTATGAAAGTACACATTTGGAGGACACTATATGTAACATTAAACATTTACACGATGTTAAAATCCTATATGTCAACTATACAAAAGCACGAATGATTACATAATTAGTGTACTGTGTACACTGGTATTTAAATTTTCTCGTAGAGGGCTAAATACAATGTGGAATATTTTACCAGGTGACCTTTCTAACATGTAGGGAGAGTTTTGTGTAAATCAAAATTTTTATAAGGGATATTTACCCGACAAATCCTATAAACTTTGTGAATTACCTTCTCGACCTTTGAAACAACATAATTCTTTCCTCGATATCGTAAACTTGCTAACTTTTATCCCATGAACCTTGCGATCATTCTGTTTGAAGCTCATGAGGGTTCTTGGGGGAAATTTACAAAGTCGATGGGGTAATTACATTGTGCAAAAGATCGTAGAGGTAATTTACAAAGTTTATAAGGTCCGTGAGGTAAATATTCCTATTTATAAATTTATATATATATATATATATATATATATATATATATGTAGGTATGTATGCGTGAAGAGTAATCGGCAAAGAAGGAATTAGTAAAGGAGGAGAAGCTTGATATTTTGAATTGTTGTTAAGCAAAAATTTTAAGGTGAGTTTTTTTATAAATATCCCATTTAACAAATGTAAAATGTTTTAATATTTTAAGTATTTCTACTGTAAGATTAAGGGTTTTTATCACGTGTGCCCTTCTTATCTTCTACAATATCAACTCTCTTTTTTTGTAATATTAGTTGTGTCCCTGACTTTTTACAACATTCGTAGTAATATCAGTTATGCAGCTACTTTAACGTAGCGGAAGGGCATAATTATAAATTTTGTAAGAAGCCAAAGGTACAACTGATATTACTAAACATATGGACACAATTGATATTGCAGAAGTTAAGAATGATAGAGATGATAAAAACCTGACATTAATTAATCAAAAAAGAAATCGGTAAAGGAGGACATGGTTTGTATCTTGAATATATCATTAAACGAGTTTAGACATAATTTTTTCTCACACACATATCGTTAGACTACATTTGAATCTCTTCTCATGGGAAAAAAAGGTAATTATGCAATGCGTAGCTAATGGTCTAGATATTTGGTATGTGGTCAACTTACATTGCATAAGCTTGAAACAACCAATAGATATTATCAAAATATTGCCCTAGAATCTTCAAAGCTTCAAGTCAACAAAAGATGTCAAAATACAATAAAAAATGAATCTTCAACATTCAACCGATTTCTTTCCTTCCCTTATTTTTACTTTCCTTCCTTTGGCCCTTTCAAATAAGAATGTTGAAAAGAAGTATTTTCCTAAGGCCCTGTTCGGTACGTGAATAAGGGGAATGGAATAAGGGAGAATAAGGAAAAGAGGCCATCGCGAGGTGTACGGCTATTCCGCGAGGTTTCTCGCCCGATGGCTATTCGCCCTCCCCCTTATTCCTGTCCTCCCCGTGCCCCTCCCTCGCCCGTCCCTCCCGCGCCCCTCCCTCCTGCAATGTCGTCGATGCTTCCCCACCATTGTTGCGGGTCCTCTGCGGTCCGCCCTCCTCTGACCGGCTGATGGTAGATCACTTTATGGTCGACCCACCTACGAACCTCATCAGTGATCTATGCTCGAGGTATGGCTTTCACTTGTTGGGGTGTGATGGGTCATCCGCCTGCTTCTTTTGACCATAAAATCGGCCACTGTGGCCTTGATCTCTCTGCGGAAGCCATGGATTCCATGGAGTCTAGGGTTTCCAATCACTATAAAATGGGTCAGAGGCGGAAGTCGAATGGCTCTTCTGCCGCTACTGCTTTGCAATTTGCACTGGGATTGTGCATTCACATATCTTCTAGCATTTGGTGGATCACCGGGTACATTCCAAACCCCTCCCTCGTCTTGATTGTGCAATGAAGTTGATGGTTTGTTACATATCGCCTTATGTTGCTGTATGCTGCTTGATTTGCTATGGGCTTCAAGCCTTGCCGGTGGTTTATGATCTCCTATATGGTCGCTGGTTATCACTGTTGCATGTGTCTCCAAAATCCTTGATGTGAATTTCTCTGATTTTGGTCCGAGAGCAACCTATTAGGTGCTCTTTGATCTCAATTTCTTGGCTGAACAACCAAACGGTTGGCCGTGAGGGGTTGGTCGCCTCATTGCTGCTGCATGATGGTCTGTGATGCCTGACTCGTTATGATGACGGGTTTGGAATACCCATATCTGCATTTAGTGCTCGAGGATGTTAATTTGTTGGTTGAGAGCTCCTAGTTGGTGCTCGATGGTGTCCTACCTTGTTTGCTTTACCTCATGTCTGTTGTGTGTTTCTTTCACATAATTGAGGCAAATGTTTTTGTTAATGGGATGAGAGCAACCTATTTGGTGCTCGATGATGTTATTTTGATGGTAGAGAGCACCTTTGATGGTGCTCGGTGGAGTCCTATATTGTCTTCTTTACCTCAAGGCTGATGTGTGTTGCTTAATGATGATGGCTTGATATTTTTTCACTTAACTGATGGCTGATGGTTCATATTGATTACTGACTCCAGTACCTCATTGAGGCTATTTTTTTTTGTGAGCTCCTATTTGGTGGTCGAGGATGTTATTTTGATGGTAGAGAGCACCTTGGTTGGTGCTCGATGGTGTCCTATCTTGTGTGCTTTACCGCATGGCTGCTGTGTATTGCTTTTTGATAGGGGTTGATGGTTGTTATTGATTCTTGACTCATATATTTTGGCCAATTTTATGGGCGAATTGGCTGAGAGCAACCTATTTGACGCTCCATGATCTTATTCTGTTGGTTGAGAGCACCTACTTGGTGCTCTAGGATCTCATTACCTGTGTGCTTTACTTCATGGCTGTTGATTGATGCTCTGTGTTGCTGGGTTGATAATGCCTGCATTGGACTAATGGGTGAAGGTTGTTACTGATTCTTGAATCCAATACATCAATGAGGCAAATTTTATTTTTAAATTGGCTGAGAGCGACCTATTTGGTGCTCGATGATGTTATTTCTTGGTTGGGAGCACCTATTTGGTGTTGTAGGGTGTCATTACATGTGTGGTTTACCTCATGGCTATTGACTGATGCGCTTTGAGGCTGGGCTGATAATGGATGCATTGCTTTGCACTCATGGGTGATGGTTGTTACTGATTGTCGATTCCAATACTTGACCGAGGCAAATTTTTTTATTTGGCTGAGAGCGACCTATTTGGTGCTCGATGATGTTATTTTCTTGGTTGGGAGCACCTATTTGGTGCTGTAGGGTGTTATTACCTGTGTGGTTTACCTCATGGCTGTTGACTGATGCGTTGTGAGCCTGGGCTGATAATGGATGCATTGCTTAGCACTCATAGGTGATGGTTGTTACTGATTGTCGATTCCAATACTTGACCGAGGCAATTTTTTATTTGGCTGAGAGCAACCTATTTGCTGCTCAATGATGTTATTTTGTTGGTTGAGAACACCTAAATGGTGCTCTAGGATGTCATTACTTGTGTGGTTAACCTCATGGATGTTGACTGATGCGCTGTGAGCCTGGGCTGATAATGGTTGCATTGCTTTGGACTCATAGGTGATAAATGATACTCATTCTTGATTCGAATTCATCATTGACGCACATTTCTTTTGTGAATTGGTTGAGACCCAACCTATTTGGTGCTCGATGATGTTTTTTTTGGTTGAGAGCACATTTCTTGGTGCTCTAGGATGTCATTACCTGTGTGCTTTACGTCATGGATGTTGACTGATGCGCATTGAGGCTGGGCTGATAATGGCTGCATTGCTTTGGACTCATGGGTGATAATTGTTACTGATTCTTCAGTCCAATACATCATTGAAGCAAATTTAATTTGTGAACTGGCTGAGAGCAACCTATTTGGTGCTCGATGATGTTATTTGGTTGGTTGAGAGCACCTTCCTTGGTGCTCTAGGAAGTCATTACCTGTGTGCTTTACCTCATGGATGTTTACTGATGCTCTGTGATGTTGGGTTGCTAGTGGCTGCACTGATATGGACTCATGGGTGATAGTTGTTACTAATTCTTCATTCCAATACATCATTGAAGCAAATTTAATTTGTGAACTGGCTGAGAGCAATCTATTTGGTGCTCGATGATGTTATTTGGTTGGTTGAGAGCACCTTTCTTGGTGCTCTAGGATGTCATTACCTGTGTTCTTTACCTCATGGATGTTTACTGATGCTCTGTGATGCTTGGTTGCTTGTGGCTGTACTGATATGGACTCATGGGTGATAATTGTTACTGATTCTTCATTCCAATACATCATTGACGAAAATGTAATTTGTGAACTGGCTGAGATCAACCCATTTGGTGCTCGATGATGTTATTTGGATGGTTGAGAGCACCTTCCTTGGTGCTCTACGATGTCATTAATTTGTGTATTGGCTGAGAGCAACCTATTTGGTGCTCGGTGATGTTATTTTAGTTGCTTTACCTCACGGATGTTGTGTCTTGCTCTATGATGATGGGTTCATATTGTCTTGACTTAACCGATGGTTGATGGTAGTTACTAATTCCTGACTCTATTAAATCAATGAGTCAAATAATTTTCTGAATTGGATGAGAGCAGCCTGTTTGGTGCTCCATGATGTTATTTTGTTGGTTGAGAGCCCCTTTCTTGGTGGTCGATGGTGTCCTATCTTAGTTGCTTTACCTCACGGCTGCTGTGTGTTGCTCTATGATGCTGGGTTCATATTGTCTTGACTTAACCGATGGCTGATGGTTCTTATTATCTTCGTTGCTTTGTCGCATGCCTGCTGTTTTGGTCTACGATGACTGCTAGATTTTGTTTTTACATAACTGAAGGCTGATGGTTGTTACTGAGTCTTCACTCCTTTATTTTGGCAAATTATTTGGTGAATTGGATGAGAGCAACCTATTTGGGTTGATAATGCCTGCAGTGGTTGGTGCTCATTGCAGTTGACATCTTCTGACTTATACTACAGGATGTTCACTGCCGGTGCGGGATCGTCTGGGGTTCACATTAGGGAAGATGATTTGTCAGTCCATCGTGTGAAGTGGACACCCTCTATGGATGAATGTCTTCTTCAATTGTTCAAACATCACTTTGATGTTGGCAACTGGGTTGGAGGATCTTTCACATCACCAGCCTGGCACAATATAATTTAGAAGTTTAGCATGCACACTGGGAAAAACTGAGATAAGGCGAAGCTCCACAATTGATGGAAACCATCAAGAAGGATTACACTGCATTCGTATACCTCATGACGAAGAGCGGTTGGAGATGGGACCCACTGAGTTGTACCGTGGTCGCACCTGATGAGGAGGCATGGCTCACTGTGAGTAACTGCATGTGCATGTAATTTAAATCCCCGTAAATTTCAATACACTCTCATCATTTTATATTGCACTCAGATTGACAAGGCGTACAAGCCATATCGGAGGAAGTCTTTCCCCCATTCGGGCTCGTTGAAGCAATGGTCGGAGACTACACTGCGAAGGGTACATTTGCCTTCTCTTCACAGACAGCACCCTCTGGTTCGTTTGCTGCATTTTTTGAGGGTGATGCTGGTACGCAACAAGCCTTCAAGGATGATCTCGAAGGGGACATCGAAGCCCCTGAGGTCCCGGAACCAGGAGAAGGTGGTGGCCCAAGTACCCAACAAAGTCGGAGGAGAAGACACAGGGATTCAGGCGCGCAAGTACCCATCGATGGCACGCTTATTCCGACAAATGTCCCTGTGAATGTCGCTCCAAAGTTTCGGAGCAGGCACCAAACCCTAGCACAGATTGTCATGGCGTGTGTGGACTTCAGATACAGATTTATATACGTCTCCGCCGGATGGGAGGGGTCAGCCGCTGATATGAAGGTGCTTAGGTGGGCTTTAGACGATGGAGGCTTTCATGTACCTCCGGGAAGGAAGTTCCTGCTCGACTGTGATATGCAAACATGGAGACCTTCCTCACCCCATACCGTGGCGTTATTGCACACCTACCCCAGTTTAGGGCACGAAGGGGACACGGATATCGCCGGTCTGAGGAGTTGTACAATCACAGGCACTCACAGCTTCGGTCCTACGTCGAACGAACAATTGGGATCATGAAGGCCCGCTTCAAGGCAATAACTGAGCGACCGTTCTACAGTTTCGAGAAGCACGTTTTGGTTGTCATGGCATGTTGCATCATCAACAACTTCATCCGTGATGTCCAGGGTGAGGATCCGATATCCAGTGTGTTCACTCTTGAATCAACACAAAGTGGGTCGTCTGTAGAGCCCGGTCCGAATGACGAAGAATTTGACAACACTGCTGCAGGTAGCGACGTCAGGGTTTCAGAACAGGAGATCCGAGCTGGAGAGTTGTTACGTGATGCTTTGGCAACGGCCATGTGGGACAATGCGCAGCGTTGATTTTGTTTCAATTACGTGTATCTTTTCTTACCATTGTGCTGTCTCCACCGACTATTTCGTAATACGTTCATGTAATCTCTATGTTGCATCGTGCAGTACTGTACACCGAACGCCTTCGATGGATTTCTTTGATGATTTCTTACCCACATACATCTTAAATTTATGCAACATCTCTATGATGATTCCACCGTTATAAATTGAGATTTAATGATGCGGTGTCGATCATGGCTGAGCAGCCACAGTAGTGGCGTGGCTTAACCGACGTCACTGTCTTTGTTATTTTCCATGTGGATATTCAAATCTGAGGGAAATCAAATATATAATGTCTTTATTATTTTCTGCTATTGTAGTTTTCATATTATCAGGTCTATTTCCTTCTTCCTTATTTCAACACATATCAGGTATATTTCCATATCGTCGCCCGGTTATTGACAAGTATATGCCACCTATAGTGAGACATTATATCACACCACTTCAAATAACAACCAACAACGTTACCTAACTTTCAAACCTTATTCCTTAACCCCCAAAACCCAGCCGAATAGAGAATAACCCTTATTCCATCTTATTCTCCTTATTCCTATACTCCAGCCGAACGGAGAATAGACCCTTATTCCCCTTATTCTCCATCCTTATTCCTGCTTATTCTCCTATCGAACGGGCCCTAAGTATCATGATTGGTAGTTTCTCTCTCTCCCTCTCTTAAGAAGTAAACATCAAGGAAGACAAGGGGAATGGAGAAAAGTCCTAAATTTGCAATGAATTTGAGCCAGTTATGTAGTCATTTAAGAGCAATACTTAAGAGCAAAAGAAGATAATCATCGATCAAGATATATATTGAAAACAAAAGGGTTCATATTGGCATTCATATTGGCATTCATCCCAAGAAAAATACCATTTGTAAAAGAAGCATGATATTATTTGACTAAATTTTCTCTTGGACATACACAGTGCCGTCCCTGACATTTCATGGGCCCTAGGCAAAAGGAAAAAAATGGACCCTTATAAATTTCAATGAACAATGTGCCCTTATATAATCCAGGACTTTAGCATCGAGTTGTTCACTGAAATTTCAATTCTATAAGGGCTCATTTTTTTACGAGTTGTTTCATCGAAGAATCAATTCCATAAGAGCTCATTTTTTTAACAAATTGTTTCATCAAAAAATTCGATCGCTCATTTTTCGGTGAGTTGTTTTACTAAAAAATTGATTTACAAGGCCTCATTAGGACATACAATATTTTTCTCTAGATTAAAGGCTGAATACATGTAAAAATAGACCCCTTAAGTTGATGGAGCCCTGGGCCATTGCACTCGTAAGCTACCCTCATGGACGGGCCTGATATTACCATGAGATTCACGCTATTACTACGGAATAAATACCTTACTAGAAAAATTCTTAAACGAATGGTTTACTATCCAAACAACTTCCTCCCTTCAATTAATCTTCAATGTGCAATTGCAACACTCACAACAGTCCCTGCTATTGTTTTCATTATCTCTTTGGAAGAAGGAAAATAATGGCCTAAAGTCATTATGCTACGAGGAAATGCAACAACTACGTGGGTGTTTGAACTCGCTCTTATTTTATGAATAAAGAGAGGATATATATATATATGGGGTTGATGAGGTTGCCCCCTAGGAACAGCCAACATGGCTGCCCCGACCCATTTTTTTGGTAAATTTCTTTTGAAAAATATCGCCATGTATATTCATCCCTATATCCCTCCTATATGCCATTTGAATTTCGCTAGAAACAGAGACTCCTACGGCCTCCATCCAGACAGTGTCAATTAAAAAATCACGCGACCATTAAAAAAATGACGTCTGGATGGATGCTGTAGGAGTCTCTGTTTCTGACGAAATTCGAATGACATATAGGAATATAGGGATGAATATACATGGTGATATTTTTCAAAAAAAATATAAAAATTTGTGAAAATGGGGTGGGGGCAGTGATGAATCTGTGATTCATCACTCTAAAAGTTGAAAATAGAAGCTTGTTCCCGAGTAAATAGATGCATATTTCCCTTTTTCTTGCATAATTAGCATTCATACATGCATTCATAAAATATGCATTTTAGCACTCACATTTTGCATTAAATAAAAAGCCAAGATCACTTGTAAAATATCCACCTATAAAAATAATATCTCCCTTATAATATGTATACATGTAGTTAACCATACAAGGAAGAAAGCCAAGATCTCCTTTGTAAAAGCACCCAATAAAGCCTAAAACCCTTGGACCATAAAATACCCATAGCTCCCTCATACAACCTCCAAAATAGGTCTACTCACTTTCAGAGTAATACACATTAAAAGATCTTTAAAATGAGACTAATTTCATCCAATTTGGAGCTCGTAGGAAAAAGTTGGGTTTTTGGGCCTCTTTGTATACTAAATATGTGTATCCCTGTATTTTGTATCACATTTGACCTCATCTCCATTTTTTGGTCAACATAAACTTGTAGATCTCATCAAGATCTACAACTTTCATGTTTTGAGTTTTTCAAAATTCGGCATCTGTCTATTTCTAAAATCATTTCTCATCTCAGCCACTCACAGCTGGCCACGTGGCGCCCTCTGATTGCGCCACGCGGCCCGCTCCCCTTGCCTCAGCCGCCCATGCTCACAGTCGTTGGATCTTCATCCAGATCCAACGGTTGAGCCGCTTCCACGTGCGCCTTTCTTCCCCACCGTCAGATCACTTCCCACTCTTCCATCTTAGCTGCCCGCCTCCGCTTGCCTATGCGCCTGACGCGTGGCGCGTCTTGCGCCTTCAGATCTCGCCCTCATCTCTTGATCTCAGCTGTTATCTCCACACCAAATCTTAGCCATCCGATCAAACCCCTGGGCCCATCTCCACCGTTCGCCAGCGCCGCTCCTATAATACGACGCGTGGTGCATTCAGCGCCCTTAGATCGTGACGCCTTGATTTAATCCACGCCACCCGCTCACGCTTCGCCTTCGACGCGCCACGTGGTACCATCACGGCCCTTGATCAATTCGTCCTTGATATAATCCTACCCGCCCCTTAGCGCTTCGACCTGGGCCGTTGGATCACAAGATCCAACGGCCAGGGCCTCGTCTTCCACCTTTACGCGGGGAGTGGCCCAGCCCTCCTCCGCCTCCCTGTGACAGGGGGAGGCAGAAGGATCGAGCGAAGACGACCCTCTCCCCCGGTGATGACCCTCCAACCTCCACGGCGGAGCTGCGGCGCCTCGTGTTTGCCCGAGCTGCACTGACCGGCTGACGGTGTCCAGCGAAGACCCCGAGGTCCTCCGATGACCTTGAGCACAAGCCATCGCCTCGCCATACCTCAGGTAAGCACCTCGACTTCTCTCTGTGATTTCTTCTTATTTTCTTATTTAATTAGGCCTCCTCGGCCACATTCGACCTTCATGGAACCTCCATTGAGATCCGCCACCCTAGAGAGAAACATAGAGCTCAGAACATCCTATTGGTGACAGCAATAGAGTGATTCCTTGAGCGAAGACCGCTTTCTTCTCCGGCGAGATCCACGGTGAGCTCCGCCGTGTCGCAGCCTCCCTCTGCGAAGCTGCACGAGCTCAAGACCCTACCGATCCTTCGAGCGACGACCTGGAGCTCAAATCTGAGCTCCAATCCCCAGGTAACCTCCTCCATCCTCCTGTGATCTTCTTCTTAATTTTTCTTGATTTTCTCCAATTTAATTCGCACTCCACTTTCATCCTCTCGCTTCACGTTCACCTCGCCGAGCTCTGCGACGGAGCTCTGACCTTCGCGCTACACTTCACCCCCTCAGACGACACACTTCATCTTCCATCGACTCCAGCTCCGCCATTTGGGCGGAGCACCATCGCCGGACACCCCCCACTCCTTCATAGGCCTCCAGGTTCATCCTGCACAACTCCATGCACAACCTACGTGCTTCGGCTATCCCTAACCCCTTGCAGGTTCCCCTTCATTCACTGGCCGGAAGCTCATCGGAGCTCACTTCGCTTCATCGCCATCGAGCTCCGGCGCGCCTCCTTCACTCCTGGGACCCTCGGACGCTTCTCCGCACCACGGTGCATCTTCCGAGATACATCAGACCCGCCATCGACCTTCATAGACGCCAGGACGACAAGGCGGAGCAAGCTCCCCTTCGCCGGAGCCCTGCCTACTCCTCCGCAGGTGGCGGAGGACCGTTGAAGAAGAAGTCCAGCCACCATTCGATCATCTTGATCGAACGGTCAGCATCACGCCACGTAGCTTCGCACAGGAGCCGTAGGATCATCCTTGATCCCACGCTCAGGAGCACGCCACGTCGCCCCCGACCGGAGCAGCGGAGATCCGTTGGATCGATCAGTGATCCTACAGTCCGAAGTCAGCCACGTCGCCCTCTTCATCGAGCCCCAGGCACCGTTGGATCAATCCAGATCCAACGGTTACTGATTCGCCACACATCTTCATCCAGCAGCCGTTGGATCACCCTTGATCCAACGGTCTTGATCGCACCACGTCGACTGGTCCGAGCCTCTTCCCCGACCTCTAGGCTCGGACCACCCGAAGCTTCGCCGAGCCTTCCTCCGAACCTCCTGAGCACCCGAGCCTCGTCCCGAGCCGCCGACGCCACCCGAGCCTAGGTCGCCCCACGTGAGGAGCACGTGCGGCTTGGATAAATTTCACTGAGGCCCCGGGAAGTTTGTGAAATTGCAATCCAGTCCTTATGAAGCACCCCCACGTGAGGAGCACGTGCGGCAGTGGAGAAATTGCATTCCACCCCCTGCATTCTAGGTAATTGCATTAAGATCCCTGTCACCATATTATTTTTAAGTAATTTTTATTTTCTGTCACATATCTAAGTGTCCATATTTCATCATTTTTAAGTTTTAAAAATTGCATGTTGTAGCTTAACTTGTCCTTGATCTTGTGTGACACTTGTCATATTTTTGTGGTACCAGTAGAATTTTTAATTATTAATTGGTTTATTTCTGTGATATTTTGCCCAATTGAACCTTTTAATTAATAGTTAAGTCTCTGTAACTCCAAAAATTCCCAAAAAATCACATTAGCTCTAGGATAATTAACTTAATATTGTATAAAAATTTCATCTCATTTGCAAACATTTTGAGGCCTAAATAAATTAATTGGTGATTTCCTTAATTTATTTTTAATAGGTTCATTTCACATTAAAATTAAGGTCTGATAATTTTCCCGGATTCCTCATCATTAGATCTATCGAGGATAATTTTAGTTCCCTAAAATACTGTAATTTGCTATTTATTAAAATTAAATTAGTGAAAATCACCCTGCATTCATTTTAAATTCACAGTTAATTCATTTAGTGTCAGAAAATTGAAAAAAATTTAGTGTAGCTTAATTACATCATATTTCATCATCTGGCCAATTTTCATCATTTTTGGACTTCATGTGAATATATTTCTGATTTAACTTCAAAATTGGCTTGATATTGCATGTGTCATGCATAGAAAATTGAAAAAGACCAAAAAATATATTCCTCGAAAATCGAACACTGAAACTTTGCTAAAAATTCGCCTAAGGAGACAGATGCCTCCCTGAGTTCGACCTTGGACTTCACCAAGTAAAAAAAATTTGCCACTCGAAATTGACTTGATTAAATTAAAAGTGGTTTTTGATTAGCCCTCTCGTTATCCGACTGCAACGAACAATATCAAATAATTTGGACATTAATTTGCCTGAATTAACTAGGGTAGCGGGAGGCGTTATCAAAATGGCACCGTTGCCGGGGAGGCACGGCTTAGGTTAATTTGCAGCGATTTTTCAGTGTTTGATTTTCTATCCCCTGGTAGTCTGACCCCCGGTTTTTTTGTGAATATTTTCTCTCTTTTAATTCTTTGCATTTTTTCGGTGTCACTCTCTGACCTCAATTTGTTTCTGTGCGAGGAATGCGAGGAGTCGAAGAAGCTTCGAAGATTCGGCATTGTAATTTATTGAGTGAATAGAGAAGATTTGTACTTTTATTTTATTTCTTTCTTTTTTCGCATCATTTCCAGTGGTTCCCGTTTGGGTTCTCACGCGTGTAAATATAGTGAAACTGTGTCCCCGTGTGCTGTGTGGTTGAATGGTAATTTAGGCTTGCACTAGCGGCTCCTCGAGCCAATCTAGGAATTGCTTGTGCTCGTAATTTCTAGGACCACACAATTCACTTAAAAGACGCACTTAGACCGCAGGACTTAGCCAAATCAAATTGTTCTTCATTCCCTAATAGAACTGCTTGTCTAGGAGCGACTTTTATCGCTTGCATTTGCATTTAGTATAAAAAGTTTTCAATTCTGTTTTGCATCCTGCATAAAAAGCGAAGGGATCACTGTAAGTCTTCTTAACTCACCATACGAATCATTGTTTTCTTGCATCGGCTTTTCTCGATTTCCCCCTCTATTTTTCAAATTTAATTTAAATGGAAATTGGAACTGGACGATAGGCATGCTGTGTGGTTGGATTAAAATAATGAGAACTTAGCTTAAAATCGGGACTGCTAAACACTATTGACCAAAAAAATCATAAAATTGGAAAAATTGTTCGCGGGAGATTAATCCCCGACCTTGTTTTCAGGATGAGTGAGGGTACTTGAGTGTGTGTGAACACCTTAAGGCAGAGCCCAACTCCCCACCTTCCATATCACGTTCCGAGTAATCCTAGCAAATATCACAAGTCGAATATTTCAGATTCACTGACTAGTACCAAGTAGCCTTCGCCTGTCTCAGGTAGATAGGGGCGAAATTGCGGTACTTTGCGACAAGCTGCCAGTAACCCCCCGGGGTGAAGTTCCGACCTTGTCAGCCTCCGCCTGCTTGCAGGTAGTTAGGGGTGTGGTCTTTGAATCCATCGACTTGGGATAGGAGCGAAGAAAGGAAGGACCGGCGGTATCTTAGGCGGCAGGTTAAACAGGGAAGACGCATCCGGCTCTGAGCCGACTTCCCTTTAGGCCGCGTAATCCTTGCTATCTTGCTTGAAAAAAATCACACTTAAAATTTACAAGATTAATTGGACTCTATTTCGAGTCCTTCACTGTGTTGAGTGTGAACCCAGGGTCTTGGATTGATTTGTTTGCTTCAGGTAGGAGTAAAATCCTATCTTCTTCTCGCCAAATCAAGATGAGTGATTGGGGGTTATCGACTCTTTATTCACCAATCTCTCATTGAGCCCCCCACGAAACTCCTCTTCATCGGCCCAAGCGCACCTTGGACCACCCAGGACTCATGACCCTCTTGAGTCTTGGTTTCCTCACACCCAGGGTGGTTACTCTCAAACCAACCCTTTCCTCTCCTCCGAGCTTACCGAGGAAGACCATCGCCTCCCTTCCTTGATTTGTCCTCTGACACCGACCTTATTTCATACCCAGTAATAGAGGACAAGATGCCGCCTAAGCATCCAATTGCGACAAATTCTTAATCGCCTTGCCGAAGCCGAACAACAGAATGCAAATCTCACGGCTAGAATGGGACAAATCATTGCATCAGGAGGAATCGACCGACCAATGGTTGATGCATACAACCCAGCAGAGAATGAGATACAAAATTGGTTGGCACCAGCGGTTCCTGCCGAAGCATTTGAGCTCAAGCCCCACTTCCTTAGCCTGCTACCAAAGTTCAACAGAAATGCCCATGAAGAACCGTATACCTTCCTCCGAGACTTCGAGCTGGTTTGCAATAATCTTAGCCATCCTAATATTGGACAAGATTACATTAGACTGAAGTCCACCCCATTTGCCTTAGGAGATAAGGCAGCACATTGGCTGAAAAACCTAGGGTGATATGTACAACCTGGATGCAGTTCAAGGACCTATTTCTGAAGAAGTTCTACCCTCTCAGTAGGACTAACCAAATGAGAACGAAGATCGCCAGTTTCTCCCAAGGACCCAGTGAACCCTTCCATGATGCCTGGGATAGGTTCAATGACTTAGTACAGAAATGCCCCTGCTACGGCATTTCTAAGGCGATCTTAGTCCAGACCTTGTTCTGTGGTTTAACCCTGGAGATGCAGGGGTTAGTCAGTGCCGCATGTTGATGAATCCACGTTTCATCATCTTTATTCTATCATTTTGGCCTCAAAAACCCTAGCAAATGCATGTAAATAGCATTAAAACCATCATCTTAGCATTCATGCATGTATCTGTAAATAGTGTATAAAATGCTGTAATTAAAGCCAAAATTATAGAATAAATAAAAGAAAAGAAAAAGAATAAAATATTGAAAATATTTTATGACCCAAACCCCAAGACCTAGGCATCTTGATGAATAGGTCGACAAGGAATAAAGTAGGGGGAGATAAGGGTCAAATACCCGTTCATTTTATCCATTCTTTATTCATTTTGGGACCTATTTTTGGTTCCACTTTTTATACATTAAATAAAGAAACTTTGTACATGAAAGTTGTAGATAATTTAATAAAGAAAAATACAAAATTTATTTCACTGAAAAATAATACACAGATAAAAAGTTATGGTCTAAATAAAAATCCAGAATCCCAACTTCCCAGACCCGTATCTCACAAATGAAAACTCCAAATGCGGCAAAATCACATTTAATTGTATATAGAATAAAACAAGCTATTTAATGGAGGTGGTTATGCATTTGGCGGAGCTACGGTTTGAAAGTTGAGTTTTGGACCCACATTGTATACTTGCATAGATTAAAATATTCAATTTATTCTTTATTCATTATTCTTATAATTTTATATTTTTATAATTTTGTAAATATTATTTATAATAATTAAGTACATTAAAATATGAATAAAAACTCAAAGAAAATACAAAATAAAATTATATGTATATAGAATACATAGGTATTATACCTATATACATACCTATACAATACCTACTTATATATTATTTAATATACAAAATACATCAGAAAAATAAAACAAAAATATATTTGTGTATATAAAAGTATTTTATAATTTTATAAAATAATAAATAGAAGTAATTAAATTAAAAATACCAAATAAAAAATAAAATACTAAAATACATAGGTAATATACCTATATAGGGTATAAAAAGTTACTTGTAAAAACATATCTCATAAAAATAATTAAAAATCATAATAAAATACTACATAAAATAATAAATATTTTTTGTTTTATAACCAAAATTTAATTCGTTCTTTTTCTATTTTTAAATTAATTTCTAAATCTTTTTTGCAGGGTTTTTCCTGGTTGGTCCACGTGGACCAACCAGGAGGCAGTCAGCGTTGACCCCGGGTCAACTGCTTGCCTTCCCCGCCTGCCCTTCTGTCAGACCTGGATTTTCACCCCTCTTTGTCGATTTTTGTAGGTCACACCTTGCATCTTTTCGTGACGAAACCTTCACGACTTTTCTTCCTCGTTATGTGGTGATTCACGTCCAAATGAAACCTTGGACTTTGGATCACTGAGGCGAGCAGGGCGCCTTGGTCTTTGAGGCGTCAGAACTATATTGTCAAACCACATAAAAGCCTCCTGGATTTCCATTCGAATTTGAATCCCAATTTTGGTCTCTCTCGCTCCCCTTTCGATCCCAATCAAGTCCTGGAGGTGACAGCTCCAAGACCGACTCGTCCAGGAGGCGGAGCAGCGTGGCCTAGGGCGTTCCATTGACCTCCGGCCACCCACCGTCGAGGTACCCTTAACCTCGGCCCCCCAGGCCCTTGAGGTAGTTATTCCCCCTTAGTTTTTCTCGTATTAGCTTAGCCATCATCTTAGGATCAAAAACCACCAAAAAATTTCACGATACATCACTGGAATCGCTCAATCTATTCATCTCGCCGGAGCGCAACTCCAGTCGAGCGCCACCCTATCGCTTCACGCCGCCCCTTCACCACCGCGGGGTCCAGGCAACTTGCCCTGGACCCTCTCACTTTGTTTTGCAGGTCAAACACCGTTGACTCGAGCCTGGGAGCCATTTTGACACTCGTCGGAGCTCGGCTGAGCTCTACAGCTCTGCCGCCCTCTAGCGAGCGCCTCGGCCACCGCCGAGCTCTTTTGAAGCCCCTAGGAGGAAGAAGAGACCTCAGGGACCCTCCAGCCGCATTTTGGAGCCAAGAACGTCACCGGAGGAGGAGCTGCACCTCGGAGAACCTCGGCTCGCCGGAGTTCATCCGTGGTTCTTGCTCTAGCCTTCACCGTCGTCGGATCGAGGAGGAGCTCCAGAAGCTACAGCCGCCGTTGGATCTTAGGGAGCCCAGCCGTTGATCTTCATCGCCAGATCTAATCGTCGCCCTCCACGTGTGAACCGTCATCGGGCTTTGATTTAGCCAAAATTAGGTGGTCTTAAGTTCAACACAAAGCGTGAACTCAGTCGGTGTGGTGACCACACTAAATTCGGACTAAAGTCAACAATTAACCCACACTAAAGATCAATAAATTAGAACTAATGTGGAGTTAAAATTTATTTTTAACTCTGCACAAATGGTGTATAGTGACAAGTATGCAGAGAGTTCGAACACAGGGAGCAAGCAGGGTAGTTCAAGCAAATGTGCTCAAGTGTGTGTGTGATATGTCTACACTAAGCAAGCAAACGATGAGATTTTTGTGGGTTTTTGAATTTTTTTAATTTTTTTTATTTTTGATTTAATTTTTAATTTTATATTTTGATTTTTACCTTTCTGATTTTTATAATTTATAATTTATATATATTTTTTTATTTCTTTTTCAATATTGGAAAGTAAAGACAATATAATAAAAGACAAGCTAAAATATTTATAAAAATGTGCAAAAATAACCAAAAATTCAGAAATAAATTGTTTTTAATATTTTTATGATTTTCTACTATTTTTGTGATTTTTGGGGATTTTTCAAGGTGTTTTTGGTATTTTTAAATGCTGAAATAAGGCAAAACAGTGGAAAGGGTGCTGGCTGTGAATAAAATGCAAGTTAAAATTAACAAACAACAACCAAAAATTTTCACACTATTTTTCAAATAAAAAGAACAAAATAAAGAGCAAACAGGAACTGAGTTTGTAATTTTTGGAGTTTTCTACTATTCTATATATTTTTTTGAAGTTTTTGAGTGTTTTCAAATGTTTAGTGCTTTTCTTTTGAGATTTTTAATGATTTTTGGACTGACACTAAAATAGGTAAAAATAGACACTAAGTAATTTTTTTTGGAATTTTTGGAGGGGTTTTACTAATTTTTTTGGTATTTTCTAAGCTAGACAGTGCACAAATAGCCTGTTTTTGATTTTTAATAAATACTAAAATAAAATAAAATCAAAAACTAAAATGATAGCGTGTAAGCATAAGTGCACAGGAACTTAAGTTTAAAATTTGAGAAAATTTGGAGTTAAAACGAGGCCATAAATAATTATATCAAACATGGACAGAATAAGGGCCTGGCAGGGGCCTTTTAGCAAATATACGAAATGATGGGGGCACGGCTGCAAATTTTACCACAAAATATATACTGCATAAAATATTCTCTGGACTAAAAGTTAAAAGCACAAGCGACGAGTCTATCCCCGCAAAATCGCCAAGTACCACGCGCGACGCACGCGTCTGGTGGGGGCGTTTATGTAATATACAGAAAATTCAGGGGCAGGAATACAATTTGCACACAAAATTCTGAACTGCATAAAATATCTTTTAGGCCAAAGTTAAATTCCACGACCCGCAGGGTCTCCCTTGCAATATGCCCACCCACGCGCGTGCTATGCACGCGCCTGGGAGGATGAGTTCGCAATTACACAAAACTGAAGGGGGATTGATGCAAATTATACAAAATTAAATAAACTACCAATGAAAGATTTTGGTCCAATAGTAAATACAAAAAGATTGCGGGTGAAGAGCAAAATTACCCACAAATGGGCGCCATCCGACGGCGTGGCACAAGCCACTTGAACACGTGTCGCAACGGGATGGTCCGATACCCCTTCGACTGAATGGCTGGGATTAAATCCCAGCGTAGAGATCTACGGCCGGGAGCGATCACGATCCGACGGTTGCTGGAAGATCTGGATCTTCTGGTCAATCGGACGGTGGCGGGCACGGCTGGAAGAACAGGGAGGAACCCTCGCCGGAGCGAGTTTCCCCCGCGGAGAGCGCCGCCTCCAGCTGCCGCCGGAGCTTCAAAAAGGGTCGGCAAGCTTCCTGGAGCACCCTTCTGGCGTTTGGTGGTCTCAAAATGGCGCGAAAGTCGCCAGCTATCCGCCGCGACGAGGAAGGATGTGGAGTGCTCCAGGAACCTCTGGTCTTCACAAAAATCGAACCCGGATGGGTTCTCGCGAGCCTCCAGTTCCTGCAGGAGTTAGCACGGCACACAAAGGAAAGAACTGGGGTTCTATGGTGATGGCGAATGGGTGGTCAGCGGTAGTTGGAGCGGAAATGAAGATGGCCGGAGATAGCTCCGGCCGACAATCGATTTGGCGAATCGATATGCGAGTGAGTTAGATAAAGGGGTCGTGATGGAGCTTGGAGGAGAGGGAATGAAGTGGAAGCGAAAAATAAGATGGTTAGACGGCCCTCAAGCTCAGGGAGAGCGAGGGAGAAGGTACCTCGACGGGATGGCCGGAGGTTGATTGGAACTCGCCCAAGTCTGGCTGATCGCCCGCCTTGAAGATGGATTCCCGAAGCTGTCACCTCCAGAGACTCTAACGAGGTCAAAGGGGGGAAAACTTGGATGGATTCGCGGTTCAAATTTTCAAAAGGAGGTCAGACTTGAGTTTTAAAGAGTTGACGAGGGGGCTCCTTGATCGAGGCACACGAGGCGGCACATGCCTCCATTCCCCGAGGAAATCCATGGGCGAGTAAGACGGATGGTCGAAGAAAAACTTTGCAGAAGAAATCGTCATGAAATGGTGTAAGGTGCGCCCTCCAAAAAGGGGCAAAAATCGAGAAAACTCATTCTGACAACAGCCACAGGGGCTGGGTCAGAGAGTTGACCGAGGTCAACTCTCAGACCCTCCTGGTTGGTCCATGTGGACCAACCAGGAAAAACCCTGGAAAAACCTTTTGTTAATTCAATTTAAAATACTAAATGGCCGAATTATATAAAAGTAATAAAATAAAAAATGCTTAGAATTTTATGTAGTATTTTATTTGGATTTTTAATTATTTTTAGGAGTTATATTTTTACAAGTTACCTTTTTAACCCTATATAGGTATAATACCTATGTATTTTAGTATTTTATTTTTATTTGGTGTCTTTTAGTTTCTTTAATTTTGTTTATAATTTTACAAAATTATAAAATACTTTTATACACATAAATATATTTTTATTTTATTTTTCTGATATAATTTTTATAAAATTAATAAAATAGAAGTATATTTTATATAGATATAAGTACAGGTATAATACCTATGTATCAAACATGTATGTATTTTATTTTATGTTTTATTTAGGTTTTTATTTTGATTTTAATGTACATGATTATTATAAGTAATATTTACAACATTATAAAAATATAAAAATATAAAAATAATGAATAAATAATAAATTGAATATTTTAATCAGTATAGCTATACAACGGGGGTCCAAAACTCAACTTTCAAACCGTAGCTCCGCCAAATGCGAAACCACCACCATTGGATAGATTATTTTCTTCTATATACAATTAAAGTGAGTACGCTGCATTTGGAGTTTTTATTTGTGAGATACGGGTCTGGGAAGTTGGCATTCTGGATTTTTATTCAGACCATAACTTTTTATCTGTACATTATTTTGCTGTGAAATCAATTTTGTATTTTTCTTTATAAAATTATCTACAACTTTCGTGTACAAAGTTTCTTTATTTGATGTATAAAAAGTGGAACCAAAAATAGGTCCCAAAAATGAATAAAGAATGAATACAAGGAATAGGTATTTTATCTGTACTTTGGCCCTTATCTCCCCCTACTTTATTCCTTGTCGACCTATACATCAAGATGCCTAGGTCTCGGGGGTTTTGGGTCATAAAATATTTACAATATTTTATTCTTTTTCTTTTCTTTATTTATTCTATAATTTTGGCCTTAATTACAGTATTTTATACACTATTGTGATGCACATGCATGGATGCTAAGATGGTGATTTTAATGCTATTTACAGGCATTTGCTAGGGTTTTTGGTGCCAAAATGATAGAATAAAGATGATGAAATGTGGATTCATCATCCCCCTATACTTTACCTTTGCTAGTCCCTAGCAAACACTTATGCAATAAGTGCAAAAAGAAAAGAAAGAAAAGAAAAAGAAGAACTTGGATTTGATTTGATTATCAAACCTGTCTTTACAAAATCAAAGTTTGGAGCTTAAGTCGGACCTTTGGAATTTTAGTGCGGGCGGAACCTTAGTGAGAACCGTGTTTGAAATCCAACAGTCCTTGAGAATCCCAAAACTCTATCCAAGTCTCCTCAATAGCCAGTTCAGAAATACTTCAACTCAAACGCAAACTCTTACGACTATGAACCTGACTTGTACAGTGTAAGTGATGGTGGCTCTCCCCAACTAGAATGACAAAGAAACTGACTTCTCCAGTACGACAACCCAATGATTCCCCAATCCAGCAACTCCATCCTCGAGGAGCGGGGTATTCCCTTCTAAGTTCAAGTGGCAACCAGCTCAAGAGGAGGGGGTGAAGAGAAGAATGGACGGTAGCCAGTGTAGCTACCTATCCTGGGATGCAAGACCAATGTAGTCAAGTCATCCTGCTGCAGGCTCACATGATATGACTTTGATGCTCAAGCTTGCTTATTGACTTTGTACATACTTTGCGGGCTTTTTATTTTTGTACATGCCTGAACTTTTTTTTTGAATACTATATACAGCAGCATTTACATAAGGAGTTTTTCCTCTTGAGCCAATAGACTATCCCTCTTTTGAAGCTTTATCGCAACCCACAGCCTCCTGTCTTTAGACTTCCTAATCACTGGACGGGTTGGGGTGCACTTCCCTCCCTAGAGGAGGACAAATGTTTCCACTTGTGTGCGTCTCATACCGGCAAATCCAATCCCCTCACCACTCCAACTGAGTTGAGCCATGTGAAAGGTGCAGGTGTCCAAGTTAGGTCATTATCAACAAGAATCGTGCGTGTGCTCCGAAATACTCTACTTAGGCTGTCAAGAATCCATTGAATCAAGTCCCGTGATCCTCAAAGAATTAAGTCAACTAGACCTGAAGTACCTCAAACCCAGTTCCTATAAGGTTCCTGTTATTAGGTAGATTATAAGGTCCAATCAAGCTCCAATCTCCAGATTTTACTTAGACTTGTTCAACCATCAAACTCAATCCGAAAAATGCGAATGCCATGCAATGCAATGCAGAAAATATTTTTGTGATGCAATTTTCAAGATTTTGAGCTTTTTATGGGTTTTTGAAAAGATGATGATGATGCATATGCAGATGCATTTTTTTGTATTTTTCAAAAAGATTTTTCAAGTGTTTTTGGATTTTAGTTTTGCAAATGTTTTTGGGAATTTTTGAAAACAAAAGATTTTGGCTAAAACTAGGTGAAAATATGTACACGGGAGTGCTTCTTATATTTACAAGAGGTGGGTTTTAAGAATTTACAAGGTAAGAGGTCAATTTTATACATATATACATATAGTGGATTTTGGTGTGATGTGTATATTCCTCGAACTTATTTGAAAACAATGTTACACACACTTTTTGAAAACTATAGTCCAAAATAGTTTTTACAAACATTTTACACACATTTGAAAACATTTTTGCAAAGGCTTTCAAAACAGTATATATAGGTTTTTCAAATCATTTTTGCAACCAATTTTCAAATCTTTTGCAAATCATTTTTCAAACATTTTATTTCACACAAAGAAAAGAAATTTTACCAAACCACACATTTTTACAAAGGTTGAAAACATGTAACAAAATATTTTCAAAATAGTTTTCAATAGATGTTCACAAAGTTTTCAAACTATTTTTCAAACATTTTGCAAAAAACATTTTCACCTGATTTATTAATCAGTAAATACAAAAAGAATTTGAGGAATAATCACATCTTTTTATTAAGAAATTTTAATGAATTTTAAAGAATTATTAGCCATATTATTAAGAAAATACGAAAGTACGAGTGATGGCTAAAGTATATACGTAGTATATACGACCCCCCTATACTTAGCTTGAGCTATGTCCTCATAGATCGGAGAGAAAAGAGAAGACATAACTCGTACTAAGTATAGACAAGTCTAAAGAATACAAACTAATGAAGGAATCAACGAATGAGAAGTTGACCGTCTCCCCTATACTTAGGATGAAATAATCCTAAGTATAGCAGACTGTACACAAAGCAGGGAGGGTCAAGGGTGGGAATGAACAGATCGTACTCGGATTGTCTCCCCCTATACTTAGGGTAAGATATCCCTAAGTATAGAAAAGAAGAGGAGACAATGGAGAGGATCGAAAAGAATAGAAAAACTCGGGGTGCACGCCCCCCTATACTTAGGACAAAGTACGTCCTAAGTATGGAAAGCTGTCTACAAGGGCGACACCTTTTCGGTAGATGAATAAGATAAAAAAAAGAAAAGAAGAAAATAAGAAAATAAGAAAATAAATCAAACGACAACAGAGTGATATAAACAGATGGATCTGTTCAGCGGAAGATAGAATTTGATCACCATGTATGAGATGTAGATGATGAGAGTCAAAGGACACATCTCATACCATAAGAATGGGGCAACGTCAATGGTCGGTGGATCATGATCAAGATATAGTTTCAGGCGTTGACCATTGATGCGGAAGGTAGAGGAAGATGACGGTTCGGATATGTCGATGCTGCCATTGTCATGTACCTTCCTGACCACATACGGTCCTTTCCATTTGCTCTGCAATTTCCCTGGGAATAATTTCAGCCTGGAATCAAACAACCATACTCTCTGATCTGGCTCAAACTGTTTATGGCTGATATGCGAATCGTGCCATGTCTTCACTTTCTCTTTGTACTGTAGGCTGTTGGAAAAGGTTGTATCTCTCAGTTCTTCCAGGGCTGCCAATTCAGCTCTTCTCTGGTCTCCTATACTCTCGGGATCTAGAAGCAACTCAGTAACTGCCCAAAAAGATTTATGCTTGATCTCCACTGGCAAATGGCACGGCTTTCCATAGACGAGACGAAAGGGAGATGTCCCCAATGGATTCTTGAAAGACGTCCGATAAGCCCACAAGACCGAGTCCAAAAGCTGTGACCAATCCTTTCGGTCTGGGCGAACAACTTTCTGCAAGATAGTCTTTATCTCCCGATTCGATACTTCGGCAAGACCATTAGTCTGAGGGTGATAAGGAGTGGCAACCCGATGGTCAATGCCGAACTCGTCTGCAAGGGCCCTGACCTTGTCATTGATGAAGTGAGAACCCCCGTCTGAAATCAAGACTCTAGGTACCCCGAACCGTGAAATAATATTTCTCCTCAAAAATTTACAAACGGTTTTAGCATCTGCGGCTCGGGCGGGGATGGCCTCAACCCATCGACTGACATAATCCACAACGAGCAAAATATGCTCGAATCCCTGACTCTTAGGAAATGGGCCCATGAAATCAATCCCCCATGCATCAAAAACCTCACAGAAGTGAATGGGTTGCATGGGCATCATGTCTCTCTGTCCGCATGTTCCCATTTTCTGACAGTCAGTACATCTCTTCACGAACTCATCAGAATCCTTGAAGAGAGTAGGCCACCATAGGCCGGATTGAAGCACCTTCTGTGCTGTCCTTTTTCCAGAATGATGTCCTCCTGCCTCAAGCTTGTGGCAGTATGTGAGGACGCTGTGCTGCTCTTCTTGAGGAATGCACCTCCTCCATATACTATCCCCTCCTTCATGATAAAGGACGGGATCCTCCCAATGGTAAAACTTGGCCTTAGCTAGGAAGGTCTCAAGTTTCTGCCTGGGCCAACCCTGAGGGACTGTCTTGGCAACAAGATAGTTTACAAAGTCAGCATACCACGGGAGTGAGGTGACAGCCAAGATCGCCTCATCTGGAAATGTCTCTGTGATAGGTGCGCTGGGCTCAGATTCCTCAAGATTCTCCAATCTAGAGAGATGATCCGCCACCACATTCTTGACTCCAGGCTTGTCCTTAATTTCAATATCAAATTCCTGGAGTAGAAGGATCCATCTGGTGAGACGTGCTTTGGCATCCTTCTTAGCCATTAAATACCGGATGGCGGTATGATCAGTGTAAATGGTCACTCTAGATCCGAGATATATGATCGGTACTTATCAAGAGCGAAGACTACCGCCAGCATCTCTTTCTCAGTCACAGTGTAATTCCGCTGAGCGGCATCCAAAGTCCGGCTGGCGTAGTGAATGGCAAACGGTAAACCATCCCTCCTCTGTCCAAGCACAGCCCCAACGGCAAAATCTGAAGCATCCGTCATGATCTCGAATGGGAGAGACCAATCGGGTGGCTGAAGGACAGGAGCTGAGACAACCATATTCTTGAGAGTCTCAAATGATTCAAGACACTTATCATTAACAATAAACTCGGTGTATTTGGTCAGCAAGTCAGTAAGCGGTCGGGCAATTCGACTGAAGTCCTGAATGAACCGTCGGTAGAAACCGACATGCCCCAAAAAAGACCGTAGCTGACGCAAATTGGACGGCGGATTGAGTTTTCTGATGATGTCCACCTTAGCCGGATCGACCTCCATGCCCCTATTGGAGACGATATGACCAAGGACCGTCCCTTGAGTCACCATAAAGTGACTCTTCTCCCAGGATAAAACAAGGTTAACCTCAATGCAGCGCTTGAGCACACGGTCTAGGCAGTCAAGACAAGCGTCGAACCCGTCGCCATAGACCGAGAAGTCATCCATGAAGACCTCTAAACAGTCACCCACCATGTCCAAGAAGATGGACAACATGCACCTTTGGAATGTCGCCGGAGCGTTACATAGACCAAAGGGCATCCGTCTGAAAGCATAAGTCCCAAACGGACAGGTGAATGTCGTTTTCTCCTGGTCTTCGGGCGCAATGGCCACTTGATTGTATCCAGAGTACCCATCAAGAAAACAGTAATGACTCTTCCCAGCTAGCCGCTCGATAATCTGATCAATGAATGGTAGCGGGAAGTGATCCTTCTTGGTGGCCTCATTCAATCGTCTGTAGTCCACACAGACCCTCCAAGAAGTTGGTACTCTGGTAGCGATCTCCTCTCCAGACTCATTAACAACTGTAGTGATACCCGTCTTTTTAGGTACCACATGGAGTGGACTAACCCATTTAGAGTCGGAGATGGGGTAAATGAAATCGGCGCTCCACCACTTGGAAATTTCTTTCATGACAACGTCCCGAAGATTCGGATTCAGCCGTCGTTGGAACTCACGCGACGACCTAGCGTTATCCTCGAGATAAATGTGGTGGGAGCAAAGATTAGGGCTCAGCCCATGGAGATCGGATATATTCCATCCTATTGCCTTACGGTTTCTTTCAAGAACCTCCATCAGACGAGATTCTTGCTCTCCAGTCAAATCTGCTGAGATAATGACTGGATGCATTTCTGGTTCACCCGCAAGGAATCTGTACTTCAACGCCTGCGGCAGAGGTTTCTGTTCTGGACAACTGGGAGGTGGCAGATCTGGCTTCTGATATGTCTGTGTAAATGCGACCAGGTCTGCATGGGAGAACTCTCGCTCTGCATGAATTTCTGACGAAGGGCGACCTTCTGAATCAACTATAAACTACACCAGCCCGCACTCTGTCATGGTTGTTGGCTCAGTAGGAATCAGACAAGGTAAATAGTCATCAAAGTCATCCCAGTCAATGTCTGAATCCGAGGGATCAGAAGAAGATGAGCAAGAATGGAACTCATCTGCACCACTCATCACAACACTGTCAGCTTCAGATGTATCCTCCTCCAGGGATGTGCTCTCCCGGCTCTCGACTGCCATGAGCTTGAGATATAATGAATCTGTAGGCAAGGCGAGGGTCGGTGCTACAGGATCTTTCCAGCTGGATTCATCATCAGTCATCTCAAAATCACAAACCTGGTGGATGTCTAGCTCCTCCTCTGTCATCTGCGCTGCTTCGCTGGACTGCTCGGAGCACTCTACCTCTCTGGCTCTGATCTCTTCGATCGTCTCTATTTGTATGGTTTCGCCCTCTACGCGAAAACATACCTTCCCGCTATCATGGTCGGTCACTGCTTTGGCTGTGGCCAAAAATGGACGTCCGAGAATGATGGGGGCATCAGTTACCGACTCAGGGATCTCCATGTCCAACACAATGAAGTCCACGGGGAATTTCAGGCCCTGAATGGTAACGACCACGTCTTTCAATAACCCCTTCGGCCTCTTAATCGACCTATCAGCAAACTGAAGGACCGTTCTGCTTCGAAGAAGAGGGCCAAACTCGAACTGCTTGAGTAAGGCTGCCGGAAGGAGGTTAATTGAAGAGCCGCTGTCTAATAGAGTACGATCAAACTGCTGCTCCTGAATCTCGCATCTGACATAGGGAGCTCTTGCGTCTGGTCGCTTGGCTGGCAGCTTGTTCTGGATGATGCAACATGTGTCATGAGTGAGCATATGGATTTGATCTCTGTGCCTCTTCTTCCTTCGAACAGTAGTTGTCTCTTTCACGTTCTTCTTGAAGAAGGGGATATGCTCAAATGCTTCTCGTAGAGTCAGCTGAATATGAAATCTGTCAATCATTTCGTTGCCGAACTCTACCTGTTGGCTCTTTTTTGGATTTTCTTTTTTATTCCCCTTCGCTCGGCGGAGTGCCTCAGGGAAGGGGATGGTAGGGGCCTCCTCAGAGGGAGGGCTAGGAATCGGTCCCTGTGCCTGTGAAGACGGAGAATCCATACAATAATCATCATTCACCACATATGGATCCGCAATTTGAACAGAAACCTTTCCTTTATTCATATTTCTGTTTTTGTTTTTGTTCCCACAGTCTCTAGATACAAAATGTGGCAACATCACAGATGATGGCTCAACAAAAGTAGATGTGGTGGCCTCAGCACCACCACTCGCACCGGTCTTCGCGGCATCAGCACCGCGCTTTGATTCATCATCCAAAATGGTGGCTTCAGCACCACCGTCTGCATCTGGTATCACAACGGCATCAGTACCGTCGTCCTGGACTCCATCATTGGTGGCATCAGCACCACCGTCTTCAACATCATCATTAGCGGCATCAGCACCGCTAGTCTGCTCCTCTGGCGCTCCTGGTTCAGCATCTGGTTGTCGCTCAGAAGAGGTGCCGCCGGCTAGCATCCTACCGCTCCTAGTAGTCACAAAATCAGCATCATTCAAAGAATAAGACATATCATTCAAATCGTCACTAGGAGAGGTATCCTCTGTGAACTCTACCTGCTCAGATTTTCTTTTTAGGTTATTAGGATTAGGTTCGATCTGAGCGGGTATGGCGGCTTTGCCTTTGATGATATCCCGCATCTCCTGCCGGAATTCATCCATTTCTTGCCTGAAAGATGCTCGCTGTTCAGATAGCAAGCGGGCAAGATCATCGAGGGCTGGGTTCTCATAGGTTGGGCCCTGAGAACCGGATGTTTGTCCCTGCTGGAAATGGGGTTGCTGCTGCTGGTGTTGTTGCTGATACTGGGGGGAAGGCTGGTGATAAGACTGCTGAGGCGGCTGTCGCTGCCTCCACTGCTGTCCCTGATAGGAGGGACGAGGACCACTCTGGTATTGTTGCTGATGGGCATACTGGGGCTGTTGCTGTGTCGGCTGGCTGTTCTGCTGTCCTTGGGCAGGAGGATGCTGCTGGGATGAGGATCCACCATTGCCCCAACGGAATCCGGGGTGATCCCTACGAATTGCGGGCTGAGGGTATCGGTCATACCAAATCCCATTGACTTCCATCAATGGTTCCTGCTCAAAGGAGGGTGGAGGAAGAACTGCCAGTGGCTGCTCTGGCTGATAAACCACCATTTGCGTGTCCAAAGATGGCGGTTGCTCTGAATGGTATTGCAGCAATGGAACCGGCTCCGCCTGGATATGGTTCACCTGGCGGTATGAGGTAGAGGCCTGGTTGGGATTGTTGCTGCTGGAAGCAACCTGTGACCTGGGAGGCTGTTGGGCATGAGCTTGTGCCTCCTGAATGCATAGGATTTGAGTTTTCAGGTCACTCATGGTCTTGGTGAGAAGGTCCATCTGAGCAAGACCTTGGTTCTGCTTCTTTTCGAGGATCTCCATGCGGTCCAACTTCTCACTAATTATGCCCATGTCGGTTGCGGCTGATTCGGCTTGGGCTGCGGCTACCGACGTTGTGTTGGGACCGGCATCGATGCGGGCGATCCTTTGAAATGATCCCGCTCCTTGCGGGGGCTTCTGCTGTGTATAGACACGGGCCTGGGCCATCATTGTGGAGTTTTCTGCCATGCCTTCGTAGATGGCCTAGACGTCGTCTTCTCCCTTGGAGAAATAAGACCCACCGCAAGAGGCGTTCACTAGCCCCTGCAGCTCCGGTGTCAGCCCACAGAAGAAACTCTGTACGAGATTGGGCTTGGAGATTTCATGGTGCGGACACCGGTCAATGAGCTCTCTGAATCGATCCCAGACTTCATGGAACTGTTCATTTGGGATCATGACGAAATTGCTGATCATGGCTCGAGCTGCGTTGGTCCGGCCGAGCGGGTAGTACTTCTTTAGGTATGCGGTCCGGAGATCTGCCCAGGTGTCGACGAATCGCCCGAGGTGCTTGAGCCAATATGCGGCTCTATCAACCAAAGAGAACGGGAAGGCGATCATCTTAATGGTGTCCTCGGTCATCAACCGATCATGGATAGTGCTGCAAATCATCTCAAATTCCTGGAGGTGGAGGTGCGGCTCTTCGGTCGGCAACCCGTGAAACTTGGGTAGCAGCTGGATCGTGTGGGGCCGAAGCTCGAAATCTCCATGAATGGGCGGGAGTCTGATCCACCGGTGAGTGAGGGATGCAGCTGGGTTGTGCAACTCCCTCATGATGGTCTGCGGCGGTCGCTCAGCGTCTGGATCGCCTCCTCCTACATCAGGTCCTCCTCCTCCACCTCCGCCACCGCCCCCAGGTCGGTTCTCTCTCATCTGCGCTATTTCTCTCATCAGATCACCCATGAATGTTCCCTGATCACGGATCTGTCTCTGCATATTCTCCAGGGACGCTAGCAAGGAATTGTTGATGGCCATCTGATCGATTATGAATGGAGGGTGATCGTGGTCATCTGGGTGCTCGCCTCTGTCTACCATTGCTGGATTTTCTGAAAAAGCAAAAGAGGCCATCTCAGGTGCTGTCGAATGAGCGGAACTCTGTGATGCACTGAATTCTGACACAATTGGACTGAGAGAAGGAGAATGGGAAGGGTGGTCGAGGGGGAACAGGATGGATGTGAACTCGGGCTCGGAGAGCGGACTCTCCGAGGCATTCCTAGATGAGTAAGGAGGAGTGCTAGATTGCGGTGCCGACAAAGTCGGCCTAAGAGATCTCCGTCCCATCATCTTGATTATTCGAGAAGAGTGGGGATAATGCAAGAGAAGAAGATGATATGCAACAAAATTGTGCACAATTGTGCGGTGTTTTTGATCTTGACCTAAATAAATCTAGCAATCAAACGCAAAGCAAGGGTGAATTCACCAACTCAACACGTGAAGCCGTGAAGGTTCGGCTTTTATCTTGTCAATTTTAGCTTGTTTTCAGATGTTTATCTTATCACGAGTCCTTAGAACGCTACGCCAATAGGAGCGAGAGTACTGCCAGGAAAGTATCCCCGTACTTGTCCTCCTCCTGTGTAACCTGTAACTTGCACTTTTTGAGGTCCTTGTAACCCTTCCTGGATCCCTACTCAGCCAAAGAAATAGAGGGAGGAAGCCGATAGGCGAAACCGATACTTCGGACCTCGCTCGCAACGGAATCACCCGTGAGCGTACAAGGTCCTACTCGGACGCAGCCGGTGAGACAGACACACCCGTGAAGGCGTGGCCTAGGCTCGGTACTTCGGACAAGGTCGGCGCTCACACAATAGTGAGTCACCAATGGCGACCAAGTCCTACTCGACCACGTACGATAGTAGCGCCAATACTTCGGAAATCCAGGCGTTACACAAGGCAGCCACAAGTTGGGTTTTGGGCTCTAATCCTTACGAAGCGCTCACCTCACTTGGAAGGAAACCTTCCCATGCAACCTGAAGACAAGTGAGGGTGTTACTCTCCCCAAGCAATGAATCCAATTACCGATTTTATTTTGGTCAAGTTTTCTTTAGCAGTCCCTTTTTTAATTTTTTTGGTGTTATCGCTTCTTTTGAGTAGATTCAAACAAGCGCCTAACGTTTTTTTGTGTTTTTCCTTTATCCTACTTTGTTCCAAAAACAGAGGGAGAATAGAGTCGGAAAAGCCGTGAAAGTCGACACCAAGGTGGAAATCTCACCTTTGTGCCTAGATGATGCATGCAAAGTAAGAGGACTTACAGTGAATCCCAGCTCTCTCCATGCGGGATGCAAAGCAGAATTTTTAAACCTAAACTATATGGCGATATGCAAGCGGAAATCGTCCTAGAACAGGCAACTGCTAGCGTGAAGAACCACAAGTTAACTATTAACTCCCAATCCGAGTGTCCGGTCTAGGCTCACCCCTCCTCTGCTCAACACATTTGAGTTAGGAGAAAGCGCTTGTTCGGGTGTGAGCTCGCGGCGCGTGGATTGGAAGCTACTAGCCAACTGTTTAATTAGTCTAAGTCCAAATACGAATCTACAGGAGCGTGCAAAGATAATTAGGTGTTTGGACCTATTCTAATCGAATCAAGCAGGGCCTAGAACTAAGAGCTCAATCCACAAAAGAAAGTGAAAAATGAAAACAAAACCGGAAAATGACGGCGATAAAAACTCGTCAAAAACTGCGGTGAGCCCCCGGGTGAACAAACACCCGGAAGTTAGGCCCGATAGCCTGAGTGTCCAAGTCCAAATGTACCTGTATTATTACAATTAAATAAATCACTCTCTCACAAAAATAAAAGAAGAGCTATCTAATCACTCTCTCTCACTCCTCTTGCTCTCTCCTGCCGGCTCGGCTAAAGAATAGCCGGCACCGCTTCCCAAGGTTGCTCCGGGTCACCTAAGCGATCCGCCTCGCTCCGCGGTCCCTCGCAAGAAGACAAAGCAGAGTGGTCAGAATATCTCAATCAATATATGTATCAAAAGTGTAAGAGAGATAGAAACTAAAGCTATGGTAGACAACAAGCACAAATAGACAAAATGTAAACTACTCGATGTTGCTCCCCGGCAACGGCGCCATTTGATTTAGCCAAAATTAGGTGGTCTTAAGTTCAACACAAAGCGTGAACTCAGTCGGTGTGGTGACCACACTAAATTCGGACTAAAGTCAACAATTAACCCACACTAAAGATCAATAAATTAGAACTAATGTGGAGTTAAAATTTATTTTTAACTCTGCACAAATGGTGTATAGTGACAAGTATGCAGAGATTTCGAACACAGGGAGCAAGCATGGTAGTTCAAGCAAATGTGCTCAAGTGTGTGTGTGATATGTCTACACTAAGCAAGCAAACGATGAGATTTTTGTGGGTTTTTGAATTTTTTTTAATTTTTTTTATTTTTAATTTAATTTTTAATTTTATATTTTGATTTTTACCTTTCTGATTTTTATAATTTATAATTTATATATATTTTTTTTATTTCTTTTCAATATTGGAAAGTAAAGACAATATAATAAAAGACAAGCTAAAATATTTATAAAAATGTGCAAAAATAACCAAAAATTCAGAAATAAATTGTTTTTAATATTTTTATGATTTTCTACTGTTTTTGTGATTTTTGGGGATTTTTCAAGGTGTTTTTGGTATTTTTAAATGCTGAAATAAGGCAAAACAGTGGAAAGGGTGTTGGCTGTGAATAAAATGCAAGTTAAAATTAACAAACAGCAACCAAAAATTTTCACACTATTTTTCAAATAAAAAGAACAAAATAAAGAGCAAACAGGAACTGAGTTTGTAATTTTTGGAGTTTTCTACTATTTTATATATTTTTTTGAAGTTTTTGAGTGTTTTCAAATTTTTAGTGTTTTTCTTTTGAGATTTTTAATGGTTTTTGGACTGACACTAAAATAGGTAAAAATAGACACTAGGTAATTTTTATTGGAATTTTTGGAGGGGTTTTACTAATTTTTTTGGTATTTTCTAAGCTAGACAGTGCACAAATAGCCTGTTTTTGATTTTTAATAAATACTAAAATAAAATAAAATCAAAAACTAAAATGATAGCGTGTAAGCATAAGTGCACAGGAACTTAAGTTTAAAATTTGAGAAAATTTGGAGTTAAAACGAGGCCATAAATAATTATATCAAACATGGACAGAATAAGGGCCTGGCAGGGGCCTTTTAGCAAATATACGAAACGATGGGGGCACGGCTGCAAATTTTACCACAAAATATATACTGCATAAAATATTCTCTGGACTAAAAGTTAAAAGCACAAGCGACGAGTCTATCCCCGCAAAATCGCCAAGTACCACGCGCGACGCACGCGCCTAGCGGGGGCGTTTATGTAATATACAGAAAATTCAGGGGCAGGAATACAATTTGCACACAAAATTCTGAACTGGATAAAATATCTTTTAGGCCAAAGTTAAATTCCACGACCCGCAGGGTCTCCCTTGCAATATGCCCACCCACGCGCGTGCTATGCACGCGCCTGGGAGGATGAGTTCGCAATTACACAAAACTGAAGGGGGATTGATGCAAATTATACAAAATTAAATAAACTGCCAATCAAATATTTTGGTCCAATAGTAAATACAAAAAGTTTGCGGGTGAAGAGCAAAATTACCCACAAATGGGCGCCATCCGACGGCGTGGCACAAGCCACTTGAACACGTGTCGCAACGGGATGGTCCGATACCCCTTCGACTGAATGGCTGGGATTAAATCCCAGCGCAGAGATCTACGGCCGGGAGCGATCACGATCCGACGGTTGCTGGAAGATCTGGATCTTCTGGTCAATCGGACGGTGGCGGGCACAGCTGGAAGAACAGGGAGGAACCCTCGCCGGAGCGAGTTTCCCCCGCGGAGAGCGCCGCCTCCAGCTGCCGCCGGAGCTTCAAAAAGGGTCGGCAAGCTTCCTGGAGCACCCTTCTGGCGTTTGGTGGTCTCAAAATGGCGCGAAAGTCGCCAGCTAGCCGCCGCGACGAGGAAGGATGTGGAGTGCTCCAGGAACCTCTGGCCTTCACAAAAATCGAACCCGGATGGGTTCTCGCGAGCCTCCAGTTCCTGCAGGAGTTAGCACGGCACACAAAGGAAAGAACTAGGGTTCTATGGTGATGGCGAATGGGTGGTCAGCGGTAGTTGGAGCGGAAATGAAGATGGCCGGAGATAGCTCCGGCCGACTATCGATTTGGCGAATCGATATGCGAGTAAGTTAGATAAAGGGGTCGTGATGGAGCTTGGAGGAGAGGGAATGAAGTGGAAGCGAAAAATAAGATGGTTAGACGGCCCTCAAGCTCAGGGAGAGCGAGGGAGAAGGTACCTCGACGGGATGGCCGGAGGTTGATTGGAACTCGCCCAAGTCTGGCTGATCGCCCGCCTTGAAGATGGATTCCCGGAGCTGTCACCTCCAGAGACTCTAACGAGGTCAAAGGGGGGAAAACTTGGATGGATTCACGGTTCAAATTTTCAAAAGGAGGTCAGACTTGAGTTTTAAAGAGTTGACGAGGGGGCTCCTTGATCGAGGCACACGAGGCGGCACAGGCCTCCATTCCCCGAGGAAATCCATGGGCGAGTAAGATGGATGGTCGAAGAAAAACTTTGCAGAAGAAATCGTCATGAAATGGTGTAAGGTGCGCCCTCCAAAAAGGGGCAAAAATCGAGAAAACTCATTCTGACAACAGCCACAGGGGCTGGGTCAGAGAGTTGACCGAGGTCAACTCTCAGACCCTCCTGGTTGGTCCACGTGGACCAACCAGGAAAAACCCTGGAAAAACCTTTTGTTAATTCAATTTAAAATACTAAATGGCTGAATTATATAAAAGTAATAAAATAAAAAATGCTTAGAATTTTATGTAGTATTTTATTTGGATTTTTAATTATTTTTAGGAGTTATATTTTTACAAGTTACCTTTTTAACCCTATATAGGTATAATACCTATGTATTTTAGTATTTTATTTTTATTTGGTGTCTTTTAGTTTCTTTAATTTTGTTTATAATTTTACAAAATTATAAAATACTTTTATACACATAAATATATTTTTATTTTATTTTTCTGATATAATTTTGTATAAAATTAATAAAATAGAAGCATATTTTATATAGATATAAGTACAGGTATAATACCTATGTATCAAACATGTATGTATTTTATTTTATGTTTTATTTAGGTTTTTATTTTGATTTTAATGTACATGATTATTATAAGTAATATTTACAACATTATAAAAATATAAAAATATAAAAATAATGAATAAATAATAAATTGAATATTTTAATCAGTATAACTATACAACGGGGGTCCAAAACTCAACTTTCAAACCGTAGCTCCGCCAAATGCGAAACCACCACCATTGGATAGATTATTTTCTTCTATATACAATTAAAGGTGAGTACGCTGCATTTGGAGTTTTTATTTGTGAGATACGGGTCTGGGAAGTTGGCATTCTGGATTTTTATTCAGACCATAACTTTTTATCTGTACATTATTTTGCTGTGAAATCAATTTTGTATTTTTCTTTATAAAATTATCTACAACTTTCATGTACAAAGTTTCTTTATTTGATGTATAAAAAGTGAAACCAAAAATAGGTCCCAAAAATGAATAAAGAATGAATACAAGGAATAGGTATTTTATCTGTACTTTGGCCCTTATCTCCCCTTACTTTATTCCTTGTCGACCTATACATCAAGATGCCTAGGTCTCGGGGATTTTGGGTCATAAAATATTTACAATATTTTATTCTTTTTCTTTTCTTTATTTATTCTATAATTTTGGCCTTAATTACAGTATTTTATACACTATTGTGATGCACATGCATGGATGCTAAGATGGTGATTTTAATGCTATTTACAGGCATTTGCTAGGGTTTTTGGTGCCAAAATGATAGAATAAAGATGATGAGATGTGGATTCATCAGGCTTCCCCGTGTTGCCACGTGGATAAGTGGATCCATCCGCGTCGTTCATCAACGCTCGTGCGAGGGAATTTTGCAAGTATACCCCCGTGCCTTTTGTAATTTTATTTTAGTCTCGAAACTTTCATTGATAGTTTAAATATTTTGTAAAATTTACATTTAATCCCTCAGACTTTAGGTATTTGCACATAGGTCCTCTGCCACGTCACCTCACGTGACCTGTTCACGTGAGGTGTGGGCATTTTGCAGGGAGGCCCTCGGCCTTTGATTTATTTCGTTTTAGTACGCTAAGTTCTGTATTAAGTATTAACTTTTTGGAAAAATTGCAAGTGAGCCCTCGGACGTTTTTGAAATCACAGTTGAGTCCCTCCCAGGCGCGTGCGAGTCACGCGCCCTGGTGGGTATTTTGCACCGATACCCCTGCGGGTCTGCTTATTTGTATTTGGTCCATAAATTCGAATTTTAAGTGTTATATTTTGTGGAAAATTGCTTGGATGCCCCTGGATGTTTTAGTATTTGCATATATACCCCTACTAGGCTGTGACATTTTTGTGAACTTGTGTGATTTATTTAAGGCATCATTGTAACTTGAAAAATTCCACAAAAATTATGCTAAGCTCCTGTTAACTTGTACTTTAACGCCATATTTTTATATTTTATTTTTGTCGCATTTTATTATTTATTAAAAATCAAAAATAGCCATTTTCAATATTGTCTAGCTTAGAAAATACCAAAAAATATTAAAATACCTCGAAAAATTCCAAAAAAATTACCTATTGTCTATTAGTGTCAGTCCAAAAATCACTAAAAATCTCAAAAGAAAAACCTTAAAAATTAGAAAATACCTAAGAACTTCAAAAAAAATATAAAAAATCTAGAAAACTCTAAAAATTGCAAACACAGTTCCTGTTTCTTCCTTATTTTATTATCTTTGTTTTAAAACTGATTTGGGAAAATTTTGAGATCATTTGATTTTTTTTATTTCCCATTTTAGTCTCGGTCAGATTGTTAATTCATTGTTTTCTTTATTTCAGTTTTTAAAAATACCAAAAACATTTTGAAAAATACCCAAAAATCACAAAAATAGTAAAAAAATCATAAAAATACCAAAAAGATTTTATTTCTGAATTTTAGGCTATTTTCGCATACTTTTATAAATATTGTAGCACCTCTTTTATTATATAGCTTATATATTCCAATATTAAAAAAATATAAAATATAAAATTATAAAAATTAGAAAAATAAAAATAAAAATACAAAATTAAAAATTAAAATAAAAAAATATAAAAAAACATATTAAAAACCCACAAAAATCTTTGCTTTGCATTAGTGTAGACATCACTTCACATCCACACGCACACACATTTGTTTGATCTGCCATGTTTGCTCCCTGTGTTCGAACTCTCTGCATACTTGCTCTATGCATCTTTTATGTAGAGTTAAAAATAAATTTTAACTTCACATTGCTTGTCATTGCTTGATATCTATAGTGTGGGTTAATTATTGATTAATCACGGTTTATTGTGGGTCGCCACAGCGACGTAGTAGTCCCGCCTTGTGAGGACTATTTAGACCCTCGATAAAATGCGGTTATCACCTGTGGAGGAAGCTATATGAACAAGAACGAGCACGCTGTATGGAAGATCCTGGAACAGATGGCGGAAATCGGTAGGTCGCAGGCTACCAGGGCCTATCAGTTGTCTCCCTCAATCCTATCCAACGAGACAACCCGGAGGACTGTAGCGGATCTGACTGAGGACCTCATCCCCAGTATGGGGATGATTGCTGATAAGTTAACCATGGTCGAGCAGATCCACAAGAGGGTCACTGACCTTGAGTCTCTCTCGCGTCTACCAAAGCAAGTGGAGGAACTTACTGAGAAGGTAGCTAAGATGAAGCTACCGGCCCCTTCTGCACCACCTGCACCTGTACATCGAGTCCATCTTGTACAGGAACAGGCACCGGGGCCTCAGAGTGGCTGGGTGGAGGATCAGACTTACACCCAGCAGGACCAGCATGCACCCCCACAAGTGGAGACCGGATACGAGGAGCCTCCGCAGGTGTTCGAGATCAACGGGTTGTGGTACAGCCGTGACCCCGTCAGCAGACAGTCGGGGATGGGGAATGGTCAGCCTCACCGACCTAACCCAGCTTACCAAGGAACCAGCTCTGTCCCCGCACCGCGCTTTCAGTCCAGGTCCGAACAAGGGTACCAGCCTCAGCAGCACCAGCACCAGCAGCAGCGAACATATCAGTAGGGCCCAGCACCGTCCCAGCAGCAGCAGCAGTATCGGCATGGCTAGCAGGGCCAATATAGAACCTCATCCGCAAATCAGCTAGCATAGCCCACCGAATTGGAGTCCCTCACCTTGGCGATACAGACCCTGTCTGATAGGGTCCAACAAATGCAGAATGACTATCTGGATATGAGAACCGATCTGAATCGTGTCTCTCGTACCCAGGATCAACAGATGGTGCCAAAGACCCCAATTCCCGCACATGTTCAGGTTAACCCGAACAGCATAATCCATGGCCAGAACCGACCTCGAGATCAGATATATTATTCAGATAATTATTTATCTAAACATGAGATCCTTTCGTATGATAATGTGAATCATATGTCCCTCAGGAGTGGAAGGACCGTGACCATACCTGATCGGGCACTGGCACAGAAGGAAGGAGCCGCCAAGTCTCTACCTGAGGAGAACTTGGAGGAAGGAGAGGAGCAGCACCACCATCACCGGCAGAAGAAGAGGACGTTTGAGTCCTCGAAGCAGCAACCCCGCACCAGCATTGAGTCCGATGAAACCGATGAAGAGCCCGCACCTCCATCTGAGGAGGACCGTCAAGAAGTCGCGGAAGATGCATCACTGGTTTTGCCTCCGCATTTTTCTTTCAGTCAGAGTCAGAGTCCGAGTCTGTTAAAGAGTCCGAGTCATGTATAGAACTCAGTTCCAGATCTTAATGAAAATCTTTCAGTTTTCGAACATGAGTTGGAATCAATAATCCCTTTCCCCCGAGCTCTCAAGGGTGGAAAGAAGAAAACTAAAAAAATCCAAAAAGATGACCCTGAGATGGTAGAGTTCTGCAACAAACACATCAAGGTCACAATTCCTTTTGACAAGTACGTGGAAATGACCCCTGCATTTCAAAAATACCTTAAGGTAAGATGCACACCTACTAGGGTTAGCAAGAAGACCAAAAGCCGTGTTGAGAAACACGTCCTATCAGTAGCCACGACTTGTGCAATAAAGAACTCGTTTCCCAGGAAACGAAGAGACATGGGTGCACACTATGTAGTGAGTCATGTTGATGACATCGCATTTGCACGCACTGTTCTGGACAATGGTTCCTAAATCAACTTAATGCCTACAGCCCTCTATGAGCGGCTTAATCTCGGACCTCTTAGGAAATCTAGAGCCTTCTTGCAATTTGGTGATAAATCAACCAAGAGGTCCCAATGAGAATTGAGGAATGTTGTGATCAAAGTGGAGGGGCAGGAATACATGGTGGATTTCCACTGTCCTAGATATGGAAATCTCTCGTAATTGGAGAGACTCCCAGATCATCTTAGGCAGGCCCTTCCTCAGAACAACAGGGGCCTTGTTTGATTATAAGATCGGGAAGATCCAGTTCCAAACTCCAGGCGGAGATGAGGAACTTGAGATGAAGCAGACAAGATGGCATAGACCGGATTCCGAATCCAACACCGAGTACTCTTCAACCGAAGCAGACTGCGAGCATGTAGACATAGTTGGGCCATGGAGACAGAACCCAGCCAGCACCGATGAGTCCATCCTCTCCGGAGATGATCCCGTGCATGCGTCAGTTTACGAGGTCCTTAGGAACGAGTATAGCTTAGAACCTGCATCACCCTACATCTTCGATGACTTAGAGGCCTAGTTGGGTCTGTCAGTCCTTACCTCTTTAGGACAATCGGAAGATGAGGATGACGCGTCGGACGAGGCTTTTGCCGATTGCATGGAAACCTTTAACGATCCGACTCCAGAGCTGAATTACTTGGTGGCAGTAATCACAGAGAAAGATCCAGCCACTTCCAACACCGAACCAGATCAGATTGAGCCAGATTTCTTAGATGATCACACTATACCTGAGCTCAAACCTTTACCCACAACACTAAAATACGCCTTCCTTGCGGGTCAGGAAAAGAAATTTCTGATCATCATCAGTTCGCGATTGACCGAGGAGCAGGAATCTCGCTTGCTAGAGATCCTGGAGAGAAACCGCAAGACGATAGGCTGGAGCATTTCCGATCTCCACGGGATAAATTCCGCTCTGTGTTCGCACCATATCTACTTAGAGAATGAAGCCAAACCCTTTCGTGAATTCCAACGCCGTTTGAATCCAAATTTACGAGAGGTCGTGAAGAAGGAGATAGAGAAATGGTGCAACGCGGGTTTCATTTACCCAATCTCCGACTCTAAATGGGTGGCCCCAATCCATGTTGTCCCGAAAAAGTCGGGAATTCAGACGATCACCAACGAGGACGGAGAGGAGATCGTGACGTGAGTGCCCACGTCGTGGCGCGTCTGTGTGGATTACAGACGCTTGAATGCTGTGATGAAGAAGGATCATTTCCCCCTGCCATTCATTGATCAGATCTTAGAGATACTAGCGGGGAAAGAGTTCTTCTGTTTCTTGGATGGGTTCTCGGGCTACAATCAAGTAGCCATAGCTCCAGAGGACCAGTAAAAGACCACATTCACATGCACCTTTGGTACCTATGCTTTCAGGCGCATGCCCTTTGGGTTATGCAATGCTCCAGGTACTTTCCAAAGGTGCATGATTGCTGTATTCGCCGAAATGGTCGGCGAGTTCCTGAAAGTCTTCATGGACGAATTCTCGGTCCACGGCGATTCTTTCGATTCATGTCTTAGGAATCTGGATCGAGCCCTCAAAAGATGTTGCGAGGTCAATCTGGTGCTCTCCTGGGAGAAAAGTCACTTCATGGTGACGGAGGGCATTGTGTTGGGGCACGTCATCTCCAAGAGAGGAATGGAGGTTGACCCTGCCAAGGTGGATGTGATCAGACGACTCCCGCCACCGACCAACGTCAAACAGTTGCGGTCGTTCCTCGAGCATGTCGGATTTTATCGGAGATTCATTAAGGATTTTTCTAAGATTGCCTGACCGCTAACTGAGCTTTTAGGCAAAGACACGGAGTTTGTTGTTGATCACAAATGTCTTGAGACCTTTAAGCTATTGCAAGGAATGATAATGGACGCACCTATCCTACAAGCCCCAGATTGGTCTCTACCTTTTGAGATCATGACAGACGCCTCAGACTTTGCTGTTGGGGATGTGTTAGGACAGAGAAGGGATGGCGTCCCGTTCGCAATTCACTACGCAAGCAAAGTGCTTAACACCACTCAGCATAACTATACAGTTACGGAAAAGAAAATGCTTGCGGTAGTGTTTGCCTTGGACAAGTTCAGATCTCATTTAATTGGATCCAAGGTAATCGTGTTCACTGACCACACGACACTGCGATACTTGATGGAGAAGAAGGACGCGAATGCACGTCTTCTTCGGTGGATTTTACTTATCCAGGAGTTTGATTTGGACATCCGTGATAAACCTGGAAAGAAGAACGTAGTAGCCGACCATCTCTCTCGTCTCGAAGATCTTAATACTTCTGAGGATTCACCTATTCGAGACTCCTTCCCTGACGAGTCAATTTTTGTTGTCGACTCACTCCCATGGTACACCAATATCGTGAACTACCTTGTCTCCAAGAAGGTTCCCGAAGATTGGCCCAAGAGCCACATCGACCGACTGAAGTCGGACGCTAGACATTACTATTGGGAGGATCCGATCCTTTTCTTTGAAGGATCGGATTGTGTCTGGAGATGGTGTATTCCTCAGGAGGAATACCAGAGTGTCCTTTCTTTATGCCACAGCTTAGAGGCATGAGGACACCACTCCGGGAAGAGGACCGCATGGAAGGTACTTCAGTGTGGCTTTTACTGGCCGACTCTGTTACGCGATGCCATCGCCTTCGCGAAGTCATGTCCAGTATGCCAGAGAATGGGAGGAACCGTTTGTTCCAAGGATGAGATACCGATGCAGCATGTCATCATTTGTGATGTCTTTGACGCCTGGGGCATCGATTTCATGGGCTCATTCCATGTTAGCCATGGATTTGAGTACATCCTTCTTGCGATAGATTATCTATCGAGGTGGGTGGAGGCTATCCCAACCCGAGCCGTAGACACAGGACTGTCTGTAAATTCATCAGAGAACACATAATCTCTAGGTTCGGGATCCCCAAAATGATGATATCAGATGGGGGTAGCCATTTTGTAAATCGGGAGGTGAAGAAACTCCTGAAGAACTACGGCATCGAACACCGTGTCGCTAGCCCTTACCACCCACAGACTAATGGTATGGCTGAGGTGTCGAATCGGGAGGTGAAAAATATATTGCAAAAGCTTGTTCGCCCGGACAGGAAGGACTGGTCTCAGATCTTGGATCAAGTCCTCTGGGCATATAGGACAGCTTACAAGACACCGTTAGGAACCTCCCCATTCCGAATGGTATTCGGAAAGCCATGCCATTTGCCCACAGAGTTAGTACATAAATCAGAATGGGCAATCAAGAAGGTCAATTGGAACGCACACCTTGGGCAGAAGTAGAGAGATATGGATCTGAATGAGCTTGTAGAAGTCAGAAATCACGCATACGACAACAGTTTGGTATACAAGGATAAGGTGAAGCGTTGGCATGATAGATATATCAGACGAAAGATCTTTATTCCTGGACAGAAGGTATGGTTGTTTAATGTTAGGCTGAAGATTTTCCAAGGCAAGTTGAAGTCCAAGTGGACTGGCCCATTTGTCGTCTGTACGGTGCATGATAGTGGATGTATCGAGATCTCAGATCTCGCAGATGACGCACCGACATTCCTGATGAATAGACAACTGTTGAAGCACTTCGTCGAATCCAATGAGCAGTTAGTCCATGTTGAGGAGATTGTATTCATGCGCGAGACAGATTCAGCAGATACACCTCAAGCCGCGTATGAGACCTTGCAGCAGTGAGCTCTAGCCATCAGCAGCATCTTGAAAGATGCAGACCGACTCACTTGTACATACCATCATTCCTGTACATTCTATCCTTTCTCCCCCGCGACTCTAGTAACCCATCCCCGCCTCATCAAATCACTATCTTGGACTATACTTAGGATGACCAGATCCTAAGTATAGGGGGATGAGTCACCTGAGTAGGTTCTTTGTACATTCTCCAGATCACATTGGTCCTCATACTCACTTCCGTCCTATACTTAGGCTGACCTGAGCCTAAGTATAGGGGGGACCGATGCCCGCATTGTATATTCATCCACTTCTCTTCTTGACCTCGCCCGCCCCACTTTTTGACTTTCTTCTACACTTAGGCTGTCAGAGCCTAAGTATAGGGGGGGCGGTCGATTTCTATACATTTTCCATTCTTTAGCTCTCCTACGCTTAGCACGAGCTATGTCTTTTTCCTCGCTTTTCATGCTCTGAGGACATAGCATACGCTAAGTATAGGGGGCGTGTATATATTACATATATACTTTACCCATAGCTCGTACTTTCGCGTATTTTTGCGTACTTTTTGCAATAATTACGGGTGGGTAAAAATTGTGAAAAAAATGTGTATACTTGTATAACACTTGTAAATTTTGTATAATACTTATACAACTCTTGTAAATTGTTGTAAAATAGGAGGTATACCAAAAAAATGAAAATAAAAAATAGGCTTCTTATTTACTCTTGCATATCATCTCTGCATCTGAAAAGAAAAGAAAAAGAGTCTTGCATTTACAAATCATCTACATAGCATGTCATCTGTATCTCATCTGCAATCTTGCATATGCAAGGTGGAAAGCTAGTGGGTTCTGAACCAAGTTATGAGTAGATATTGAGGATGGACTTGATTTGACCTTAATCCACCTAATTTCAAAGGAACCTTATAGGAACTGGAGTTAAGATTTCTCAGGTCAAGTGACTTAATTCTTTGAGTCCGCAAGTCTATGTTCACATGTCATCTTGATTAGTCTAAATAGAATATCTCGTGCACACGCATGATTCTTATAGAAAGTGACCTAACTTGGAAAAGCACAATGCACGTAGATCTTCATTGATGAGGTGGTGAGGAGGTAGAATCCTTTAGCTTGGAGTAGCACACGGGTGGAAACATTCGTCCTCCTCTAGGGAGGGTAGTGCATCTCAACCTAGTCTGGTAGTGTTGACGTCTAAGGACGGGATGCCGTGGGTTGCAATAATGCTTCAAAAGAGGGATAGTCTACTGGCTCAAGAGGAAAAACTCCTGATGCACATGTTGCGCCTTGTATGAGTTTGAAAAAAAATGCAAAAACTCCAAAAAAATCAGACAGTTCCAAGTGAAAATAAAATACCTGTCGGAGTCTGTATATTAGCAAAGAAATGCAGCTCGATGACTTGGCTACACTGGTCAGGCATCCCGGGATAGGTAGCTACACTGGCTACCGTCCATTCTTTTATCTATCCCCTCCTCTTGAGTTGGTCGCACTTGAACTTAGAAGGGAATACCCCGCTCCTCGAGGAAAGAGTTACTGGACCAGGTAATTGAGTTACCTTGTTAGAGGATGCTGGTTCCGAGCCATTTCTGATGTGGAGAGTTACACCTCACTTACACAGTGCAAGTAAGAATCATAGTCATCACAAATTTGCGTTTGAGGATTTGTTCTGGCCTGACTGTTGAGGCGTCTTGAATAGAAGACTTGTGGAACTTGAAGTCTGTTAGGTCTTAAGTTCATGTCCCAATAAGGTTCCGCCGCACAATTAATCCAAAGGTTGAGTCAAGCTCCATTTTCAACTTTTGTTCATGACCTTGGTATGGAACCCAAAATCATTTCACTCTTGCATTTCATTTAGTTGCTCGGGGACGAGCAAGGTTTAAGTATAGGGGGTTGATGAATATGTGATTCATCCTCTAAAAGTTGAAAATAGAAGCTTGTTCCCGAGTAAATAGATGCGTATTTCCCTTCTTCTTGCACAATTAGCATTCATACATGCATTCATAAAATATGCATTTTAGCACTCACATTTTGCATTAAATAAGAAGCCAAGATCACTTGTAAAATATCCACCTATAAAAATAATATCTCCCTTATAATCTGTACACCTGTAGTTAATCATATAAGGAAGAAAGCCAAGATCTCCCTTGTAAAAGCACCCAATAAAGCCCTAAAACTCTTGGACCATAAAATGCTCATATCTTCCTCATACAACCTCCAAAATAGGTCTACTCACTTTCAGAGTAATATGCATTAAAAGACCTTTAAAATGAGACTAATTTCATCCAATTTTGGAGCTCGTAGGAAAAAGTTGGGTTTTTGGGCCTCTTTGTATACTAAATATGTGTATCCCTGTATTTTTGTATCATATTTGACCTCATCTCCGTTTTTGGTCAACATGAAACTTGTAGATCTCATCAAGATCTACAACTTTCATGTTTTGAGTTTTTTCCAAATTCGGCCTCCTTCTCTTTCTAAAATCATTTCTCATCTCAGCCACTCACAGTTGGCCACGTGGCGCCCTCTGATTGCGCCACGCGGCCCGCTCCCCTTGCTCAGCCGCCCACGCTCACAGCCGTTGGATCTTCATCCAGATCCAACGGTTGAGCCGCTTCCACGTGCGCCTTTCTTCCCCACCGTCAGATCACTTCCCAGTCTTCCATCTCAGCCGCCCGCCTCCGCTTGCCTATGCGCCTGACGCGTGGTGCGTCTTGCGCCTTCAGATCTCGTCCTCATCTCTTGATCTCAGCCATTATCTCCACACCAAATCTTAGCCATCCGATCAAACCCCTGGGCCCATCTCCACCCGTTCGCCAGCACCGCTCCCATAATGCGACGCGTGGCGCATTCAACGCCCTTAGATCGCGACGCCTTGATTTAATCCACGCACCCGCTCGCGCTCGCCTTCGACTCGCCACGTGGTACCATCACGACCCTTGATCAATTCGCCCTTGATCTAATCCTACCCACCCCTTAGCGCTTCGACATGGGCCGTTGGATCACAAGATCCAACAACCAGGGCCTCGTCTTCCACCTTTACGCGGGGAGGGGCCCAGCCCTCCTCCGCCTCCCTGTGACAGGGGGAGGCAGAAGGATCGAGCGAAGACGACCCTCTCCCCGGTGATGACCCTCCGACTCCACGGCGGAGCTGCGGTGCCTCGTGTCCGCCCGAGCTGCACTGACCGGCTGATGGTGTCCAGCAAAGACCATGAGGTCCTCCGATGACCTCGAGCACAAGCCATCGCCCTGCCATACCTCAGGTAAGCACCTCGACTTCTCTCTGCGTTTTCTTCTTATTTTCTTATTTAATTAGGGCCTCCTCGGGCACATTCGACCTTCATGGAACCTCCATTGAGATCCGCCACCCCAGAGAGAAATCTAGAGCTCAGAACATCTTATTGGTGACAGCAATCAAGTGATTCCTTGAGCGAAGACAGCTTTCTTCTCCGGCGAGATCCACGGCGAACTCCGCCGTGTCGCAACCTCCCTCCGCGAAGCTGCACGAGCTCAGGACCATACCGATCCTTTTGAGCGACGACCTGGAGCTCAAATCTGAGCTCCAATCCCCAGGTAATCTCCTCCATCCTCCTGTGATCTTCTTCTTAATTTTTCTTGATTTTCTCCAATTTAATTTGCACTCCACCTTCATCCTCTCGCTTCACATTCACCTCGCCGAGCTCCGAGACGGAGCTCTAGGCGCTACACTTCACCCCCTCAGACGACACACTTCATCTTCCATCAACTCCAGCTCTGCCATTTGGGCGGAGCACCATCGCCGGACACCCCCCACTCCTTCATAGGCCTCCAGGTTCATCCTGCACAACTCCACGCACACCCATGTGCTTCGGCTATCCCTAACCCCTTGCAGGTGCCCCTTCATTCACTGGCCGGAAGCTCATCGGAGCTCACTTCGAGCATCATCGCCATCGAGCTCCGGCACACCTCCTTCACTCCTGGGACCCTCGGACGCTTCGCCGCACCGCCGCGCATCTTCCGAGATACATCAGACCCGCCATCGACCTTCATAGATGCCAGGACGACAAGGCGGAGCAAGCTCCCCTTCGCTGGAGCCCCGCCTACTCCTCCGCAGGTGGCGGAGGACCGTTGAAGAAAGAAGTCCAGCCACCGTTCGATCATCTTGATTGAACGATCAGCATCACGCCACGTAGCTTCGCACAGGAGCCGTAGGATCATCCCTTGATCCCACGCTCAGGAGCACGCCACGTTGCCCACGACCGGAGCAGCGGAGAGCCGTTGGATCAATCAGTGATCCTACGGTCCGAAGCCAGCCACGCCGCCCTCTTCATCGAGCCCCAGGCACCGTTGGATCAATCCAGATCCAACGGTTACTGATTCGCTACGCATCTTCATCCAGCAGCCGTTGGATCGCCCTTGATCCAACGGTCTTGATCGCGCCACGTCGACTGGTCCGAGCCTCTTCCCCGACCTCTAGGCTCGGACACCCAAAGCTTCGCCGAGCCTTCCTCCAAACCTCCTGAGCACCCGAGCCTCGTCCCGAAACGCCGACGCCACCCGAGCCTAGGTCGCCCACGTGAGGAGCACGTGCAGCCTGGGTAAATTTCACTGAGGCCCCGGGAAGTTTGTGAAATTGCAATCCAGTCCCTGTGAAGCTCCCCCATGTGAGGAGCACGTGCGGCAGTGGAGAAATTGCATTCCACCCCCTGCATTCTAGGTAATTGCATTAAGGTCCCTGTCAGCATATTTATTTTTAATTATTTTTATTTTCTGTATTTCAGTTACACCCCTGTCTTTGCATGCATATCTAGGTGTCCATATTTCATCATTTTTAAGTTTTAAAATTGCATGTTGTAGCTTAACTTGTCCTTGATCTTGTGTGACACTTGTCATATTTTTGTGGTATCAGTAGAATTTTTAATTAATTAATTGGTTTATTTCTGTGATATTTTGCCCAATTGAACCTTTTAATTAATAGTTAATTCTCTGTAATCCAAAAATTCCCAAAAAATCACATTAGCTCTAGGATAATTAACTTAACATTGCATAAAAATTTCATCTCATTTGCACACATTTCGAGGCCTAAATAAATTAATTGATGATTTCCTTAGTTTATTTTTAATAGGTTCATTTCACATTAAAATTAAAGTCTGATAATTTTCCTGGATTCCTCATCATTAGATCTATCTAGGGATAATTTTAGTTCCCCAAAATACTGTAATTGCTATTTATTAAAATTAAATTAGTGAAAATCACCTGCATTCATTTTAAATTCACAGTTAATTCTTTTAGTGTCAGAAAATTCCAAAAAATTAGGGTAGCTCAATTACATCATATTTCATCATCTGGCCAATTTTATCATTTTTGAACTTCATTTCAACATATTTCTGATTTAACTTCAAAATTGGCTTGATATTGCATGTGTCCTGCGTAGAAAATTGAAAAAGACCAAAAAATATATTCCTCGAAAATCGAACGCTGAAACTTTACTAAAAATTCGCCTAAGGAGACATATGCCTCACTGAGTTCGACCTTGGACTTCACCAAGTAAAAAAATTTGCCACTCGAAATTGACTTGATTAAATTAAAAGTGGTTTTTGATTTGCCCTCTCGTTATCCGTCTGCAACGAACAATATCAAATAATTTGGACATTAATTTGCATGAATTAACTAGGGTAGCGGGAGGCATTATCAGGCAGCCATGTGGCTGCCCCTAGGAGGCAGCCCCATTTTCCCTTTATATATTTCAATGTAGCATATGCCTTGTTATCTTGTATCTATAAGTATTTCACCATGAAAACAAGAGCCATATATGTTCGTTTCCCAATGCAGTATATGTTATATTAGTTAAACTTATTACAATCTATCTCGATTTTAGCAGCATCCAGAAAAATATAAGAGACAGGATTAAACAGAAGATTACACATCTTCCATCCATTGTTGATAATAACACAACTATACTAATCCACATGCAATTAGCCATGTTGAATCTCAATTAACAATCGTCTGATGCTATGAAATTTATCCCTCGATGTACAATGCACGCATGTCCCGCTATTGTTAACAATAAATCCCTATGCAAAGCCACAGTCCCATAGACTTAAAAGGATTCCGAACTGTGAAACAAGTAAAGAAAAGAAGATTTAAAAAATATGCTAACATAATAACAAAAAAGAATTACCAGTGCCGTTCCCATTCGAATTTTTCGGGAGAGAAAGATCGAGAGACATAACAACAAAGATATTGAGAAAGAGAGAGGGGTGATAAATTAAAATTAAGAATTGCTTGAAAAGGTAAAATGTGGTCGTTGAGTATAGGATTTAATGGGAAGAGCAAACATCTTTTCCATAATTGGGAATATGGCAATAGAAATGTTGAGGTAGATGGAGATCTAAGGGGCCTATTTTTTAGATTTTTCAACATGCAAGAAAATGGGCCCCTTAAAGCTCATGGCACTGGGCCATTGCACTTCCAAACAACCCTCGGGGCCAGCCCTGGACATACATGAAATTAAAAAGACTATGGTTCAACTCTCACTAAGTGTTGTTAGCAAGAAGAGAATATTTGGTAAAAATGTAAATGTACAACAAGTGGGATTTATCTTGTGACCAACTAAGGATAAATACTAGCAAAGCGGAGAGGTTATTGTCGACAATGATCTAAGGAATGTTGATAAAGTCATATCCCTCTAAGAATGTTGGTAAGAGGTGATGAACATGAAATATAGTTGAATTATATACTCCCCCGCCTTAATATAAAATATTCTCATATTCTCTATTCTCTAGACAACAAGGTGCTTTTTTGTTCATTATTATATGGACAAAATAATAGATGTGACATTCTAAGATGGAATCCTAAATCCCCATCGTTGATTCCGATTGATGCTTATTTTTAGCTATTTATTTAATTACACTTTAATTAAGGGTAAATTGCAAAAAGAGCATCAACTATGTGTTGATTCTCGATTAAAGGCCTCAATTTAAGTGTAACAACGAGGGACCTAATCTTCTTTTTTGGTCTCAAATACAACCCTATGTAAGTTTCTACGACCCTAACATGTCGATGTTAATCCCTAAAGTTGAAAGTCTAAGCCGCAGTATGTTACACTTGAAAATTGAGACCCCTACTTGGAAATCAACGTATTACCCTTTAATAAATAATTATTTAATAAAAAATCCTTCAGATTATCTCTAGTATTAATCCAACCTTTCGAAATTTATCGGTATTAATTGTTGTATCCCGAAGAGAGTATAATATTCAGGCTCTCATGATTCCAAGGAAGAAGTCACTCTTTTGTTTTGTCTATTTATCATTATCATTGCAATCCACCGTAATCTTACCCATAGACTTCAAATATAAGTTTTCACATATAAACTTATACTCCACATTTTTTGCAGTAACACATATGCTCCTATATTCCTAAAAAAATCACAGTATTGCTCCTCCCTAATGTAATATAGGAGCATTAGCGTAATAATAGAAGGGTAACGCTGTGAATTTTGTAAAAATATAGGGGCATAAATTTTATTGCAAAAAAGATATGAGCATGTGTATTTGCATAAACATGGAGGGCCACAAGTGTAAAAATCCTTTATTCTAATGAACCTTTGTATATAGATACTTTAATAAGGTGATGCAAATTTTTTCATTTTTTTAAAAAGTCACCCTTTTCATTTGAAGTTTGCAAATAGTTGGTTGATACAACGTGTATATTAGTATCACACATTCAAATATTTCTTTTACATGTTTGCTTTTGCAAAAAGAACCTTTTCCAATGACACTTAAACCTTTAACTTTTGTGTAATTGTACTTGTACTCCTATATGCTTACAAAATTCATAGCAATATCCCTATATTATTACATATGTGCACTTATATTACACTAACTAGAAGGAAATAATGTGAGTTTTTGTAAGAATACGAGGGAACAAGTATAAATGCAAAAAAGGTTAGGGGCTTGAGTATTTACTAGACTTTCGATTATAATGCAAGCAACCATTTTTTATTTTCTAATAGTGCCCTCAAATTTTTGAGGAGTGGTCACTTTAGAGGCTTTTTTCGCTCGCATTCAAAGTCTCTTATGCATATGCTTACACCTAAAAAATTTATGAAGGACAAGTGTGTGAAATTTCCTTCTCAAAACATTCATCTTTCTAATTTACAAATGTTGTATTTTTTAAATTTGGACATTTTTTTGACAATGCTCATCAAATCCATGATTGATATATGAACACTAAAATGCAGACATAAATGTTGTCTAATGAGGTGAAACTATTTCTATTTAAAAAAAGGTATGCCTTTTCTTTTTAGGAATTCACATGTTATCTCTCTCTCGCATCTTTCCCTCTCTTTCTCAAGTCACTTGCCGACATTCTTTTTGTTACACATTCTTCTAAGTACGATTGCTTTCAAGCCCACCTCATGGTTGTCATCGTTCCACCACTTCCTCTTTTATTTAGATCGGATACATATTTTTGGACCTTAGGTCAGGCATGAGCTCTAACTGTACACGAGTATTAGATCTCTCGTTTTAGACATATTGGTCCATTGGCCTCGCACATGCTAGAAGTTTCATGTGTTTTGAGTTGGGGCCAATGGATTTGGATCTAGTTGATCAATGTGCTATAGACTTCTTCTGTTCAATTAAGACACCAATTTATTTAAGTAAGATTCATATAAAAATGCTAACGTATGAACATAAATGTGTAGAGAATGACTGTAGCAAAAATGAAAATACTAAGGTGGGCGGGTGGACATACACGTAAAGAATTGGATTCAGAATGACACATTTAGAAGGAAAGTTAGTGTAGCTCCGGGTGGTAATAAGATACGAAAAAACTGCTTAAGGTGGCATGACCATTTGCAAAGGACATCGGCTGATGTACCAGTTAGGAGATGCGAGTTTTGAGATGTTGAGCCGGTTAAGAGAGGGCGAAGAAGGCCCAAGAAGTGTTGAATGAAACTATCTGAAGGGATCTTAATTTTTTAGATTTAAACCCGAGAAAGATCCACGATAGATCTCAATGAAGACAAAGAATCCACGTAACCAAGAATACTTAACGTGAGAAAAGACTTTGTGGTTGTAAGATTGATATAAAAATAAAATAAAAAATATTAATCAGCGTCTCGTGGGAATCACGTGTTGTACGTGTAATCTTCCCATGAAAAGAACACAGAGATCCAAAACGACGGAAGAGTGCAAAGATCCCAAATTTTTAAAGCCGAGGGGAAAAAATGGAGAAGAAATCTCTCTGTCTCTCTCGGTGGACGCTTTCGTAGAGGAGTTGGTGGTGGTTGTCACCGTTGATGTGCCTCCGAGAGTGGGTGGGAGACCTCGTGGCCCCTTCTCTTTCTCTCCCTCTCCCCACAACAATCCAACGAACGCGCCCACGTAAAACTTATATAAATATATATAAAGCCCTCCGCTCATCAACTCAGCCACCCAATTCCATTACCAATTACCAAAATCATAGTCTCTTCGATCCCATTTCCGCTGGTAGCGCGATTTCTTCGAGGGCGCCGCAGCTGATGACGCCCAGCCAGGTAAATCCCCTTCTGCTCATGCGTAATTGTGAGATCAGGAAAATTGGTGTGATTTCTTTGATTTTGTTTTTTTATATCGGTATGCTTTATTTGATGCCTGTTTTCTTGGGTATTTCTCAAAATTTGATCTTGGTTTTGTTTCGAGATGGGGGCGAGTTGATTGGTGGACTCAGCACATAGATAGGAAGAGGTTGAAGTTCCTTTGGGAATTATGTGTTGGATATGTGTTTCTGCTGTCGCAATGAGAGTAAATTTTTGGGAAATCTCTCCGGGAGAACCGTAAGTTGGAGTTGTTGAGTTACGTAGAACAAAATTTCATTCTATGGTTGGTTTTGAATTTTTCTTGGAATATTTGAGCCAATGGTACTGGCTGTTGTTCTTTTTTTTAAAAGGTGTTGAGTCAGTGAGAGTGATAAAGTATGCTCTTAGCTGATGTTAAGGGGATTATGTGAAAGAAAGAAAAAGTTGAACTGAAAGAAGATTGATCTATAAGGAGAATTCTTCATTTCTTCTTGAACACATATTTATTAAGAGTAGTCATGCGGTAGATGCTGTTCTGGAACTTAAAGGGAAACACAGTTTTGCAAGGAGTGCTATTAGATTCAACAGGATTTTCACATTCAGTGTTTGTCATTGCCACTGACCACGTATCGTACTCAAGCTTCGTAAATAATAGATATAGCGGGATAACAGACTGTTGCCAATGAAGTTTGATTTTGTTCATTTATATAAAGTTGTTTAAAAGGTAAACCTCTCCGGTGTTAGTAGAACTGAGTCATCTTAAACATGCGTTGTTGTTGTCCTTGAGGTTATGAACTCTGGAACCGGCGTGTTTATTTACACAACGGTGATAAAGTTTCTGATAGATACTTTGACCTTCAGTTTGATAGGTCGAATCATGGGTTACGGTTGGCATAATATCACCACAAACCCTAAAATTATTTTACCTTTTAAATTGTAATGTGGATAACTGAAGCTTCATTAACTGTTTTTGTTTTTTTATTGAACAGTGCGCAATGCATTATTTCATTCTGTGCATAAACATGTTTCTGCTCTTCATTCAACTTCCATTTTTCTTATTTTGGCTGGTTCCTTTCGAGTGTCAGTCATGTACAATATCTTCACCTGGTGCTTTCCTATGTGGTATATTATGTTTCTAATGAGTCTGTCTTGTTCAGATGAGCTTTCAGCTGGAATCCTCTCATTCCAAGGAGAATGGATTCTCAAGCTTGACTAAATTCCAGGAAACTGAAAATGGTATCCATGATGTCATTCAACAACAATCTACAAGAACTGACGATGGACATCTCATAGAGTTTTCAGAAGCTATGAGAAGTAAGCTGCCTATTTAGAAGCTGCTTATTTAGTAAGTTCTTCATTTGCATGAATAGAAGGAAACTATAGCTGGTGGCGATGAAACCAGGTATAAGTCTAGTTTGTTGCATAAGAGTTATCTTTTACACACACAAGCACACGCACACGCGCACATACGCACGCACGTACCCGTCCCCGCACGCACGTAGGAAAACGGGAGCCTATACACTGGGGTGCACACAACTTCCCTACACCTACCCCCTTCTTTATTATGTTTTGTTTTTTTAAATGAAACCTTGGGAGATTTAGAGCACCATATATCACTATATATAGGAGATTAGAATAGATCACCTTATAATTCCTAGCATACTTAACTTTATTAAAAATTTAGTTATTAATAGGATGCTCCTGTCCACGATGTCATTTGTTTTCCGTATCCATCTCTTCTACTTGAAATGAAGTATATGACAATGTTAAATTCAGTCTGTGCAGATAGACCGACATTAAACCAGAAGTCCTAGTAAGATAATGACAAATGAGAAAAAGATATAGCTTATAATCGACCAGCATGTGTTAATACCTCTCAATAAATGCTCACTCATTGAGATTAGCCATCATAGCACTGGTCTTGTTCATCATACAATGGTCCACATGATGCTTATAGATTAAGTTTTTGTATTCAAGAGATGCTTAAGTTAGAAAGTTACCCACATTTATGTGACAGGCTGTATTCATGCCCATTAAAGGATTTGACATACTCTAATAATGTTTTGTTCTCATGTTGGTATCTACGTGCTTTGTGGGCCACATTGGGTAGTAATTCTAGGGGCATGTAACTGACCTTCCCAGTATGTGCTGGCAGCGCTGCTAAGACACCATTTGTTTGGTTTGTGAATGAATTGGATGCTTACTATTGCGAATCGCGGAAGCAAACACGCATAAACAAGATCGATCAAGCAAGACGCAAACACACAGATTTACATGGCTCACCAGTAACTGGGCTACGTCCTTAGGTGGCAGTGATCGGTTTTCACTATGTGGAGAAAGAAGAAAGTACAGAGGATACAAAGAGCCCTAACTCTAGGGGAGTTTATATACTACTTCTGCGCAGACGGATCCCTGAACGGGAGGAGGGGTGCATGCGAGGTTCCTCAGCCTAGTTCAGATGGTTAGGATTCAAGGCATATCAACACTTACTATTGTCTAGTAACTTTCCTTTTGCTTTAAAAACCCCTTCTAGGAAAGGGATGCCTGAATGCCACGAGGCTTACTCAAGATGTCCAATGCTAAGTCTAAATTTCCCACATATTTTGTGTGGATATTTTACACAGTAAAAAATGTACTAAGCCTTCTCCCACTATAAGTAGGGTCGGCTACATGGATTCTTGCTCAAATCCATGTTTAAAGATTCGACTATTTTTTACGCTGGCCATCGACTACCTAACGCAACCCTTGCAAGAGTGGGATTTGAACCCTGGTCTTTTGCGTGATAGACACATTGTATTGCCACTAGACCATTAAGTGGATATTTACACAGTGCTGTAAAAAAATTGACATTTTTGAAATAATTTCAATTATATCATTGTATGATTGATCCGAATGCAAACTTTCAATCTTGTCTTAGTAGTGCCATATAACATGATATCAACTTGTAATAAAATTATAGAATCCAGTTTAGCATAATTTTAATTATGGTTTGGAAAAGGCTATAGCGTCAAGGCAAGGCGAGGCCTTTTAGCCTTTAAGGTGGATGCCTCAGGTGCTTTTGATAAGGCAAGCACCTCGGATGACTGAGGCAATCTTGTTGCAGTGAGACATGTGCCTCAAATGCAATCAATCTTTTATACTCTACCTAAAATACTTGAGCTACCTTACATTTTCCTTTTCTATTTCAGTTTGTTCTCATTTTTAAGGAAGCCACAATATGAATTCTCAGTTAAACCAACAAATGAAGGTCCTTTGTAGAAAAAAGGGTTTGAGTCTTACATTATTAGCTTTTCACAAGTATCGAGTATGATATACAATATGATATTAGAGGGTCTAACAGTTGAAATAAACTTTAGAGATTCCACTCAGCCACACCATTGACCGTACAAGCATCATTTAAGAAGTCGAGAAAAGTAATGGGCATTTTTCACTTGAGAGATTTAAAGGTCATATAAAAAGCTCCCCAAGCACAATGTTAAAACTTTGTTACTCTTAGACATTTAATAAGCATGATAAAAATCCTTTCATTGCTTTAAACGTATGGAGATTTTATTATAATTTAGTTTCTTAATATTATATCATATTTTTTTGGTTAAATTGCATATTTTGTAAAAAGAATGAGGTGTACACATTGATTGGCTCGAGATTACGACTCTCCTTGATTCCAAGGAAACTACTTTCCGTCTTCCATTTTATAAAACCTTGATTTTAATACAGCTGTTGAGATTGAACCACTACAATATCTGGTATATTTTGTATTTAGATGATTGAAGTCAATGATATCAAACCATGATTTATTATTCATCCTAGTTGGCTTATCTATCTGTTGTTTGGGTTTAAATTCCTGCCCACAACCTACTTGTTTGCAGGTGATCTTGATTTAGTATTATAAATTAGTGTTAATTTTTTGCAAGGATGGAAATGGCAACATATATTGAAATCTTCATTTTGACTTTTTTTAAAAATTTAAAATAAAGCCACAATGAAGGCGTTCAAGACATCACAAATTTACATGGCTGCACTTCGTTTACATAATATTGTTTTTTTTCAGGTCTGAGATGTAACTTAAGTTGCTAATTCTTTTACATTTTCTACTATAAAAGTAGTTCCCTCATCTTACATTGTGGAAATTGAACCATTATAAAACAGCCGGCTGGATCTTTTTGCTTATTGCCTATTGATATCGAGTAGGATGCTCTCATATAATGCACTGTTACTTACTTGTCTCACCTTGATATCATTTGTTTAATTTTAAGAATTCATGTAAATTGTTTTTTCAAGAGGTTACCATTCTAAGCATTGCAAATCTATTCTCCAGCTGTTGCAAAGGCATTGAGACGAGTGGCCGAAGGCAAAGCTTTGGCTCAAGAAGAGGCTGCTGAATGGAAGAGGAAATATGAATTAGAAAGGGCTAGGAATTCACAGCATAAGAACATAGGTAAATGAACTTTCTATTTAATTTATGGCAGCATACAATGTTCACGGAGAAAGTGTCGTCTTTTCAAAATTCATTGGTCTATATTTATCCGTCTGTTCTGACTGGTTTTTATTAATTCATTATGTAGATCATTCCAAAATTGCCCAGTTTGTGGCTCACTTGTTTTTTAGGAATCTCAAATCTTGAACACATGTTATAGTGCACTTTGGTTAGAACTGCATGTATTATGCTTACGTTTGTGTCACTCATGTAGATTGTTTTTGGTGGCAATGTCCTGTGTGGAGTGGTTATTTACCTGCTTCAGCAATTTGTGGGTTATGAAAATATCAATCACAATTAATATTCATTTTTTTACAAATATTGCAGTGATGCACCGAGGATATATTATAGTGTGTATTATGCCTTCTCTATTTGTTTATATCAAGGTTTGATACGTACTCACATATAATTAATGCATTTTAGGCTGGCACACATCCCAAAGTCCATGAAGAGATTCGAATGTACTCAGATGGGAAAAAAGAAAGTACAAAGAACTATAACCTATATATAGCTAGTGTAACCACTGAATCCTATATTTGTTGTCTATATGAAGAGGAATATGGTGTTTTAGATATCAATGAGCATGGATCATGAATCGAAATAGATCACTGGTGGCAAAAATAACATTATTTTGTTAGAATAACAAAGTTTTGACAGGGCACAATCCGGGTTTATATATGTGAAAGATATTAAATTTGTAGTGATGCATGTGTAAAAATAAAAATATGAGAGAACTTTTTATAATTTCAAATGTGTATAGAGGCGTTTATATAAAAACCCATATTTGCCGATTGGAAATTACCATAACCAAAAAATGATTACAGGGTAAAGATTTTTCCTTTTTCCCATATAAGGGTCGGGTCTGAATTAGAAATCTGGTTTTTCCAGTGAAATTGGTATCTAACTCCATAAGAAATGCGGAGCAAATTTCAAAGAACCTACTATCTTACAATATGTTGTTTGGAATACCTTTTGTGAGACCAATCGAAAATTAAACAAAGGATATTCATGATGACATTTTGACACACATATACGTAGGCCAGAATTATAAATAGCGATGATATTAGGAAAATGCAATCGCCCCTAAAGGCAATTTTTGTGTAAATGACAAATTTGGCATTACGGTTTTGAATGCTGATTTCAAATTGGTCTAGATGATAAAATAGCTTTGTATATCTTGCAAGGTTATTGCTGATAAGTACAACTTATCTGACTGATTGTGATAGTATTGTCATTTTAAGATTGTCTAGTGAGAACTACTTTTGACCATCATGTATCGAGAAATTACTATGTTGAGTGCATGCAAATTTTTAAGGGTTTTTATCAGTTGTGCCCCTCTGAGATCTTGCAATTTCAGTTATACCCCTCCCTTTTTGGGAATATCAGTAGTGCCCCCGACTTTTTGGCATTCTATCGTTTGTGCCCCTCGAGTTAGTGGCCGTCTATACCCACCGTAAACGGACTTTAACTTTGGGGACAAAAGAGGAATTTAATTTAAAAAAAGGGTTGGAAAGTTATCCCATCATCTCCCTCCTCCTCCCCATCATCTGCATCTTCCTCTGCTTCTCTTCCTCCACCCCAACCTCCTACTCCTCCTCTCCAGCCTCCTACTCCTCCTCCAGCGCCTCCTCCCCTCACCCCCAGCGGTGTACTTGATCGTGATCATGAGTTTTAAAGCAGAATCACATAGTGGATCCTGACGGTGCGGGGGCCAGAGGGGGGAGGTGTGGGGGGCGGAGGGGGGAGATGCGGGCGAAGGGGAGGTGCGGGGGAAGGGGGAGGGGGGAGGGGGGAGGTGCGGGCAGAGGGGAGGTGCAGGGGGGCAGAGGGGGGAGGTGCGGGGGGAGTTCAACGACGGAGGTGGAAAGGCGCGTGGACGGAGCAGAGGGCTTGGGGGAGGCTATAGGAGAGCTCAAGGAGGAGGAGGGAGGAGCTGTGGAGGAGGAAGAGGAAGAAGATGAGGTGGTGGAGGAAGATGGGTGGACGGTTATACCCCTCTAACAATACTATGGTTTGAAGAAACCATGGTTAAGTTCGACTCAGTGACGGTTAAAGTAACGGAGGGGCACAAGTGATAGAATGCCAAGAAGTCGGGGGCACTACTAATATTCCCCAAAAGGGAGGGGCATGACTGAAATTGCAAGATCTCAGAGGGGCACAACTGATAAAAACCCAATTTTTAATATGTCAGAACACTGGTGCATTAGCAATTTTAGTGTGCATACTTCTTTTTTTCTCTTTTCTTTTTTTTTTGTGAAACCATTGGGTGACCAATGACCATCCAAAAGATGGACACTCCACCTCATATATTATTGTGCAATTTGTTCTCAGGTAGTTGGCTTTGTTTTTCTTCACTTGATGCCCCCTCTCTTGATTGCTTATTTTATCACTTTAATTTACAGAACCATCGCAGAATGGCGGCCAGGGTATTTTTGAAGTTGCATCTGATGAGCAATTGATGCAAAATTCTTTTACCATGCAAACAGAGAGATGCTGTGGAAAGGAGGGAATATGCTCACATCAGGTTCTTTTGAACGAAGCCGTGGATCCAAAATCCGATTCACTGAACAATGGGGCCATAGGAAAGGTGAATGAAGCTTGAAATTTCATGCTTTATGTTGGAGAAATGTGCCTTAAACTACACATGCTAATACTGATGGGATGCCCACAGAAATTGGTTGGACGCTTATAATAAGAATCTTTTTGTGGTGGTGCCATGACAGAACTAATCTGATCAACAGTAGGAAATGGATGTCAGTCTTGGTTTCTTAAGTACAAGTTAATACTATAAATGTTCTCTGAGACATTTTATTTATAATTAACTTAAGCCACCTCCTAAATTTTTCTCTATTCGTATTTAGTTGGGCATAGTGGTGTCAGAAACATCCTTTTGCTGATGGAATACTGAACATATACTTTGTAGCCCTTTTTTCTGAAGATACGTCTTGACAGTGTAAGCAATGAATGCCAATAGTCTTCAGCAACTTTCCTTTTTTAAAAAAAATGTAGGTACCTTTCAGGCTTTCTTGGGGATGCAATGGGGAAAAGAATGGGCAGCATAAACATGATGTTGTCTCTTTCGAAAGAGGAGACATAACCACCGCAGGGCGCAGCAGTAAGCAGGTAATAGGTGATATTCATACTTGGGCACTCAGGCACACCCACACCCACATGTACACCCACACATACACATACACATATGCACACATATACTTGTGTACATACGTGCTTACACGCACACACACATATATTTGTGTGTGCATGCTTATAATTTAACTTTGACTCTCCTACCAGATCTTTTTGCAATGGGAATCACGACCACAAACGGTGCTTATCTTAACCAAGCCAAATTCAGCTTCTGTTCACAATCTATGTGCAGAAATGGTTAGGTCTGTGCCTCGTAATCATTATGCACCCTTAATTCCGAAGACACTTCATTATTTTCAATTTGCTTGGTCCTTTTTTGTCAGCGAATACGGTGACAATCTTCTGTTTCTGGAGGAAGTTGTGTTCTGAACATCATTACTAATATTTCTATAATGACATATTTTCAATTAATAGGAAAATTCTAGGAATATTTTCAGGATTGTTGTGATGTGAGACCTCTGATTTTTTCAGTTAAATGTGTCAACACTAAAAAGAACTTTATGATGTATAAAGATGCATAATTAGAATAATCTGCTAGGATAAATTGATGCCAAATGACTCCTTCTGAGACATCCTTTTACAACTAAGGTTATTTTGTAACTGGTAGTCTGAATCTTATTGAAATTGTAATTTCCAGATGATTCTCCACTGTAGTCTTAATTATAATTATTCTCCCTTCTCCTCTTTTCGTGACTTCCTACCATGTTTTTTCAATTTTGCATGCAGATGGTTGAATGGTCAGAAGGGAATAAATATTGTTGTCGAGCCTCGTGTGAGAAATGAACTCCTAACAGAAGGGACTTCCTTCAATTTTGTACAAAGTTGGGAAAATGGTGAGAATTCATGCCATGAATCAATTTCAAGGTCAAACTTCAGTATGTTTCTCAATAGGATAATATTGTTGTGGTAATATGCTCTCACCCTAAAATGTGAATCCTAGTTCCAACTATAGGGAATCACTGTTCAAATTTCTCATGTTAAGAATACTGTTTTCTATATTCTACTATTAGGATTTTCTGACTTTGAGGAACTTAATTCTATAGTTTCTTTAAAGAAACTTTATTCGAGTATGAGATTTATATCCTTCTCATAACTGTAAATTACTTTTAAATATTAATAAACTGCTCAGTCTCGAGAGTTTTTTATTGACATGAGATGAGGTCTAGCCATAAGATCAACTGCGGTCAAGTAAGGAAATTTTAGAGATATTTTCCTTATACTGCTTTAAAGTAAATAGAAGTGCTATAGCATCTGAGTGAAACGGCTACTATAGATAGAGGACAACAACCGCAAGCCTTTTCCCACTTTAAGTGGGGTTGGCTACATGGCTTTTTGCTTCCAAACTTTTCTGATTAGGTCGTGCACCATTTGGATCCAAAAAAGCCACATCCCCTTTTTAATAGTATCTGTTATTTCATTGGATAGTACAAATAAAGGAGTATGCATGAATTGGTACTTAGGAATGAAGCATAAAATTAAATTATACTGGATCTAGGGTGATTGACTCTTTAAACATGAACTTAAATGAAAGAACACAGAATACATGGACTCCCTGCTTCAACATATCAAGACAAGGGGAACCAGCAGACAACCAACGGACTCAGATTAGACTTGCTCTTGCTAGCTTAATATAGGCTCAACGGACACAGATTAGAGTCATTAGACAACCAAGTGCATGAATTTTATCCAAAATTTTGTAAGCAGGATCAGGAGAAGGGGATGGTAGTATATGAGGCAGAGGTCTTGAAGAAATGGAGCTGGTAAATCGAGGTGAAGGGGAGTAGCAAGATTTAGGAGGAGCTCAATAAAAGAAAGGGATACTTGTGAAATTCATTTTATCAGAGTTTCTATGCATAGTCAAGTGTGCTAGTGCAATTGAAACTGCAGTAAGGATGATAATGAAAATATCCTAACAGAAATGTTAACCATGATTAATACGTAGTTCATACAAGATTAACATAGGAAATTATGTTTAGTCTTGTTAAGTAGAAACATGCTATGTAGTTTTGACTTGGTTTTTTTGGTTGAGTAATTTTGTCAAAGTTGAGGATGTTTAACATAATTAATGTCGCCCTGTGCATATGTTTATTTCACAGTTTATTTTTCTGTGAAAATGTACCGGGCTGACGGACTGTTATATTATGTATAGATTCCACCAGTTGCAAGGAAAAGTGGCATTACTTCTTGTACATGTTAATCAGTTTTTGAAACAAAACAGATGGTTCATTTTAGGTTCTATAAAGATTGGTTTCACTGTTGTAGGCCTCAAACATGCTGGACGAAACTTTGATCAGATCCTTTGATTTTTTTTAAAAAAACTAAAGTACCCTGCTCTAGCATGGTTGAGAAATTTTCTTGGAAAAAATAACGAATATAGCATCATTCTTTTATGGTGTTTAGAGCCATTTCAAGATTAATGTTTATTCAGCATTTTGTGTATCTTAGTTGTAGCGCTATGAGCATGTTTTTTTGGTTAGTAATATATATTGATCTTTTAAGAACTTTTCTGACTGTATTTTTTGTGTAACTAATCTTAACTTTCGTATTATAGATGAAGAGATATCATTGCTCCACACAAAAGTTGATCTTGTTATCACACTAGGTGGTGATGGAACTGTCCTTTGGGTTAGTATTTAATCGTTTTTATGCATCCATTTCATTAGATTCTTGAGGAAAATCTGTTTCTGCAGAAGCGTTCCATGGACATCTTCTTTTATTTTATTTGTTTGTTTTCCTTTTGCATTGCTTCTAATAGGCTTACCGTTTTGCGCATTGAATTTTACAAATATTTTGTGAAAAGAAAAAACCATGTAGCATGTATTTTTCCAAAAAAAATCTATTGATCTAGTAATATTATGGAACTATAACATAGTTGATTTGGTCAGCTCCAGCCTCCAGCATCAGTATCACAACAACCCAGCCTTTTCCCATTTTCAGTGGGTAGCTACGACATCAGTAAAATCTTAATTTCATTATTTATCGGAGTTCTTAAATTTAGTTTATAATTAAAAACTATATTTATCACAGGTCATGTCACTATGCACTAGTATAACACGTAATATCACATGTTCTCTTGCCATAAATGTCGAGAATCATGCACTCAATGCATCAACATTCCATTTGAAGAACTATTATGTTTATTGGACCTCGATTGGGCAAAAACTATCATATCTTTTAATATGAAGTTTGTTGAAAGAAAAAAAAACTTGCGTTTTTGTGAAACCTTAATCATCTTATCAAAAGAAAATGAAATTTTGAAAATTAACTATTAACTAATAAAAAGGCAACAGACAATAATAAGAACTCTAGTGCTCTCTTCATGTTGGGAAATGGATGTCAATCAGGACCAACTTGTGTTGTCGGAAAGCATGTTGCTTCTTTCCTAGGAGTATTGGCAAAAAGCTCAATGGACATATGAGCAGTAATCTTCTTCTTTAAATTACGAATGAAGTGGCATGCATTGCATGGTCATCTGAAAGATAAAATTGTGACCTGCATTATTGTGAAACCATAACCTCTCTTGTATAGATAGGAGAATATAAATACATAAAAATCAGATAGAAATATGATAACATTTGGAATTCTTAAAAAAGCCACACTTTCATTAAAGAATTTTCTCTTGCAATGAAGCAAACTCAGCTTCAAGTATGCAATTTGGAAACTCCCTTGAGCCTTTGCTTTTGCTTATTCCCAGTCGGATGATAAACCATTCATTCTCAAGTTTTCGTGTGATATGTCTCAGAATATTCCTTTCAAATTATTTTTTATATATAAGTTGATATCAGAATTCCCTCGAATATGGAAAAGGAAAAGGAAACAATGCAATAGAGACTTTCTGCCAGTCATGTCTAGGATTCATCCTAAGGGCTTAGCACACCAATAAAAAATAATTACAATTTGCTTCACAATAGAAATAGATGATGATAAGACGTAGGTTTTCCCTTTGACAAGTTTCCTATGACCATTTCATGTTTGAGTAGCAAAGGCTTTCTGTTGTCTTTAGATCTCCTAGCAGTCATGACCTGACTTATTTTCTACCATTGTTATTCGGTTTAAGAAATGACTTCCAAATACAGATACACGGCCATATTGTATGAAACAGAATTACCTTTTTCATGCACAGGACAAAGTTGTTATCCTCAGTCTCTAAATCTACATATGATTATTTATGTCTGATAAATGAAGTGTGACATCTGTTTCTTTGTCATATAGTCATGCAATAATACTGACTCGTCTCTTATTTTCAGGCTGCATCGCTATTCAAAGGACCAGTTCCTCCTATGGTTCCATTTTCTCTAGGCTCTTTGGGCTTCATGACACCTTTCTGTATCCTCGTTAGTTATAGCCATTCAATATTTATTTCCTTGCACTTTTATGTACTCCTTCATTTGTGTTCCATCTTATTATAACTATTTATCTTAAAGTATTCTAGAAGCCGTATGATAGACCTATTGTAGTGTCATTATTTCGTTACAGAATGTTACTATTTGAAGTTCCTGTACTTCTAAGCGGCTTAAGCCATTGTAGTTATAATGTTTGTTAGAGGTCTTAGCTTAGGAGAAGGGAGTTTTGTTCGAAAGCACTCCTAATTACTTTACACATTTTGATTATTTGTAGATGAGCATTCCCAAAGTACTTCATACGGTTTCCTCCAAACAAAATGCACTGATATGGAAAATCATTCTTTATCCATATGTTCAAAATTATTTATACCAATTCATGGAGGAAAATATCAAAATGATGTTATGATTTTCCCGATTTTGTGTGATGTTGATTGGAAGTTTACTGATTTTGGACTAATCTATGCGAGTAATAGCTCTCAAATTGGGCTTGAGCATTTCTGGATTTCTCGGGGCTGCTTGAGATCAAGCCCAATTAGTTGTTGCGAATCTTGTGAAAGTTTTCTTGGTTAGACATCGGTTTGTATGTGAGACATGAACTGGAAAATGTGGAAGCCAGTTGTTGAGTGAGGCTACCTAGCAATTAAGTGTTTGCACAGATGCATAAATAGTATAAGCTATAAGCGATTTTGCATGTAGCCAAACAAAGAAACTTAAATGAACATCTAACGTTTATGTTGTCTATTTATTTGGTGTGTTGACTTTGTAAATGGCACATATACCTAGTTTGGAATCTTGCTGGAGGGACTAAACTATTGTGTCTTTGAAATATGTTTTTTTATGAGGTATATGTGAAACATCCTGTTGATATTTTGATTATTTAGTTAAATGTGGAGCTATCCTTTACAGTTACTAGACAGTGAAAACTATAAGGATTACCTGGATACAATCTTGAAGGGACCTATTAACATTACCCTCCGCCATCGGCTACAGTGCCATGTCATCCGGGAGGCTGCAAAAGATGAATTGCAAGCTGAGGATCCTATACTGGTTCTGAATGAAGTTACTATCGACCATGGAATTTCATCATACCTCACAAACCTTGAATGCTACTGTGACAATTCTTTTGTCACATGTGTGCAAGGGGATGGTTTGATAGTCTCGACCACATCTGGAAGCACAGCATATTCACTTGCAGCTGGAGGATCAATGGTTCATCCGCAGGTATGGTTAATACCCTGATTTCTCATTTGTCCTGCATAGCATTTGACTACTTTTAGCTTTTATGTCAGATAAGTCATGTCACTGTTGATTAGAAATAGTGATGGACATACAGATGGAATGATACTTTTTCTTACCATATTCTCACCACTTTTTTTGCCATATTCTCACCTTTTAGGAGTAAGCTGTGATTATTATCAGTTGTTGCTTGGGAAAGATGTCTACATATTTCTGATTATTTTCAAACTTATTAACCTGACGTGCTCTTTTACTTGAGCTCACAGGCCAGTGACCTAAATTTGTGGAAACATGATTCGGAAACAATCCGAAGAGTTCGAGTACAAGTTCATGATTATGTTTTAGTTCAAATAAATATATAAGCAAACAATCCTATTAGTACTGCAGTTTACAATGACTGAATTGTGGTGTTATCTGATCTGCAAAAGATCCATGAGATGAATGCTTAAAAGTACTTTTAACACTACTAACAATCATCACCAAATTTTTCTTGCAAATCACAGGTTCCAGGGATCCTCTTTACACCCATATGCCCACATTCTTTATCATTCAGGCCCCTAATATTGCCTGAGTACATCACTTTGAGGATACAAGTGCCTTTCACCAGCAGGGGTCATGCATGGGCATCCTTTGATGGCAAGGACAGGAAGCAATTAGCACCAGGGGATGCGCTCATCTGTAGTATGGCGCCATGGCCTGTTCCAACTGCATGCCTAGTGGATTCAACCACGGATTTTCTGCGGAGCATCCATGAAGGTCTGCACTGGAACTTGAGGAAAAGCCAGTCCTTCGATGGTCCTCGAGATGTGTGAAGAGTAGAATAAAAAACTGAGTTAGAAAGAAAGAGGTTGTGTTCCTGAACATATCTTGCAAGTGATTTAGAAGCTTAGATGACATATATCGCATGTATAGGTGATGTATAGTGTCAAAGTGCCCTCATCATTGTAGACTAAATATTCCGTGCTTTAATAGCGCATAATATATGTTACCACCTTTTTGTAGTTTCCTATGCATACACCAATGTGTACTTTCAGAAGTGATTTTTCTTCTTGTTCTTCGTGTAGTCCGTGGAGGCTACTTTAGTTGCAATTCTGTGATATGTGCAGCTGTCTTTGCTTCATGAAAAAAGAGTAAAAGACTTTATGAAAATCAATTTTTCTAGAATCGCATTTTGTAACAATGCTACTTTAATTGCAATTCTGTGATATGTGCAGCTGTCTTTGCTTCATGAAAAAAGAGCAAAAGACTTTATGAAAATCAATTTTTTCTAGAATCGCATTTTGCAACAATGCTATATCTGCAACATGGGTAGAATAGATCTATATGGTCCAACCTATCCTCATCACATAGAACCAGAAGCCGACGAACATTGTTTCGTTTTTCTTAATGGAGTATGCATCAGGCCATGGGATAAATGGATAACATATAGCTCATGACTAATACCAAGAGTAGAGTTCAAATCCTACTCACGGTACTACTAGAGTTCAAATCCTCCCAGTGGGTCTGGATATTTTCTAGGGGATGTAATATGTAGTTAACCGAGCATTGCAATTACAGTGCAAATAAGGCTTTACCATAATTATGTTGATAGAAAAAATGTATTGTGTTCTTTCCGTTAGATGTATTGTGCTCCTAACTCCATGCAGTCATATTCTTGCTTGCACAAGGATTGTATCCAAATTTCTATCGTGCTTATATAATTCGCCATTGTCCATAAAAAAATAATTTTCCAAACATACCAGGAGTAAATTAGTGATCTCCTATAACCCTAACCTTAAGATTGCGGTATAAGAGTGCCCTATGGTGCTGCAGCTCATAGTACTCCCACCTATCATTTCCGTGAAAGTAAAAGATTAGAGCTTACTGTGGACAGTGGAAAAAATGTAGTTTATCCATGACTTTTCTCTTTGTTCTCATTGTACTCCCACCTACTGGGATATTTGTTCGAATCTAAGCTTATACATGACTTTTCTCTTTGTTTCTGAGTAAGAAAACATGCCAGGTCAATATGGAAAAACAGAGTTTTAGAAACCAGTTTAAATATCGAAGTTATCAGGGTCCCAACTGTTCTATGCAAAATAGTGGTATGAGAGAACTACCACTTTTCAGAAGCCAGCTTATTAGCCAAATTTCAAAACTGGTTGACTTACTTTTGAATGAAGACAGATATTTCGAGGGAAAACCAAACTATCCAAATCTGTTTGAACCGATAAGCTGTTGGCTCAGCTCTTCTGGGAAAAGAGAGGGAAAGTCGATCCCCAAACAGGGATTCCAGATTGGAGAACCAGACTGGACTGCAAATTTGAGATGGTCCTTTTCAAGTGCATGTCCAAAATGGAGAGTATTAAATTGGTACATGAAAATATGACTGAATTGATCTTTGTTACTCTTGTTACTGAAGAAAGGAGACTCGTGAAGGATGTAAAAGATCCACCCAACTACGTGGAAGAGTTGAACTAGATGACATGTGAGGTGAAAATCCCATGTTTGAATCTGTAAAGTGACATAGGCGACTTATTTGTCAACTTTTCCACTATCACCTCAACACCTTGTATCATGGCATGCTTTGAAAGAACGGCACCCAAGTCACTCAAGAATACGTTATTGTCAACTGAGTTTGCCACAGCTTTTCTTTATTTCTTTTTAAGGTAAATCTCACCTTCTGCCCCTCTGTGTTGATGTCAAGATAATGTGAAGCTCATTGTTAACCAACCTTTACACCTCATTGTTGGTGGCACACACTTAGGTGATACCAAACACAGATCCAAATTCAAATCTTAAAAGGCTTACATTTAATGGGATGGATGGTATTTTGGTTATAAATATCGTGTATAAATCCATTCTACCGGAAATCTCAAGTGGCATGATTAAAGTTAAAGATGAGAATCTTAGCAAGTCTTAGTTGCAAGTCAATGCATAAACAAAGAACCTTTACAATTTACCCTATTTTAAAAAGGAAATAGAATTGTTAATTGAACTGAATTGTAATTTTTGAACTTATGTACGAATTTGGTTTAATAAGAAAGTTAGAAAGTTTGAGTTTGATATCGATTCAGTAACCCCACCCACCGCCCACACTAGCCCCGTACAGCTCCCTTCGTAACCCCTCCTCCGCCCCCTCCTTCAGCCTGTCATCCCCTCCGTCGTCCCCTCTACCACCCCCGCTACCGCCCCATCCTTCTTCTCATCCACCGCTTCCAGTCCCCTCTTCAGCCCTCTCATCCATTCAAAATGGCGGCTCAAGGATGGGAGTTCTTTAAATTTGTTAGGATGATGATGGAGGTCCAACTTTGAAATGATTAGCATCACATGTGTGGAAGAAGGAAGGGAAGGAGGAATGCCATCAATTGTAAATAAGGTAAACTTAAAGGGTGGATTATATAAATATTTGACAAATCATGTCGTAATTAATGGCAAAATTGATAGAAATTAAACATTATGTCATGTAAGAGCTAGGCATTATTCAAAGTCTGGGTGTAATTCGTGATTATTGAGGGTTATGTATGTAAATATGAATTTATATGTGATTATATATGTAAAATTCCTTTATTTTATCATATAATCGTGTAATTTCAACTCTAGCATCAAAACTTCTTATATGTGCAAACATATAAAAATATAAATAGATACGTAATTAAATATGTATGTATATATTATCGAACTGAACATTTATCAAATGAAAGTCTGGTACATTCGTGTTTGTTTCGCAAAGCAGTCAAACCAAAATTTGAAGTTCATTTTTAGTAAATTTGAAATGAATGAGGCTTAAATATTAATAAAAGAAACTCTAACCAAATACAAACATGACCAATTCAATTAGCAGCCCTAACGAGGATACTTATAGGCAAAAGATGATATCAACATTTGTATTTATTTTTATGTGTAAAATTGGTGGATTGATCATAGGAATTTTATCACTTGTGCCCCTCCGAGATATCGCAATATCAGTTATGCCCCTATCTTTTTGGTAATATCCGTTGTACCCCTCACTTCTTGTTATTTTTTCACTTGTGCCCCTCGGGTTAGTTACCGTCCATCCACAGTGCAAACGGACGTTAACTTTGAGGACATAGGCGGAATTAATTTAAAAAAAAAAGGTTATGAGGTCATTTTACACCTTCTTCCTCATCCTCTTCTTCTTCCTCCTCTTCCCCATCCTCTTCTTCCTCCTCCTCCACCTCCTCCTCCTCCCTCTCTACCCCCGCCCCTGCCCCGCGCCGCCCAACCCCGCACCCCCCTCCCAGCCCAACCTCCCCCACCCCCTGCCGCCCCCACCCCTGCCGCCCCTCTGCCCCGACCTCCCCCCGTCCCCTACCCTCGCCTCCCCCTCCCCCTGAACGCGTCACTCGAGAACGTGGTCGAGGCAGCCTAGAGGTGCACCGATTAGAGCAAAAGGGGGGCGGCGATTGGAGAGGTGGCGGTGTTGGGTTCGGTCGGACTGTCGTAAGGGTGAAGAATAGGAGGCATGCGCGATGGGGATCTCCCTCTGAGTTCTCGTGCCACATCCTATGGGAGACTGCGGAGGCCGAGATCTGTGCTGGAGAGATGCCTCCGCCTTGAGGCGTGAAGGGGTGGGGCTCCAGCTCCTGGACTCGTTGGAGAAGAGATGCCAGGGATGTGGACTCGTTGGAGAAGCGATGCCAGGGATGGAAGCTTCAATAGACAAGGGATCTTTGAGCAATATGGAACCAGTATGCGATAAGAGATGGCTGGAGCCTCCTGGGGTTGAAGAAGGTGATGCTGTTGTGCTGCCGTATGCGGCTGGAGGTGGTCACTCGAAGAATGTGCTTTCTGTGGGAAGTTGCATACCGCTTGGGCTGCCGAGAGGAGGGTGGCTGGAGAGCGCTGCCCGAGATGCGGAGTGGCCTGGAGACAGCGTCGACGCCAGGGAAGACTCTTGGCGTATGGAGTATCATATGAAACCTGCTGCCAATATCGCTTAGAGTGTGTTGCCTGGAACTAATTGATTCATAAAAAGTCATCCAAAAATTCAATAAAATTCATCGTTTGATCCGTAATGAGTGATATGTCCGTGGAAATGTAAAAATTTTAGAGATTCGATGGATGCATGAAGGTGTTAGTAAGAGAGAGAAATTATGAAGAGAAGGAAGAAGAGCAAATGGAGGAGGAAGAAGATGAAGAAGATGTATGGACCATAATACCCTTCTTAACCACATCATGATTTGAATAAACCATGGTTATTTTAATTTTTTGACGGTCAATCTGACGGAAGGGCACAAATGATGACGGAGCAAGAAGTGAGTGGCACAACTGATATTACCAAAAAGATAGGGGCATAACTGATATTGCGATATCTCGGAGGGGTACAAGTGATAAAATCCCTTGATCATATATATGAATAGGTATTAAAAAAATAACCCTAGCTATTGTTGGAGATAGTAGGACAACTTCAACCTTTGCTCTTTCACCTAATAAGCTCAATTCACCCCCAAGAAGTTGAAAAGCATCTTAGATGGGTGAGAGCATGCATGAATGGAGACCAATTAGATGAATTAAAGCTTGATCTTTTCCGGAAAAAAATATGGGCTTAACTTGGTCTCTGGCTAAGACGACTCGGGTCCATTTTTCGCTTCCACAAATAGAATGAGGGAATAACTCTAGCTATTGTTCCGTATGCTCGCCAAATCTGGAAGTACTCGGAGGTTATTATATTCGACAGGGTCTTGGTTAATATCGCCATCCGTAGGGAAGTATTATGATCCAAAATGGTACACTCCATGTCTTCGAATATCTCAGGGAGCGTGCTGCCCTCATTGGATGTGCAGAATCTATAGTCATTTGAAGTTGTTGTCTTGGGTCAAATTATCACACCACATAAAGAATGGTCAAGACATATTCCTAGGAGTATGTCTTCCCAAAGGAAATATTTGGGTCCGGCAATAATTCAACATATCCTAGACCTCGACACAAGACAATTGGGTGTGGAATACCCTTGCATGGAAGCCCCATCCCAAGGAGGACGTTCACGGTTAAAATGAGTTGTCAGCAACCCTCTCACGATAGATGCATTCACGATAGTCAAGCTTTGCAAAGAACTTAAAAACATGGGCTTATGATGAATTGAATTATCGTGTAAAGCTATTCATGTGGGAACTATTTTCAAAATATCTTCATATTGGCATAAGAATCTCACACCTAACTTAATGGTATCATGGTACATATATGTTATGTGTCACAGCTACCCATACAATGAACATCGTTTATTTAGAACTTGCTAATGTGCGCAAGTTTTATGAATTGAACTTTGGTACTGAACAAATCCAGATGGCAAATTCATCAGTTTATGTTTGAATGTACTTGATGATTCAAAATAAAAAATCATTTTTCCTACACTTGCAAGCTTCTGCATCTCATTTGGTCACATAGATGTAAAAATAAACATAGAGGTCGTGATGCCAATTTGATGTTTATTATTCATAAACTAAGAGGAAAGCATGGACTAAGTCTACAACAACTCTTTAATGACGCTCAACTGGTGAAAAAAATTGTTGAATGTGTCTAAGCTATATCTCTGACTAAAGCTCAAAAGCCAACACTATAAATTAAAATTGTAGTTGATGTTGCTTACAACTATACCTAGCCAAGGGCCGGAGCCCGTCCACCTAGTTCGCTTGTGATTCGGGCTAGGTTCAAGATATTTAGTGAGTGGTTCGACTCAGCTCTGCTCGTTATTTGACCCGTCCACCCAAATGAGTGGGTTGTGGACATGTGGGACAAAGCTCAGCCTAGCCCGCAAAAATAAAAATATGTATTAAAAAATAGTTTTACATACATTTTAGTATGACCTATGTTAAAGACAGTTTTATGTTTTATATTATTTAATTGTAACCCCTTTAGGATCTTTATGTAACTTCTCGTTTATGAGTGCTCTAGAGTTTTGGCCTATATAAGCATCCATGGACCTCTTGAATAAAATGACTCATTGCATTCTTTCATTAGTCTTCACATGGTATCAGAGCAACGGTCCTACACTGATGTTCTGACCTAGATCTCACCGCCACCACCAGCCTCCATCTCTTCACAGCCGCCACCAATCCTTGTGTTGGCCCTTCTGTTGCATCTTGGTCTCCACACAAGGTTTCAAACTTGCCTCCAGGGCTAATGCGGCCCTTCTCCGGTGCTTCCAGCCCCTTACAACACCTCTATTAGTGCTACAAGCCCTCCATCTATGCTACCAAGGCCACCACATCCCCTCTCCGGAGCCGCTAGGCCCATGCGCGACCTTCTCAGGCACCGCTATGTCTTTGAGGCTCATTCTCCTGCACCACTGGAACCCATGCGGTCCCACCAAGTCCTCTTTTGGTTACTCTAGCCCTCGTCAGCCACTGATGGCCCTCCATCAACGTCGCCCTAGGCTCTTGCGACCTTCCTCCAACACTACGACCAACTTTCGACGCTGCTAGGGTCTAATTTGTGGCATCCCAACCACTATTCGCCTCTACTAAAGCCTATAAAGGGGATGAAACAGTGACCTAGGTCACCCATATGCTTGATTAAAGCAATAGATCTTCTTCTAGGTTACTTTTTCTTTACCTCCGCGACCACCATGATGTCCACTAAGACCAAAGCTAGTGTACTCGAGTCCTTCTATGATGGTTCAAGGCAACTATATCAAACTGAAGGGCACCGAAAACTATGTCCTCTGGTCTCGATCCTTCAAAGTGTCCGTCGGTGGTCAGCGCAAGAACATATTCTTACCAAGGATCCACTCAAGGAAACAAACAAAGAATACGAGATATGGTGTGTTGACAATTGACAATTCATCACGTGGATAACTAATGTTGACGACCCAAACATTATGACAAATATTCTCTACAAGGATTCTGCAAAAGCGATGTGGGAGAATCTAAACCTACTCCCAGAAGATAACCAACTCTTGACTCTCTAATATATATACATACAGATTTAGTCTGCCACTCAGGGAGATTCGAGTCATGTCGAGTAATACAGGCTCCTAACTAGCCTCTTTGAGGAGCTCATGATTTTCCATCCAGCATGTTGTGATCAACAGATGGGAGAGCGAATTGAATGGCAGGTCTACCGATTCCTCTCTAGACTGCATCCACGGTAGAAACCTGTGAAGGATTGGTTTCTGACGACGGACACTCTGCCATCGATTGAGACCATCTTTGGTCATCTGCAGGGACTCGAGACACCTCTTGAGAATCCTTCCACCATACCTTCTACAAACTACAACTCAATATGCATCATTCAGAAATAGAGGACGATAGAGCTTCCAAGGAGGACGAGGTCACGACTTTGGTCGTGATCGTGGTCGTGACTCAAGATGTGGAAGTGACTTTGGTCGTAGCCATGGATGTGATTATACTACTTCCTGGTGTCCAACATGCATACATTGTAGGCATTGGGACTACCCATCTGATCGTTGCTGGGAAAGGTTTGGCATACAACGCACTGCGAACATCATCTATGAGACAACCTCGTATGAGCCATCATATGATACAACAGAGGACATGCCCAATTATCATTCCGGTGGGACACAAGCTCCCTTTAAAACTTTTGAACACTCCCACACGAGGCGACTTCTGCAAAATTCCAGAACCTTCGCTAGTGATAGTACTACATCTACACCCACTACTAGTTTGGTTATAACTTCAAGTACAATAGCCAACTATGTTTCTTCTTCCAGCCATGTGTGGATTATTGACTCAGGGGAATACATAAATTTGATGAGAAAGGTAGTATGTTTACCTTTTCTCAACCATATACTCATGTGGCGACGATTCGTGTTGTCAATGGGGCCTATTCCCATGTCACTGTTGTTAGTGCTACGGAGTTTTCCTCCAAATTCAGACTGACTGGAGTTTATTGTGCTCCTGCATTTCCTCTTAGTCTATTATCTATTCAAAAGCTATGTATGGAGCGTAATTGTAGGGTTATTTTTTATAAGTTCTGTTGTTATTTTTAGGACATCCGGACGAGGTAGATTTTTAGTGGGGACATGAGAAGAATGGCCTATATTATATTGATGTTCGGTCTGACTCCATATTTGTTGACGTTGCGTTTATCTCCGACGATCCTCTACTCTAGCATCTTCACCGTGGACACCCTTCCGCCAAAGCTATCTCCACGATGTTCCCTGAACTCTCGACACTAAAGCCCTCTGAGTGCGAGGTGTGTCAGTTCGGGAAACATCATCAAGTATCCTTCCCTGCATGTAGTGAGTCTCGGCATGAAGTTATTTTTTCTCTTGTCCATTACGATATATAGGAACCTTGTTTTGGTCATACTCTGTGCGGACATAAGTATTTTGTTGTTTTTGTTGGTAATTATAGTCGATCCTCTTGGGCCTATTTATTAAAGGAACATTAGGAGATCAATAAAATTACCAAGAATTTCTTTCAGTACATCAAAATTATTTTCTCCATTTGTGTTCAAATATTTCATTTTGATAATGCTTTGGAATTCACACAACATGACTTGACGACTTTCTTTGCTTTCTATATTACTATCCACAAACATTATGCCCGTATACCTCTTAGCAAAAAGGGGCAGCGGAATAAAAATGTTGGTATCTTCTTAACATTGCTCGGCCCCTTCTCACTCAGTTGAAGGTTCCAAAAAATCTACCGGGGAGATGGCATTCTTATTGTTATCCATCTTATAAACAAGGCCCCCTCTTCGACCCTAAAAGGGTCCACTCCTTTTCTGTTACTCTATTCTAATGAGTCACCCTTCTTGTTTCTTTTACGATCTTTAGGAGTATAGCTTTCATCCACAATTTTCATACTGCTGATAAGTTGTTACCTTGGACAATCAAATATGTCTTTCTTAGTTATTCTCGCACCTAGAAGGGTTACAGGTGCTATGACCCTATCGGGCATCACTACTATATTTATGCAGATGTTACCTTCTTTGAACATATTAGTTTCTTCACAAAATCTGTCATAGATATTCCTTTGAATCTTCCTCCTCCGCCAATTATATATATGCGCAAACATACATACACGCCTGCTCCTGTGCTTTTGCTTGTTCCTTTTTCGTTAGATGCCATGCTTGCTTCAAGTGCCCCCAATACTGTTGACCCAGATGCTCCTCAAGAGCTTCCCATCGCTCTCCGTAGAACTAAGAGGCAATGTACCTTTCACCCTATGTCTTATTTCACTTATACCACTAGCTTATCATGCTCTAAAAGAGATATGTGTATGCTCTCATTACTGTTTTCATTCTTTAGTATCATCATAGTGCTTTACAGAATTATGGCTGGCGATAGGCGATGAATGGGGAAATGGATGCTCTTAAATGCAGGGGAACGTGGGACCTTGTACTGTGTACCATAGGAATTCGACCAGTGGCTTGAGATGGATCTTCACGGCCAAACAGTCACCTGATGGATCCATTGGCAAATTGAAAGCACAGCTTGTTGCTAAAGGTTTTACTCATGTATATGAGGTTGGCTACTTCTCCCTCGTAGCATAGATGGGATATGTTCACACTATTCTTTCAATGATTGCAAATGAGGTATGGCCTACCTTTCAGCTCGAACGTGAAGAATGCCTTCCTACATAGTGATCTTAAGGAGGAGGCTTACATGATGTAGTCTCCTGGTTACGAAGTCAAGGGGGAGTGTGTGTGTGTGTGTGTGTGTGTGTGTGTCGACTTTGCAAGGTAATCTATGGCCTAAAGTAGAGTCCGAGGGCATGTTTTGATAGACGCACTACTGAAAGCGCTCTTGATTTTCATAGAACAACATTTGGCTGCTCTATTTTTGTCACAGGACGACCCATGGGTACTATTATACTTGTTATTTATGTTGATGATATGGTTTTCAGAGGGGGCGATGATGAAGGCATACTAGAGACCAAGGCTTTCCTTCAGAATGTCTTTGTCATAAAGGACCTTGGTCAACTTCACTACATCCTTTGCATGGAAGTGATACACACTACAGAGAGATTTCACCTCTCACAGAAGAAATATTGCTTGGATATCCTAACTGAAGTTGGATTACTTGGATGTAATCCATATGGTATCCATACATACCCGAGGAAGCACTCCAATCTAGTTGATCCTATTTTGGAGATATTACACTGTACAGAAGTCTAGAGGCAAACTACTTTATCTCACTGTCACTAGGTTCGATATATCCTATGTTGTGAACAGAGCCAACCAACACATTGAGCAACCACGTTACAATCTGGCATAATGTTCTTCAGATACGGCACTACTTGAAGGAGTCACGAGGACGAGGTATCTTATACAGGGTAAATGGCCACACTGATGTAGCAGCATATGTTCATGTAGATTATGCTAGTTTACTTGAGGATCGTCTCTCCACTACAGGGTATGCCATGATGGTTGGAGGAAATCTAGTCAGTTGGAGAAGTAAAAAGCATACTATAGTCTCCAAATTCTGTGTAGAGGCAGAATATAGGGTGATGGCTCGGGCTACCTGTGAGATTACCTGGTTACTCTCCTTTCTACAGGAACTTGGTGTTGTTGTTACTACTATCATTCCTCTATATTGTAACAACGAATCCGCTACATACAATGTTATGAACCCTATGTTTCATGAGCAGACCAAACATATAGAGATTGACTGCTACTTTATTGTGATTCCATACGAGGAGGAAAGATTACTACTCCACATATTTGGACAGAATTTCAACTTACAAACGCATTCACGAAGGCTCTACAAAAAAACGCCTCTCATGGATAATCACCATGTTAGGCATGATCAATAGATATGCTCCAACTTGAGGGGAGTTTTAAAGACTGCTTTATTTTTTATCTTATTTAGTTGCAATCCCTCTAGGACCTTTACATAATTTCTCATTTATGAGCGCTCTAGGGTTTTATCCTATATAAGCTGAGGCGAGGGTTTACACCTCACGCATCATGGAAGCGTAGAGATCGCATTGTATACTATCTACGTTGACTAGTCATACTTGTCGAAAGGGGAAGCGGAAATTATTATTTTTGATGAAACTACATTACATGAGAACCATTCCCATGTCGTTTATTTAAGATCACACATGAGTATTTGGGTTACCCCTGAAGCATGATCACGATCCACGAGTCTCTAAGCAAAGAGACCTCCTGTTTCAAGTCCGATCTGACGGAGTGAGCATTTGCGGGCACATGGATGAGATGTTTGCTTCCCACAATCCGAGTTGATGATACAAGAGGCAAACCTCTTGATTTCGTCTCATAAAATTCGATGTCTTTTTCACGAACACGAGGCATCGAAGAAGACAGATATTTACGAGCAGTCAACCCAACAGTATAATGACAACTTGATGATAGTGGAGCTCTCAACAAACCCTAGGGTGGATGGCAACCAAAAGGTAAGAGAGAGAGAGAGATGGCGGGTAGAGAGAGACAGTTGCAACTTTTGCTTCAACATAATTATGTAAACGAAAATGTTAAAACTGGCCTTTCTTTTATAGCAAATAGGATGGTGTACATGCACTCCTAATTGAAATCAATGATCAAGATTCTATTGCAACAATTTGCATCAGTATAATTAATTTTAAAACAAAAAATAAGTTAAAGACATTCTTCAACAAATTTAATTCAATTAAAATCAATCTCATTCTCATGAATAAAGAGAAAGAAGAGAGTTGTCTTCCAGTAATGGGGAAAGGAGATAGCCTCCTTCCTCATTAGGAGGGTGGACCCTTGAATTCGAGAGAAAATTTCTCTCTCCAATCTCCTTTTAATGTAATTTTATTACATTAAATCTTTATCATAGAATTATTTATCAACAAAATATCACCAAAATCATTCCAATTTATTTGTGACGATTGCAAGCAAATTATTGATAATTATGAATGATATTCAACCATCCAATATTAAATGTAAACCACATTTCACATTTAATTGAATAATGTGAATTCAAATCACGTTAAATTATAGTCTGTAAATCCTATTTACAACTAAGTCTCTCTATGATATTATGAATCACATTTACAATATTTATAACTATTTTGGATAGTGCTATCCACAGTAATATTATCTATGATTATAATCAAATCCAATTTAATTATCTTAGATGCCTCTATATATATGTCCAAATAATGTGAATCATATCTACATTATTAATGATAATTAAATCCTATTTAATCATCAGTTTTACAATGCTCTGATATTGTCAATAATAGAATTATTCTTAAACTCTTTCCAGAACAATGTGCCTTCTTCGTGTATACTTGGACATAAGGACAGAGCAACTGTATAATCCATATATATTGACTTGGATAATGACATCTAATCTCATATCCAAATCTGAAGGACCTCTTAGAGATGTCTGATCAAGTCAGGTAGCATATATAATCTTCCCATTACATCTGAATCATATTCAGATCAATGTCCTTTGGACTAAGATTGGATAACTGGTCTACTAAATGGAGTAACTAAAATCCAAACATATTTCATCACTCCTTTGGAGTGGAAGTATCACGGTTATACAACCGATTAAGATCACATCACCCTTGAGTATTCCTAATACACGTACATCCTGCATACCGAAAGACCTAGAATAAACCCGAAGTTATGATCATATTTGAATTGTTTCTTCAGTGTTTTATCATTAAGTTTCTCATTTGATCATTAGGAGTCGATATCGATCATATGTTTTTTAAATGCATATATCATACCTAAAAAACTGCCTCCTACAGGACCTTCCTTGTTGGAGGCCAACCTCGAAGCAAGCCCTATGGTTTGTTCTGCTAATACAGCTATCCCTGGAGGTACTGGAAGTACTCTGACCAGGCCAGACTAAAAAAACGATTTTAGGTGGCATTGTCCACAGAGAAACCACCCCAAAGCCAAATCACTATAGTATCTCCTAATCATGTCATTCTTCCAAATAAATAAGACCATCGATGGAATTTGGTTGGTCCCAATATCTCATCAGTGAGCTCATATCTCACGGTTCAATAGTGAACTTGTAGTGATCCCTTTGAGAGATAGTATTACTCGTATACCCTTGTATGCACATCAACTATCCAGTGTATGGACGTTGAGTAGGTCATCAAGTAATGGTCTGTCTAATGTAGATACTTAAACATTTAGTAATACATTTGTCTCCGATTAAAGGATGTGTGCCTATATTGTGATAACATACGGCATAGGTCTTGGATATCTCAATCTCGTTAAGTCAACACTTTCACTTAACTTATCCAACACCTCTAAAGTTCTATTCCTATGCAGAGGACTTGCATCAAGAGGTCAGTCAGATAACAACCTTTATAGTAAGGATTGTCATCTCCTTCTCATGCTGGAGATCCTTTCTTGATAATCATTTGATGGTGCTAGATGAGTCCTCATTCTAACTCTTTAGGTATCATCTGAGTACCAACCTCTATGATCTAACCATTGAATCATCATCTATATGAACTTTAATATGGACATGGTACATAACCTTAATTATACTATGGAACCTTATAAGTGAATTTGTTCATTAATCTCAGATAGAGAGTGAAAATCAATAATTTTTATTGATATATAATAAGATTACAATAATATTTATTGTAGAAATGGTTCATCATGGGCTCACATGTCTAACAATTTCCCACTATCCCTAAGAACCATTTAGGTACAATTTTAAACCCACACTCATTACATGTTGGTCGAAACCCTTTTGAGATAAAGGGTTGGTAAGGGGATCAGCAACATTAACAATAGTGGTCACCTTGATGATGATGATGATGATGTCACTATGATTTTGTATCTCTCGAATGATGTGGTATTTCATTTCCACGTGTTTGCTCTTTTGATTACATTTGGATTCCTTCGCCTGAGCTATGGCTCTTGCGTTATCGTAAGGTAGTGGGATGGAAGTATCAGCAAAAACTAGGCCAAGTTCTAATGTGAACTTGCACAATCACACCGCCTCCCGCGCAACATCCGATGCGGTAATTTACTCAATTTCTGTCATTGAATCAATCGTAGTGTCCTGCTTCTTGCTTCTCCAACTCACAACACCACTGCTCAACCAGAATATGAACCCTTAAGTTGACTTGCGGTCATCAATATCAGTTTGGAAGTATGAATCTGTGTATCCTTAGACTTGAATATCACCATCTCCATACCTAGATGTAATCTGTGTCCTTCTTAGATACTTAAAGATGTTCTTCATGCATTTCGGTGTTGTTCTCTATAGCAGGATCGGTAACGACTTACCCCTCCCATTGCATGGTAGATATCTGACCTTGTGCACATCATGTCATACCTTAAGACTCCCATAGCTGAAGTGTAAGGGTATCCTGTCATGACCTTCTTTTCCTCGACACTTTGAGGTGTCATCCCTTTACATAAGTGTATACCATATCTTAAGGGAAGGAAATCTTTCTTGGAATTTTTCATATGGAATTGTTCCAAGATCTTCTTTATGTATCTATGTTGCGACAGTCCCAAAAACTTATTTTCTCTATTTATAAACAGCTTCAGACGCAAGATTTAAGAGACTTCTCCAAGATCTTTCATCTTAAAGGTATGTGACATCCAGACCTTAACACTACTCATCATCATTCTTGTATCATTCCCAAATGTCATCTACATAAATCTTGATGAACATAAAGGCACTCCCACTAAGCTTCTCGTACACGCATGGTTCATCAAGATTCTGGACGAAATCATAACTCTTTATGGTTTCATCAAATCAGATGTTCCAACTATGAGACACTTGTTTGAGACCATAGATGGATTTCTTTAGCTTGCACACTTTGCCTTCCTTAGCTATGACGCCCTGGGGCTGCTCCATGTAGATATCCTCTTCAAGGTAACCATTGAGGAATGCGGTCTTGACATCCATCTACTAGATGACGTAGTCAAGATGTGCATCTATACCTAGCACTGCCCTGATGGACTTAAGTATAGTCAAAGGAGATAATGTTTCAATATAGTCGATACATTCTCTCTGTATTTAGCCCTTGGCTACAAGCCATGCTTTTAAGGTCTCTACGTTCCCACTATTTACACCCAATGGATTTTACCCCCTTAGTTGGATCCTCTAGGGTCCACACACAGTTCTTGTGCATGAGGTCTATTTTAGACTTCATTGTTAGCCTCCACATATCCATGTCATGATCCGTGAGTGCTGCACCAAATGAAGTTGGATCATTTTCGGACTCTTCTGACACATAGAATCCATACCTTTCAGGTGGTGTATCCACCCTCGAATTCCTTCAAAGAGGTATAAGTGTTTTGTCTTCATTTGCTACTTTAGTTTCTGGTTTAGGAAGCTCAGTATCCTTCGTGGATTCTATTAGTTCCTTTACTTCATTCTTATCTTTACTTTTAAGTAAGCTATCCTATAAAAATTCCACATACCTTAAGACAGATACCTTTTGAGTCTCAAAGTTATAAAGTTGGTATCCAATACCATCCTTTACATATCTCAATGAACTAACACTCTCTAGTGCGAGATTCCAGCTTACTTATGTCCACGTTCTTGGCATGGACCAAGCAACGCCAAATCCTCAAGTGTTTAACACTGGATTTGGTTTCAAACCAAAGCTCGTAAGGGGGTTTGATATAGATTTGTGAGGAATCTCATTAAGGATATATATTGCAATCTCTACTGCCCCAGAAACTAAGAGGTAAATCTGCTTTATTCATAATTGATAAAACTATATTCATGATATTCATGTTGTGTCTTTCAACAACACCATTTAGTTGGGGGTTCATGGAAGAGTGAGATTGGACACAATTTATCTCTTTGAGGTACTACGTGAATACATCTGAGAGGTACTCGCCACTTTGGTCAGATCGAATATGTTTAATCCTCCTATTGGTTTGGATCTCAACCAAAGCCATGAACTCTTTGAACTTTTCAGAGGTTCTATATTAATAGGAAGACAAACCGTATCGTGAATGGTCATCAATAGACGTCAAATAATATCGATATCAATTTCTAGTCGCGGTACTGAAGGGACCATATATATCGGTATGTATCAGGTCAAGTATGCCCTCGCATCTACCCTTGTTTCGGAAGGGTGATCTAGTCATTTTACCTCAAATGCAATGTTCACATGTAGGTAGACTTTAGACCTATAGAGAATCTAAGGATCCATCTTTTTCTAATCTATTGATCCTATCAACAGATAAATGATGAAACCTTTGATGACAAATCATGGTTAAATGATTTCCATCCTCTTTATATCTTTTAAGGTTTTATTAGTGGTGTAACATTCATGATAAATTCATCAGTACAATTCAAAGAGCCAATCAGGAGTTAGAAATCCATCTGCAATATGTTTACCATAACAACTTATGATAAGTTTCTCAAGGAATATGAATGAATATCCATTTCTAACCAACTTAAATACAGATAGTAAGTTCCTTCTAACATCTGAAACATAGAGACTCCCTCTAAGTAATAAAACTCTCTCACTAGATAATGATAGCATGCGCATCCTAGCGACGATTGTTGCATCGAATCCCATCTGGATGATTATCTCACATTCATCAAGCTTTCTAGTTTAATGAAATAGATGCAACAAATTACATACATGAACAGAGGTACCATAATCAGTAACCCAACTACATTCACGTCTACGAGAAAATTAGTTTCAATGATGAAAATAGATTTTATACCTGCTGGAACTTTACCTTTTTCAACACTTTTTAGGTAATTTGGATAATTACGCTTCTGATGCCCCGATTTCTTGTAGTGATGAGAGACATTAGCTTTCTTTGATGCCATTAGTGTAGAAGATTGATAGGATGAACCAACAGCTTGACTCTTCTTCTTCTAAATCGGACTCTTTCGAGACCCTTGCTTCCAACTGCACTTTTCCTTGACCCGTGCAACCATTACGCTGCTAGTAGGATTCTCCTTCTTCACGACATCCTCAACAGACTTCAATGAAGATACGAGCCCAGCATTTGTCGACCTCAGTTTGTCCATATGATATGAAACCACATATTTGTTGAAAGACTTAGGCAGAGACAACAGAATGAAGTTGGACTGCAGATATGCATCTATCTGTGCCTCAAGGTTGTTCAATTCAGAGAGGTAACGAAACAATTTGGTTACATGTTCTCTAACCGAAGTCCTGATGAATCTCCATTTCATCACCTTTATTCTATCATTTTGGCCTTAGAAACCCTAACTAGTGCATGTAAATAACATTATTTTGTACAAACTAGCATTCTTTATTTATTCCATTTATTGTGTATAAAATATAGTTTTTAATGCTAAAATTATATAATAAAGGAAATAAAATAATAAGAATAAAATATCAAAGGTCTTTTATGACCCTAAACCCTGAGACCAAGTCAAGAATTGATTTGGTCGACAAAGAATAAAATAGAGGGAGATATGGACCAATAATATAATAAAATTCTCATTCTTTTATTTATTTTTTGGGACCTATTTTATTTTCTCTTTTTATACCTCAAATAAAGAAATTTTGTAGACGAAAGTTTTAGATAAAAATGTAAATAAAAATACAAAATTGATTTTATACAAAAATTATACACGGTGTATTTGTTATACTCTAAATAAAAAGTCAAAATCCCAACTTCTCGGACCCATATCTCCTAAATAAAACTCAAAATGTATCAAAATCACTTTAATTGTATATAACTTTTAATAAGCTATTTAATGATGGTGGTTTCATATTTTTTGAAGTTAAGGTGTGAAAGTTTGATTTTGGATACTTACTGTACAATATACATATATAAAATATTAATTTTATTTATTATTTTTATAATTTTATATTTTATAATTCTTTAAATATTATTTATAACACTTGTACATATTTAGAATATATTATGGCCATAAATAAAATACAAAAATAAAATAAGTATGCAAAATACATAGATAAAATAAATCCTAACAACTTAATGTAAGAAACGACATAAAGGGACCATCTGTGATTATACATAAAGAGAATCATTACTGTTGGACTTTATCCCTTTTGTTATTAACGTCCAGTCTTTTTCCACCTCTCTTCTTCATGGGGAATGGATCCTCAAATCCTTTGAGTAGCAATGAAATCCCTTTAAAATCCCGATCTACCTTACCTTTGTTCGTTCTTAACCTTTGTCGTCGCGTTATCACACCATACCGACCTTTCAATGGAGATAGTAGAAGGACGACTTCCACCTTTACTCGTTAGCCTAATAAGCTCAAGTCACCCCCAAGGAGTTGAAAAGCATCTTAGATGGGTGAAAGCATGCATGAATGGAAACCGATTAGATGAATGAAAGCTTGATCTTTTCCGGAAAAAATATGGTCTTAACTTGGTCTCTGGCTAGGATGACTTGGGTCCATTTTTCACTTCCACATATAGAATGATGGGCATAACTCTAGTTATTATTCCGTATGCTCGCCAAATCTGGAAGTACTCGAAGGTTATTTATATTCAACAGGATCCTGGTTAATATCACCATCCATAGGGAAGTATTATAATCCAAATGGCAAACTCCATATCTTCGAATATCTCAGGGAGGGTGTTGGCCTCATTGGACGTGCAGAATCTATAATCATTTGAAGTCGATATCTTGGGTCAAATCAACACACCATACAAAGAATGGTCAAGACATATTGCTAGGAGTATGTCTTCCTGAAGGATGTATTTCAAGTCTTGTAAAAATTCAACATATCCTCAGCATCAACACGTGACAAATAGGTGTGGAATACCCTTGCATGGAAGCCCCATCTCAAGGAGGGTGTTCGTGATTAAAATGAGTTATCAACAACCCTCTTGCGGTAGATGCATCCGCGACAGTCAAGCTTTGGAAAAAATTTAAAAAATCGGGCTTATGATGAATTGAATTCTCGTGCAGAGCTATTCATGTGGGAGCTATTTTCAAAATATCTTCATATTGGCATAAGAATCTCACACCAAACTCAAGGGTATCATGGTATATATATGTTATGTGTCACAACTACCTATAGAATGAACATCGTTTATTTATAACTTGCTAATATGAGTAAGTTTTATAAATTGAACTTTGGTACCGAATAAATCCAGGTGGCAACATCATCAGTTTTTGTTTGAATGTACTTGATGACTCAAAATGGGAAATTATTTTTTTCCTACGCTTGCAAGCTTCTACATCTCATTTGGCCACGTAGATGTAAAAATAAACAAAAAGGTCATGATGCTAATATGATGCTTATTATTCGTAAACTAAGAGGAAGGCGTGGACTAAGTCTGCAACAACTCTTTAATGACGCTCAACTGGTGAAAAAATTGTTGGATATGTCTAAGCTATATCTCCGACTAAATCTCAAAGCTAACACTATAGATTAAAATTGTAGTTGAAGTTGCTTACAACTATACGTGGCCAGGGGCCGAGCCCGTCCACCCAGTTCGCTTGTGATTTGGGCTAGGTTCAAGATATTTAATGAGTGGTTCGACCCGACTCTGCTCGTTATTTGACACGCCCCCCCAAATGAGTGGGTTATGGACATGTGGGACAAAGCCCAGCCTAGCTCACAAGAATGAAAATGTGTATTAAAAGAATGGTTTTACATACATTTTAATATGATCTATACTAAAGACAGTTTTATATTTCATATTAATTTGTACCCCTCTAGGCCTTTTATGTAACTTCTCATTTATGAGTGCTCTAGCATTTTGGCCGATATAAGCACCCATGGACCTCTTGAATAAAATGACTCGATGTATTTTTTTCATCAGTCTCCATATGGTATCAGAGCAATGATCCTACACCGACGTTCTGATCTAGATCTTGTCACCACCACTAGCCTCCGTCTCTTCACAACAGCCACCAACCCTTGTGTGGGCCCTTCTACTGCGTCTAGGGCTCCACGCAAGGTCCCAAACTAGCCGGTGATGCGGATCAACTATCTGCAGGCTATTGCGGGCCCTCTACCTGCATCGTCGGGGCTAATGCAACCCTTCTTCGGTGTTGCCATCCCCTTGCAACACCTCTGTTAGTGCTGCGAGCCCTCAATATGCGCTACTAGGGTCGCAACGACCCGTTTCCAAAGCCGTTAGGCCCATGCGCGACCTTCTCAGGCACCGCTAGGCCTATGAGGCTCCTTCTCCTACACCACTAGAACCCATGCGGTCCCACCAAGTCCTCCCTTGGTCACTCTAGCCCTCCATCGGCCACTGATGGCCCTCCATCAACATCGTCCTAGTCTCTTGCGGCCTTTTTTAACACCATGACCAACTTCTGACGCTGCTAGTGTCTAATTTGTGGCATCCCAACCATTATTCGCCTCTACGAAAGCCTAGAAAGGGGCTGAAATGCTTACCTAGGTCGCCCACATGCTTGATTAAAGTAATAGATCTTCTTCTAGGTCACTTTTTCTTGACCTCCGTGACCACCATGATGTCCACTAAGACCAAAGCCAGTGTACTCGACTTCTTCTATGATGATACAGGCTACCTCTATCAAACTGAAGAGCACAGAAAACTATGTGCTCTGGTCTCGATCCTTCAAAGTGTTCGTCGATGGTCAGTGTAAGAATCATATTCTTACCAACGATCCTCTCAAGGAAACAAGCAGAATATGAGCTCTGGTGTGTTGATAATTGACAGGTCATCACGTGGATGACTAATGGCATCGATCCAAACATTGCGATGAATCTTCTCTATAAGGATTCTGCAAAAGCGATGGGGGAGAATCTGGAACAAACCTACTCACATAAGATAATCAAATCTTGACTCTATATACATACAAATCTGATCCACCGCTCAGGGAGATTCGAGTCGTGTCAAGTACTACAGGCTCCTAACTAGCCTCTTTGAGGAGCTCATGATTTTCTATCCAGCATGTTGTGATCAACATGTGGGAGAGTGAATTGAATGGCAGGTATATTGATTCCTCTCTAGACTGCATCCATGGTAGAAGCCTGTGAAGGATCGGTTTCTAACGACTGGCACTCTGTCATCGATTGAGATCATCTTTGGTCATATGCAGGAACTCAAGACACCTCTTTGTGGTTTCATAAAATCTGATGTTGAAACGGTGAGACACTTGTTTGAGACCATAGATGGATTTCTTTAGCTTGCACACTTTGCCTTCCTCGGCTATGAAGCCCTGGGGCTGCTCTATGTAGATATCCTCTTCGAGGTAACCGTTGAAGAATGCAGTCTTGACATAAATCTACTAGATGTCGTAGTCAAGATGTGCATCTATAGCCAGCAGTGCCCTGATGGACTTAAGTATAGTCATAGGAGAGAATGTTTCAACATAGTCGATACCTTCTCTTTGTGTTTAGCCCTTGGCTACAAGTCATGCCTTGAAGGTCTCTACGTTCCCATCAGGTCCCTTCTTTCTCTTGAAGATCTATTTACACCCAATGGATTTTACCCGCTTAGGTGGATCCTCTAGAGTCTATACACAGTTCTTGTGCATGAGGTCTATTTTAGACTTCATTGCTAGCCTCCACCTATCCATGTCATGATCCGTGAATGCTTCACCAGATGAAGTTGGATCATTGTTAGACTCTTCTGACACGTAGAATCTATACCTTTCAGGTGATGTATCCACCCTCAAACTCCTTCAAAAAGGTACAAGTATTTTGTCTTCATTTATTACTTCAATTTCCGATTCAGGAAGCTCAGTATCCTTAGTGGATTCTATGAGTTCCTTTACTTCATTCTTATCTTGAAGTTTAAGTAATTCATCCTCTAAAATTTCCACGTGCCTTAAGATGAATACCTTTTGAGTCTCATGGTTATAAAGTTGGTATCCAATACCATCCTTTACATACCTCGATGAATTATCACTCTCTAATTCTAGATTCCAGCTTACTTATGTCCACGTTCTTGGCATGGACCAAGCAACACCAAATCCTCAAGTGTTTAACATTGGACTTGGTTTTAAACCAAAGCTCATGAGGGGTTTTGGTATAGATTTGCGAGGAATCTCATTAAGGATGTATATTGCAGTCTCTACTGCCCCAGAAACTAAGAGGTAAATCTGCTTCATTCATCATTGATCAAACTATATCAATGATGATCATGTTGTGTCTTTCAACAACACCATTTAGTTAGGGAGTTCATGGAAAAGTGAGATTGGATATAATTTCTCTCTCTTTAAGGTATTACTTGAATACATTTGAGAGGTACTTGCCACATTGATCAGATGGAATATGTTTAATCTTTCTATTGGTTTGGCTCTCAACTAAAGTCATGAATTCTTTGAACTTTTCAGAGGTTCTAGATATATGAAGTAATAGGAAGACAAACCCGTATCGTGAATGGTCATCAATAAACGTCAAATAATATCGATATTCATTTCTATACGCAGTACTGAAGGGACCACATACATCGGTATGTATTAGGTCAAGTATACCCTCGCATCATGTACCATTGTTTTGGAAGGGTGCTCTAGTCATTTTACCTCAAATGTAATATTCATATGCAGGCAGACTTTGGACCTATAGAAAATCTAAGGATTATCCTTTACTAATCTATTGATCGTATCAACAGATAAATGACGAAACCTTTGATGACAAATTATGGTTAAATGATTTCCATCCTCTTTAGATCTTTTAAGGTTTTTATTAGTGGTAGTAATACTCATGATAGATTCATCAATGTACAATTCAAAGAGCCAATCTGGAGTTAGAAATCTATGTGCAATATGTTTACCATAATAACTTATGATAATTTATCAAGGAATAGGAACGGACATCCATTTCTAACTAACTTAAATACATATAGTAAGTTCCTTCTAACATCTGGAACATAGAGACTCTCTCTAAGTAATAAAACTCTCTCACTAGATAATGATAGCATGCACATCTCGACGGCGATTGTTGCATCAAATCCCCTCTGGATGACTATCTCCCCATCATCAAGTTTTCTGGTTTCATGAAATAGATGTAACAAATTGCATACTTGAACGGAAGTACCATAATCTACAACCCAACTACCTTCACGTCCTACGAGAAAATGAGTTTCAATGATGAAAGTAGATTTTATACCTGCTAGAGATTTATCCTTTTCAACAATTTTTAGGTAATATGGATAATTACGCTTCTGGTGCCCCAACCTCTAGCAGTGATGATAGACATTAGCTTTTTTGATTCCATGAGTGTAGAAGACTGAGAGGATGAACTAACAGCTTGACTCTTCTTCTTCTTCTCCTAGGTCAGACCATTTCAAGACCCTTGCTTCCAACCGCACTTTCCCTTGACCCGTGCAACCATTACACTGTCAGTAGAATTCTCCTTCTTCATGACATCCTCATTAAACTTCAATGAAGATATGAGCTCAGCATTTGTTGACCTTGGTTTGTTCATGTGGAACGAAACCACATATTTGTTGAAAGACTTGGAAAGAGACAACAAAATGAAGTTTGACTACATATCTGCATCTATCTATGGCTCAAGGTTGTTCAGTTCAGATAGGTAACGAAACAACTTGGTTACATGTTCTCTAACCGAAGTCCCGTCTCGCATCTTGAAGCGAATAAGTTCTTTCAGGAGCTTGTAACATTGTGTGCGGTTCACGTCACCGAATATCTCTTTCATATTCAACATTATATCATTGGCTTCTTTCGTGTCCATATGTTGCTTCTGAAGCACATTGGATAGAGAGATCAATATATAACATCGATCCAATGAATGATCTTCATCACATTTTTCACTGAATTTTAGTTCTTCCACTGACATAGGGTTTGTGTGCTTGTTCTTGTTGAGCACATGGCCGATTCGCTTTGCAAGAGCACAAGCTCTAAATTTTGGAGCCAATCCAAATAATTCGGTTTGGTCATTCGGTTGACCTCCAAAAGCTTGCTAAGTGATCGCATGTATTTCATATCTGAGACTGGGGACTGCACTTATTAGAACATATAAATGATTATATATTCATAGTTCAATTCTTGGTTAAGGAATTTTAAATCAAAGTTGAATTACTTTTAATACTTTGAAAGTCCATTCCCTTATTAAACTTTCAAAGAAAGAGATATACTTATCACTATATCTCTAGCAAGATATGGGATCTTCTTTTCGCCTTTGTTACGCCCCAATAATATGAGAAAATGCAATTCGTGTGAAGGAAGCGAGAACTCTTTTTGCCTCAAAACTCCAACTTGCATTTCCTGATTCGGTCTTTACCAACCAGGCCCACCACCCCTAAGGTCATGTTGACTTGCTGTTAAATGAACAAACCATCAACATGAATAAAACTTTTTATGTGCAATCCAATACCGCCTCAATTATATGAGGAACAATATTGGGGTCACTACACATACGACCTGGCTCGTTCGAGAAGCAAAGAGCCTGATCCATGTGCACTTGTATGTCAGAGCCATGACTTTGCACATGCATCTTCGTCGTACAATCCATTGCGTCGGAACCCTTCCCCTTGATGGGACACCATGAATGTTATCTTATGATCCTCCATATCATGTTCAAATTTTAATTAGTCATCTGAATCACATTCTTATGATTATTTTTTTCCAAGGATATTTCAAACCTGTTAATAGTGGACTATTTATTTTAACTGAATTAAATTAATTTAATAATAATGAATTTAATCCAATGTAACTAATAAATAATATAATTTATAGCATACACCCTCACATAATAGATTTTTATTATTCCAATTAGTTATTTAAAATATGGAGAGACTTCTCATAATACCCTTCCTTGAAACGGATCTGGTCAAGTCATATCGATAATGCTAACAAGGAGCGCTTCCACTGTAAATGCGGTGCGGGGTGCCAACTAAGTAACCTATTAGCATATATAGGTCTAGACACTATCACCATTTCAATTCGAGACACCACAATTGATAAAATTGCACTAAGAGGTTTTATCGATCTTTCAATAGTGTGCGATACTATATAATAGACTTATAAATTTATGAATCTTAATACATTTTTAAATTCCTAAATCTCTAATCATATCAAGAAAACAAGTTGGTTTCGCATGTAAAAGTTGAACTACAACTATTGTGATTTCAAACTAGGGTTTGTCATTAGGCAATAATTCAGAACAAGTTGATGGTTGTCAAATATTTTTCTAAATATATGAAACACCATATAATAAGGTAAATTTAATAATTTTCATGATTAATATTGAATGATAAACACATTAAAAATTGTTCTTGAGATGATCCAATAATCTTCCGGCTCTTCTCTACTAAATATCAAATATTTAGAGACAATGGATTCAGAATTACATGAAATAAATTAGAGTGATTTGATGGTTTAATTATTAACTCAAGTAATGTGCTAATAACATCTTTCATGCTTGGAAAACTATAGCAGAAATCATTTATTTACAATTCTGAGTTTTCATGCAAAAATAACATTACAGAACTTTTCGAATCTAAAACGATGCCCGCTCATTGCCTACCTTTGATGAATCTTTTGAGGGCATATTCAGACTTTCTAAAATCATTTTAGTATCACAAAAATGTGTTCAAATAGGGCAATGGCAATAGTTTTTCATACAAGAAAAATTCGATTCGAAAATTACATATATGCAAAAACAACAACTTCTTGTGCATCAATATCCAAAATCTTGTTCCCTAAGGGTTTGTATCACATCCAAGACCTTCAACCTGGCTCCGATAAAACACTTGAAGGTTAGGATTTATTCCTCACACATCACTGAAGTGTGGAGATCACATCATATACGATCTAGGTCGACTAGTCATACTAGTCGTAGAGAGGCAGCTGAAATTAATTTTTTTGATGAAACCACATGACATGGGAACCATTTCCATATCATTTCATCTATATCATACATGAGTATTATGATTACCTCTTGAGTCATGATCATGATCTACGAGTCACAAAGCAAAAAGACCTCCTGTCTCAAGTCCGATCCGATGTAGTAAGCACTTATGGGTGTGTGGATGGGATATATGCTCCCCACGATCCGAGCGATGAACCTCTCGATTTCATCTCACAAAATACAAAGTCTCCTTCATGATCACGAGATACCTAAGAAGATGAAGATCTACAAGCAGACAATGTGGCACCACAACGACAACGCGACGACAGAGCTCTCAACAAACCCTAGGGTGGACGACCATCAAGAGTTGAGAGAGAGATAGTGTGTAGAGAGAGAGTCGTTGCAACTTTTGCTTCAACTTAATTGTGTAAAATAAAAGGCTCGGGTTTGCCTTTCTTTAATAGCAAATAGGATGGTGCAGATGCATTCCTAATTGAAGAATCAATGGCTAAGATTTTGTTGCAATAATTTGCAACAATATAATTTATTTTAAAAGGAAAAAATAAGTTGAAGTCATTCTTCAACAAATTTAAATAAATTAAAATCAATGTCATTCTCATGAATAAAGAGAAAGAAGAGAGCCACCTTCAAATAACGAGGAAAGGAGATAGTCTCCTTCCTCATTAAGAGGATGGACATCTCCCTTAGATTGGAGAGAGAATTTCTCTCTCCAATCTCCTTTCCAATGTAATCTTATTACATTATATCTTTATTCATAGAAGTATTTGTAAACAAAATATCACCAAAATAATTATAAATTATTTCCAACAAGTGCAAATTAACCATTGATAATTATGAATCATATTCAACCATCTAATATAAAATGTAAATCATATTCACAATTAATTGAATAATGTGAATCCAAATCACATTAACTTATAATTTGTTAAATCTATTTTACAATTAAATCTCTCTATGATATTACGAATCACGTTTACAATATTTATAATTATTGTCGATAGTGTTATCCATACTAATCTTATTTACGATATTTAAATACAATTTAATTATCTTAGATACCTCTCTACATATGTACAAATAATGTGAGTCATATCCACATTTTTAATGATAATTAAATCCTTTTTTATCGTTAGTTTTCCAATGCTAAAATATTGTCAATAACTGAATTATTCTTGAATTCTTTCTAGAACAATGTGTCTTTTACATAGATACTTGGAGATAAGGACATTACAACTGCAAAACCCATGTATAGTGACTTGGATACTGATATATAACCTCTTATCCACATCTAAAAGGCCTCTTGGAGATGTCTGATCAAGTTAGACAGAATATTTAATCTTCTCATTGCATCTGAATCATATTCAAATCAATGTCCAATATTCGGACTAAGATTAGATAATTGATCTACTGAGTGAAGTCACTAAAATCCAAATATATTTTATCACTCCCTCAGAATGGAAGTGTCATGATTATACAATCAATTAAGATCACATTACCCCTTGAGTATTCATACTACCAGCACATCCTGTATACTGGAAGACCTAGAATAAATCCAAAATTTTGAGTATATTTGATCTGTCTTCTTCAGGGTTTTATCGTGAAGTTTCTCGTTTGATCAGTGGGAGTCGGTATTGATATGCTTTCCAAAAGCATATATCATACCTAAAAATCCTGTCATGCTTCAAAAGCAAGATGACCGCCAACAGAATTTGTTTGGTCCCAATATCTCATGAGTGAGCTCTTGTCTTCCGGTTCAGTGGTGAACCTATATGATCTTTTTGAGAGATCATATTAATCATATGCCCGTGTATGCACATCAGCTAGCTCGTTAATTGATCTTAAGTAGGTCATCATCGTAATGGTTTGCCTAATGTACATACTCAGACATTTAGTAATACATATGTCTCCGATCAGAGGATGTGTGCTTATAACGTGACAGTATTCGACACAGGTCTTGGATATCTCGATCTTGTTAAGTCAACTCTTTGATATAACTTATCCGATACATCTGAATTTATATTCCTATTAGAGGACCTACATCAAGAGGACGGTCAGATAACAACCTTTGGAGTAAGGATTGCCATCTCCTTTTCAGGATGTATATCCTTTCTTTATAATCATTTGACGGTGCTAGATGAGTCATCAATCTAAATCTTTAGATATCATTTGAGCAACATCCTCTATGATCCAACCATCGAATCGACAGTTGTATGATTATCAAGATGGCCATGATGCATAACCCTAATTGTACTAAAGGACCTTATAAGTTAAGTCATTTATTAATCTCAGATAGGGAGTGAAAATTAATAACTTTTATTGATATATAATAAGATTACAATAACATTTTATTGTAGAAATGGTTCGTCTTTGGCTCACATGTCTAATATAAGCACAGCTAGACTTCTCGAATAAAACAACTTGTTGCATTCTTTTGTCAATCTCCATAATTTACTTCAAGTTTATATTTTACATTATTAATGTTGCATTGTCATTAGCAGACACATGGTAGTTATTAGATTTGGAAATTTAGATGATGCTCAAAAATTTTTATCTTAATAAATTATATTTTTTTTAAAAAAATGAGAAAAAATTTCTTTATAATCGGCCCATGGGCCGGGTCAGCCCATACTTAGGTCGTGATTGGGTTACGAAGTATGGACCATTGGGCGACCTGACCCATGCACTGGACATGGGATTTTAGAACCTTGGTTTGTTCGTCTTGACCCATGGTCCGACCCAACCCACACTTGGTCAGGCCCGCTTACAATTAGAAAAAATCTACTATTGTTGTTCGTTACTGTAATAATAAAAAACTCTTTTGGATAAATGTGATTTGAGTATTGTACATATCTTCGAAGAAGCTAAAACTTTAGCTATCAAAGTGGAGGACTACCATTGGTGGCATATTCTGAGGTAATATCACAATAAATTACTCTGACTGCAAAGTAATAGTGGACACGGTCAATCTTCTTTATTATCGATCTCAATCAATTAAAAGTCAGGTGAAGAATTCTATTGTCAGCTTTCAAAATTTACTCAAGCGAAAGTTGTTTTCGCCAGGAAAAACATGGCTTCTTAAGCATATAAGCTTGTTGCATACTTGTTACATAATTTTGTCAATGGTGAATGATTGAGGTAGACCACCCCCTCGCTTTTGCATACCATTATGACCAACTAATATATGGCTTTGCAAAAATATTTTAAAAACCTAACCTTCACTCTCATAACCATTTTCTAACTTCATATGAGTTTTCAATGTCATAGGTACATATATCTAAATCATAACAAAACAAGGTGAAAAAATCAATGTGCATATGTAGTAAAATATATGATTTTCTCATCTTCTCAATTCTACCTTAACTTCTCATAATTTGCCTTCCTTCCGAGTTGATCTACCAAATATTGCTTCGCCACTACTTCTAAAATTATTTCTTTGTAGCTAAAAACAAGATTAAGGTAGTTGAGATTAAACTTGATTTTCATAAAACCTTTGACTCTCTATATTGAAATTAAGTTTCAAATGTCCTTTTATATTTTTAAAATTTTCATATATTAGATATTTTTATATAAATTTTAAAGATTTATTATTGCATCGAAACATATAAAAATGTTTACCAATCTGGCTAAAGTTCAACTTGGTAAAATAAAATGGTTGACTTTTTATATTTGAATTGTTTTTAAATTCCCTCCTTTCTATGAATTTTCGTAGGAATTTATAAAATAGATCATTGGTTGACTCTCTAAATCAAAATTATTTCAAATACCCTCCTTGCTGTGAAATTTCTAGAGAAATTTATAAAATAAATCATTTTCACATTAGAACAACTGAAGTATCTATAAGCACAAACAACTTCTCAAATGTATTCCTCCAATATATCTAGGGCACTAGACAAGAAGATAATCGATCTTCTCATATGTTTATCGATGCTTTATGTCTTATATGTGGATTTCTTAAAAAAGATTACAAAATCTTATTAAATCTTTCACTTCTTTAATTTAGCCAATTTTTTAACATATGATTTGCATATTACAACCTCATCTCTTTTGAGAATTCCCCTTACACGTCTTATAATCTAGCCTATATTATAATTGAAATTAAATAACGAAATGCATAATATCGATTTCTCCTCTTCCTCACAAAAAATGATCTCATCTCTTGGCATCAAGGAAGTCTCTTTCTCAACTATATCAAACTTGGCACAATTCTCTTCAGAATAATAAATACATCCTTTTCTAATAAAAAAAGTTAATCTACTCAATCCCAATCTTATTGTATTCCAACTTAGCTCTTATCATGTTTTCATTCATTCTATGTGGATTATCAATTTCTTTAGGGTACGTTTGGTTCGTGGGTTATCTAGAGGAGGATAACCCGTTTTTGTGTTTTGGTGTTTGGTTGGTGGGTTTAGAGTTGGGAGGGTTTGTATGATGTGATTGTATTGAAATTTGAAAAAAGTGGGTAGTTATTATGATATGATTATATTGAAATTTAAAAAAGTGGGTAGTTGTTGTGATGTGATTGTATTAAAGTTTGGAATAGTGAGTAGAAGTTGAATATTTTATGATTTTTAGATGATATGATAGTATAATATATATTTTTTTTGATGGAAAGAGAGTGGGCCCCACTAATGAGTTAGAAATATGGGTTTTGAGGGTAACTCACCCAAAGTGGGGATAACTCCCAACCGAATGCCCACTTAGGATTATTGATAAATTTCACCCCCCTTTGCATTGTTTTTATCACAAAGGTTGTAACACAATGCCTTGTAAATGACTTTAACAATCTAATTTTGAAGTGTCTTACTTTGGGGGACATTCAATAGAGGATTAAGGAAAGGGATAAGACACTATTTCTATTTTTGGAGGAAGATGATAAGGTGGAATGATGGGGATAAGTGGCAATTATTTGTTATTCTTTGTTCGGTAGGAGGTAGTGGATAAGGAGGTTTAAGGAGATTACATTAGATGAGATTGTCAGATAAGTGGTAGTTATTCACTTGTTTGTATTTTTTTGGCGGGAGAAGCTTATGGTGGATGAATAATGAAGGGAACTTTTTTCTTTATTTTAACTTCAAAACCAAAACATTGATCATGTGCATATATTCTTCAAATGAATATCTTCTTATTGAACCACCCACTCCTGATTTAGGGGGAATAAGTAGGTAAAAATTTATCCTCTTATATTCATTATTAAATCAAGGAAGAAAAAAATATCTTCAAGAAGACAGAAGAAAGATGTGGAAAAACGCAAGCAAAAGTTGAACTCCCACCACCCCCGCGCTCTCCTTTCCGCCGAACACTGGTCAAAGAACCCCTTCTCCCCTATGGACTGCCGGTGCGGCGCCTGTACCTGTTACCCTTCGGCTCACGCTGCCGCTCCGTCGCTGCCGCCCGAGCACTCGGCTCTCTCCGTCGCCGCGAGATTGGTCGCGGCGACCATCTCCGGTGCCCTCACCTGCTTCTTTGCATTGGGTAAGGACCAGATTCAACCACAGCTCCTGGATCCGCGATGAGGATTTCGTCTACTGTTGTTTCGGTCGGTTACCACAGCCAGCTTGTTTGGACGATTTGACCGCGGCTATATCTGTTGTTTGTTTGCCGTTCTACTTACGTTTGTTTATGGCGGCTGAATAGCTATATTAAACCGTTCTAACTTCTAATATGCTATGAACTGCCCATCCCCAATTCGCAGCTATAAAAATGCCCTTGATGACGAAACATGCGGCTGAAACGCTGAAACAAATGCGCAACTTAGCAACTAATTAACAACCGGATTGCGCGAATGGTGGGCGAGTCACTTAAGCAAACGAACCCATGTTCGGGTCTGAATCGGAGCCTATGATAGCAGATTTTGATTCCTTGCAACCGATCACATTATCGAGTTTTGGTCTTGCCAAATATCTAAAACAGGGTGTTACACCAAGTTCTGCGGATTTCCCGGTTGGATGTCCCATGCTAAGTTAATCTTGAATGAATGGAGATGCAACTTAAGTGTGTTTACAAGTGATTTTGAGTGAATTCTAAGATGATACAGGATTGTTTTGTGTCATGATAAAGGGGCTGACGGTTTTTTTAAGAATGATGTGATTGCCTGTGGTGCGAATTAGACAGTGATGCTAATTAGCTCTATTATTTAAAAAGAAATCAAGATATCTTTGAGATTTGCCTGTTGTATGAAGAAATTGAGCAGGTTCATGACACCTAATAGCTAAAATGAGATTTGTATGCGATTTTTCCCATCGTTTTGTCAATTATTAGAGCAAATATTATCATGTACCGAACCACCACATGCTTGGGAGAAATTCCTCCATCTGGTGTGATTGTGATAGTTCTCGGAAAGATGTCTTTTATAGATAATTTTTTTGACATGGTGCTGGCATTCTTGTCAGTGGAGAGCTTACTCTGATTGTTTTAAATTGCCTAGCAGTGGGTGCTTTTCCTGGAGCAATAACCGGTGCTATAGCAGGACGGATATCCAACAGTAGTGTGTTCCGAGGAATGATATTTGGAGCTGTTGCAGGATCCATTCTTTCCATTGAAGTTCTGGAAGCTGCTCGTTCTCATTGGTATTCGGAGGAGCAAGGGTCGGAAAACTCATTGTCGATGGTAAAAGTTGTTTTATGGAACATCTCTTCATGTCTTTCACAGACTCCGGTGCAACCATCTCCACCCACACTGTCATCATTATGATGGCCACTCAGGAAAACGTTTAATGGTACTCTAGAACATGTGATTATAGTTATACGACTAACACAAACACTATGATACAAACAGGAACGTTTGGACAGGGGGGTTGAAGTGGATAACTTTAATTGTAAGAGAAAGGTAATCAGCAGGTAACCCTTAATATGACATTTGATGTTTGCTAAGTAAGATAGAGTGAGAAGGGGATAAAGTATCATAAGTAAGATAGAGTGAGAAGGGGATAAAGTATCTTAAGTTTGATATTTGTATTAAATGTTAATTAGAATAGAAAATAGATTTCTTTGCTTGGTAAGATAGATTACTAGTTGGTTGGAGGAAAATGAAGGAGCAATTAGAGAGAAATGGTTCTATCATGATCGATGTGATTGGATGTGAGACTAACATTGGTGTATGCTGGAGAGGTTGGAGAAGTTGGAGAAATAATGTATAGTTCAACCTTTAGGTGTTCAGGAGATTAATCCCTGGCTAACCACCTCAATCCACTATTTAAATGCGCACTGTTTAACTTTGGTAGTGAATGAGATGGAAACACTAAGTTTTTTTTTTCCATTTTGAGGGCTGGGGCATATCCAAAAAGGGGGGACATATAGGGGCTTTGTTCCTGCGAAAACGCTAATTTACTTATATGTCCTTTCAGGGACTAGGTTGAAAATAAAAGGAATATTAACCATATTCAGAAATGATATCTAGAATCAACAATTCAAAAAAAAGTGCCACACATACTGTTATGAGAGGTAGATTTCAAAAAAAAATACTGTTATGAGAGGTGAAGAGTTGCATAACTGAGATATCTGTTAGATTCCAACTAGACCAAGTTATAAATGTCCTTGTTTCATCACACATCTTTAATGACGGGAATCAAATTTATTAGGGGGATATATAGTAGTTCCAATGCTACACCTTCAACCACTCGGCCATCTTTTCGATATAATCTTATTATTGACCAAAAATCGAATAAATAACAGGTCATTCATATTATTGCAGTACATATGCAATCGATCAATCAATTCGAATTGAAATAAAAAGACTCAAATATATAAATAAAAAACGAATCAGGTTCTGAGGTTAAAAAACACAATTTTTTAAACAAAAAGAAGGGGTTTATCGCTTGTGCCCTTAACTTATGCAATATCAGTTATGCCCTTCCTTTTTGGTAATATTAGTTGTGCCCTTGTATTCTTACAATATCAAAATATAACATAAGTATTTGTTAGTTCAAAGACCTACAAAAAGTAACCCCATAACCAAACTAAGAAAATAAATGGCTAAAATGAAGTAATTTCAAGCATGAGTATGAATGTAAAGTTATTGCTACCAGTAAACGTAACTAACGAATGGGGTCTATTAGCCAGCATGGTCGACTTTACATTCACATAAGCTACCTTCATCATTCAGGTGATTAGAGGATATTGGAGTCAATGATCTTCTCGAAAGATGAAGTGGAAGCAGTATGGGTTGTAGTTTAGAGGTATAGACAAGACTAGGCTAAGCTGAAAATTGCAATAAATGAAGGAGCTACTATGGAGAAGCAACATCGGTCATCCATAGTTAGTTGAGGATAATCGAACAGTTTGGGGACACATAATAGACTTAGAGTACTCTGATAGGTCATGTCAGTAGTAGAGTAGCCATCATGACCAATTGAAGCTTGATTGGTTATAGGAGGTTGGCCAAACTTTATGCAACATCCATCATATGGATGATTGTTCCACTTGCATACAACACATGAGGGATGATACATTTAGGTCCACTGCCACGTCCTCAATGACAACATCTACTTCATGCACCTAATTAGCATCTACCTCCTCATTCATTGAAGATGACACCCATATAACTCTATGTAGAGGACGATGGAATAGGAAACATATATTGAGTTGTTGGTTAAAGATGACACACGAAGAAATCGTGTCGACAAAGAGAAATGGTTCCTTTGTTGTATGATAACGGTGACTCAAACGAACAAGAAACATGCAAGCATGTTAAAATTAACATGCCTCTGGGTCCACTTGAGACAACATGCATGCTAGAAAATCACCAATTCTTCCTAATGACCATCCATATGAGTACAATACTAGATAACAATGAAATCTACCTAGGGATACTGACCAAATCCTTATATAGACCTGATGGGAGTATGTATGAGAAATATTTGTGGCAATCTCCTTATAGTGGAGATTTGTCGCAATCAATTGCTGAACACCATTGGTGAGCTAGTTTATGAGATGGTAATATGCCTATAGCCAGGTCCCTAGTCTATGTTGGTCTCCTTGAGAGGATCCTTCATAAGGTCATAAATCATCTTCTATCAGCGAAATGACACCACCTTAAAAGCTTGTGACCAATGTACATAGTTTTTGGCATCTTTTAGTTTGATAGAGGTGCTTTGCACAAATATGGTCATGGTAGAGTCAATTAGCTTTGTTTCTTGAGTAATCCTCCTAGTCATGGTGATTACGACAATGAAATCGGTCTTGGATAAAAAGCTTTATCCTAAACGAGGTTTACAATAAGAATCGTGAACCATAGAAGATATGCTTGCATGTGGCTTAGTGTGTGTGAGCAATGAGGCATAGGGTGCCTACACCAGAGAATTGATGTAAAAAGATCGTGTGGAAGGACCTTGTCTTCGAGTTCCAGATGATCCTGCAAGACTACTGGACTACGAGTAGAAACACTCGACATTGTTGATAAGCACCACAACCCCTATTTCACATTAGTCGCCTCTATTTTGCAATAGTCAATCAACTAGTTAGTTGAACTATGCAGTTCATGGTGTGATCTAATAGAATTTAACTTTTTTGATCAATATTCAGTTAAATTGGACTTACGATGGTTATTGAATAATGATTTTTAATGTTATTTGTTTTTCAAAATGATTTTAAACTTAATTTGGTAAGAAGCGCAATGTTTATTGAACTAAATTTGTGCTTTTATATTCTAACTAATCCACAAGCCCCTATCTTTTGCTCCACGAGACTGCTTCATGCGGGTGTGCGTGGGGATTGAGGCTTTAATGAGGAGATTCTTTTGGCCGGATGGGAGACATGTAAGGAGGGGGGTTCATTTGGTGGATTGGGGCAATGCGACAATGTCGAAGAGGATGGGCGGCCTGGGGAGTTCAACGGGGGGGTGGGGGGCGAGATGAACAAGGCATTCATGGCGAAATGGGTGGTTCGAGTATGTGGAAAATTCGAGGACCTTGTATGTCAGCTGACGAGGAAGATTTATGGGGTGTCCTTGTCGTTGGCAGTTGTTCCGGACCTGTTGCCGTCATCCTTGTGGAAGGGGATCATCGAGGTAATCCCGGAGCTGGGACTGAAGCTGAACCCGATTCTTGGAGATGGGTCTGGTTTTCATTTCTTGCGTAATGATTGGATGTGGATGGAGCGTTGGGCGAACGCTTCTCATGCCTCATGCAGTTCGTCGGGAATAAGGAGTGGTGATGCAGCAAGTCTGGGTGCATAGGTCATGGTCTCCGGCTGTCTCTTCGGGCTTGTCGGATCAGAGGGTTGGTTATTTCTTAGCATTGTAGGTGGATTTGGCACGGATGGAGGGACCGACGACTGGCAGGGATCATTTTGTTTGGGGAGATGGGAGATTCTCGATGAAGAAGGCATACCGTTTTTTGGTGGAGGCCAGTCAGGAGGTGGATGGGGAGGTTGCTAATGATTATATCTAGATTTGGAGAAGCATGGTGCCGAACCGTATCAAGATATATCTTTGCTTCTCCAGCTTGGTAGAATCCTCACGCATGTTCGCAGGAGGCATGTGTTGGCGTGGAGGTTGATCTTTGTGTCAGATGTAGGGCGGTGGTGGAGGACGCAAACCGCTTGTTCTTCTCTTGTCCATCCTCATCCAAGATTTGGAGCAAAGCAAGCATCTCATGGATGGGTGGTCAGGCCTGCGCTAGTTTTTGGAGAGGAGTTAGATCGGTGGTGGTTATGGACACGAGGATAGTGCTTTCCCTTTTGCGCTCCTTTTGGGCGATTTGGTGCGCTAGAAACAATGTTATTTTTGGGGGGAGAACTTGTTACAATTAGAATGCCATTGAACACTGTACCGTAGAGTGCTATGTTCATCGTGAATAAAGTAATACTTTGTAACGCATTATACTTCTTTTTTTAATATACACTTTTTGAGGTGGACCCCAATTTGGGATGCCGCCCTTTCCCTTTAAAAAAAGGGATTTTATCACTTGTGCCCCTCCGAGATCTTGCAATATCAGTTATGCCCCTATCTTTTTGGTAATATCAGTTGTGCCCCTCACTTCTTTCTCCGTCATCAGTTGTGCCCTTCCGTCAGATTAACCGTCAATGAATTAACTTAACCATGATTTTTTCAAACAAGTATGGTTAGGAAGGGTATGATGGTCAGAATAATTTTTTTTGATGGTCAGAATAATGGGATAAGCTTCATCCTCATAGGGCGGGATAGAAGCTCCGTCGCACGCTACTGATTCTTCTGCCTACTCCATCCCCATCGGAGCGTCGAGGGTCCTGGAGGATGACGTGCTGCCGGACGGGGGCAAGGGCAGGGTGAGGAGCAGTGGGAGGGGAGGACGCGACGGTGGCAAGGGCAGGGGCGGATTGAGCAGCAACGGAAGGGGCACAGGGGTGACGGGGGAGCAGTAGCGCGCGGAGAGGGGGAGGGAGGAGGAGGGGACAGCAGCAGCGGAGGGGGCGCGGGGGGGGGGGGGGGGGCACGGGGTGAGCAGCAGCGGGAGGGGGGTGCGTGGGTGGCGGGGGCAGGGGTGGGTTGAGCAGCAACGGGAGGGGGCGGGGGCCCATAAGAAACCAAGTCGAAGATCCAGACTATCGTCATCCGTTGGATTTTACTAATCGACAGCCTTGATTTCATGTCGCATCTGGCGCATATTCCATCAACCAATCCGCATGTGCCGTCTCCCGCCAAAACGGACGAGGAAGAACAACTTGCCGTTCCAGACGTAGCGATCGAATTGGAATAGGAATCTATGCAGAATATCCGAAATCCCATTCCGCTCCAATATTCCAACCGACGTCATGCAGAAGTTTAGAAAAGAAGTGAGGGGCAGGGGCGGGTTGAGCACCAGCGGGAGGGAGCGCGGGGTGAGCAGCAACGGGAGGGGGTTGCGGGGGTGGCAGGGCCGCGGGGGGGGGGGGGGGAGAGGGGGAGGAGGCAAGGGCCGAGGGAGGCAGGGCTCAGGGGGCCATGGAGGAGCCGGGTCGAAGGTGCGAGGGCCGGGGGATGAGGTGCGAGAGCCGGGGAGGAGCTCGGGGCGGAGGGATGGCTGAGGGCGGTCGAGAGGAGCCGCTGGAGGAGCAGGTGGCTGGGAGAAAGAAAGAAAGGGAGAGGAATAGGATGGGAGATGAAGAAGAAAGAGTTGGACATTTCAATCCATTCTTTTCAATTAATTCCACTTGTATCCTTGAAGTTAACGTCCGTTTGTATTAGGATTGGACGAAAACTAACCTAAGGGGCACAAGTGATAAAATGGGAAGAAGTGAGGGGCACAATTGATATTATCAAAAAGATAGGGCATAACTGATATTGCGATATCTCAGAGGGGCACAAGTGATAAAATCCTTAAAAAAAACTAATAATCGGATATCTATTAAATATAAGAATATATCTATTAAGAATAAATTTTACATTTAATATAATGAAAAATACAATATATAAGAATATATCTATTAACAATAATTTTTACATTTAATATAATAAAATACATAATGAATATTTATTATACAACTAAATACTGATTATTCTAAGATCCGTCCCAACTGAGTATCGAGTAGTGATTTGCGCAACATCGGCTGGTCATGAAAACAACAATGGATGAAAATGAAAGAGTAATGTGTGAGCACTGATAGAATGGGGGGGGGGGATGGGTGGGGACGATACTAGGTGTGAGTGTTGAATGTGGTGGAGGGGTTGACAACAATAACAACAGTGTTGGATTAAGGTTTTAGTGGAGGGAAAAGAGGGTTATTTGGGTGGGCTCTAGACCATTGGTCTAGGACTGATGGTTCTCTTATATCAGGTTGGGAGAAATGAGTAACATTTCTTTTATGAAACATAAGGATCCTCTTACATATAAGAAAGGGGGGGGGTGTTTCCTAGGTTTATGTGAAGTCTAGATAGGTGGAAAGAAAAAGGAAATTACAAATAAGTACTAAATAAGTAATTCTCTCTCACATGGAATATGGTCTTATCATAGTTTCTTTTATTGTAAAATATGAGTACAGATGTGGACCTTCACGTGCATTGTCGATGCTCTGATTTTCGGATCTTTTCAGTATGTTTTTTTTCACTTGTAAATTATCTGATCTGAAAATTTACCAACCATTTCCTAATTTGCTTCAGGCTGAATTCATAGCTGACTCCCTTCATGCTAGGCTAAACCAAGGGAGACCTCCTATGGGATTTTTCCCGAATAGGTGGCAGGTAAGCGGACCATTTGCTAGTATTTCATTTTGATATTCTTTGTGAGAACTTGGTTCACAGGGGAAATGGAAAAATGTCAGTTATGGCATAAGTAGTCATTCATTTCTCTATAAAGAGAGAAGACCTTGATTTTTATGTTTGGCAATAGCCTTCTTGTGTTATTTTTTTTGCAATCAAAAGCTTAGGTGGTGATATGTAATTGGATTATGAATATGGAAGAACTACTATGGAATCCCAGTTGAAGTGGGAAAAACATGGTTTTGGTCGGACCATGAGCACATGTTCACTAGATTGATGTCAATTTATGACACAATCACGCATTGAAAATCACTCATATGCAATGATTTCTGGGTAATTTGAGATCATTGATATTTTATTTTTAGATAAATTGAAACTATAAGTTAGTTTAATAAATTTAAGGATATACTAGAAATCAATCATTTAGGTTTTATTGGATTTTTTATTTTGGGTTATTGTTTCCTTTTTGTAAGTTTACCCCTTGTATATAAAAGACTGGTTTTACTTTTTGTAAAAGACAAGTCATTTGAAATAGAAAATTGTAGTTTGGCTATGGTATCCTTCTTTTTCTTATATATTTCTATGGAATCCAACTCTTCATCCTAACTTCTTCCTCCCCGAATTTCATTTGCATCAATTGGTAATAGAACATAGTTACCAAAATATCTTTACGATTTGACGATCTTATGGAGTACAAGAGGAAGAAGATGATATAGGGAAGCATAATTTACACACCATCTTCTTCTTGTTAAAAAAATATTTACAAGTTATTTTGAGATACAATATTCATTTTTCAAGATGGACTCATGTCTATACATCTAAGGTAGGCGTAAAATGATACAAGAAGAAAATAAAAATCTCAAAGACAATCCAAATCTCTAGCATTTCTTGAACTTTTATGAGGAAACCTCATTGGATTCCGATGTGTCACCATTGAAATCTGATCCGAGCAGATTAGAAGCACATTTCAAGTCTGCATCTCTAGCTCCATCGTCAGTCCTTTCGGAATCCTTAGTGCGCGACCATACTCCTCGTCTCTAGCCAACTAATTATGACAACTGTTTTGGGACACCATTGTTCAACGATCATCTCCTGTAGGCATCTTTGCATGTCGCCACCTCTGTGGTTGTCTGTAGCCTTATGATTGTCCATGTTCCTCCTTTGAGTTATGTGTAGAAAAACCTAGCAGACCAAACAAACGAGGAAGCAAGCAATGAAACAACCATAATACAAGATGCACGAGGTTCACCTTTAAGTAGGTTATTCCCCGACGTGGTGGTGGAACCCTTTGTTGTAAAATGGTAAAATGTTAATATACATGATGAAGAAAAGACCTAAGCTTGAGGGAGTTTACATAACACTCTTGGGGAAAGATCCCTTGAAATAGATGGATCCACAAAATCGAATGCGTAGGACACTCGAAAACTAATTGTTATTTCGAGTCAATAGTGACTTTGTAACATCTGTCTATCTCCTCCGTATGCTTGAGAAAATTGATGCCCTAACGACCTCCATCTACTTTGCCTCGAAGTATTCATGTCAAGATTACGACGACCTTCGTGCAATCTGTAACCTTACAACTACCAAAGGACGTCTCCTCGTAAGTGTAAGGCCTATGTGTCTGCATCAAGCAATGGTTGATGCTAATCTCCCTTAAGCAAATTGCATCGAGTGAAGAAGTATACCACGTTTTGCGTGGACCCTACAAGATGCTTCACCACTACCGATGTCTTCAACTCCTTAGTGCATACACACCTGAGAAGGATGTCGGCACGTCATCTCCCTGTATCATTGTTGGCGCTTGTTGACCATGTGTCGCCTCAAAGTGAATGACCCAAAGTCCTCCCCAACAGGCCATCAACAACATGACCGACCATAGCAAATACCACCCTTGGATAGCCCAAAGTCTTTTGCCATATGCATCATTGTAGGCAAGAAACCATAACAGTTGTTGATTTCTTCCTCTACATGGTAATTGTGATTTCATGTCTCGAGAGATGAATCATCAATTTATAAAGGAGCCGCCATCACCTTTCAAGGGGGTTTAAATTGGTAAATTGGGAAAGAAATTACCTTCTTAGTTGGAGGGATGCAAAAGTTGCAGATGCAGATTTCTTCACATAAACACTTGCAAACGGAATGTTGAAGGGAAAATATATCTTAATTACAACCAACTCATTGGTAGGGATGAGCATGGTTCAAGCCTTATAGGGCCTATGCCCATATAACAAATCGAACTTTGGGCTTAATTGAGACTCAATGTTTTTTGATCACTATCCAAGTCCGACCAAATTTTTATGGGTCAAGCTTGGGTCAGATCGGCCCATATATTCAATGGCATTTTCAAAATTTTCCACTTTAGTTGTTATAGTTGGTCAAATTGCAACTATAACTTTGCCACTTTATAGAATCTATAACATTTGATATTGTAAATTTGTAATGTAACAAGAAACTAAAACATACAAAACTTAATGGAAATGAAAGTATTGCAAGCATTTTAATAAATGTGGAATCAAGATTCAAAACTAACCTCCCAAAGATGATCCGTCAAATGAAATTGATCGAGATTGGTAGATGAGAAAACCCAACTGACAATAAATAAAACTGGAGAGAAGCCGATATCCCATCATCCAATCCAAAGTAATTGCAGTTATCTGGGTATTAGTGCCCAAAACTAACTTCCTCAATAAGTTTTTTTTGATGGAACTTCCTCAATAAATTGACTCTAAACCATCCACTAATCCTAAAAAAATGCCAACCTAAAACCTCAACTTGGCTAAACTCTTGGAGGTGTTGACATGAAATATATTTAATTCAGTTCCGAGTTCTCTAACGCACAATTCAAGGTCAAATGCATGGCCCTTCTTGCTCACGTTGCAAAGAAATGAGGATCACACTAACTATTCTCCAATAAGTCAAGGAGATTTAGGTGGAATGTTCGCAGCTGATGAGAGCTCTTGGAGAGGAGGATGGCGAGTGCGAGAGGTGCGAGTGCGAGCGGTGCTGGAACCTCCGGGGGGCGAGGGAAGAGCAAGGTTACGACGGTGTGGAGAGCAAAGGAGAAGGGGAGCGGCAACGGCGAAGCTGATGGAGAGTGGACGGTTGTCTCTCACAAGAAGCCGGGGCGTCGATGTTTCCGCTGCGGGGAAGGCAGTATACTGCATCGGTCTGTCTGTTACCACCGAGGTGTTTCTCATGCGGGAAGGTTGGTCATCGGCAGGCTTCTTGCATGGGTGCTGCCTTTGCAGCGGCCTGTGCGAGGAACCCAAACAGAAGACAGACTTCATTCCAAGGTGGAAGCTCGGGTGGCGGGTCGGCTGCGGTGCGTCAAGGAGGGCCTACCTTTGTAGAAGTGGTTGACAAATCATCATCGCGGGGCGAGGAGCAAAGCGCGGAGGGCCGTGCTCATGCAAGCGGTGGGGCAGAAGGAGGAAGACTTGCTTATGAAGGTTTTGCTAACATACATGGTTCAAACGTGCATGGTACAATGTTGCATGCGATTATCGGCATCGCGGTTAGAGATGTTATCGATGTGGAAGGGCTCTCCTCGCATCTTCGTGGTTTCTTCGGTGCTCAGTTCGTGGGAGACGCGGTCTTGTTGGATAATAGGCGTTGCTGCTTTCGAGGCTTATCGGAGGCTCAGGCGGGAAGGCTGATTCATAATGGAGACGTTGGGAACGTGGTGTGGAGAAGGATGCTATTCGGTGATGAGTGTTGCAAGGACCTGGAAGTGTGCGTGGCTACGGTCAGGGGAGTTCCTTTCCTTTCGCGGTCGGTTGGCTGTTTGCGTAGGGCCCTGATGCGGTGGGGTTGTGTTCGGGAAGTCCTTGATGATGGACTTCGGCCAGGTACCCCGATGGAGGAAACAAAGGTCCTGTTCGAGTGCACCACGTCTTTCCTTGACAAGTTTGGAGGTCGCTGCGAGTTTGCGGAGCTGATCGTCGGAAGGTACTCTTTTGCGATCGAGTTTTCCATTGATGACCCTCCGCCTCCTCCGGCGGTGTCGTGACCGATGGTGGCGTCGGGGAAGGCGGGAGTCGAAAGGCCGAGGGACGTGTTGGGCTCGTCGCTGGCGGTTGGTTTTCCGAGGCACCCCTTCGGTGGAAGCGCTCGCCTGGCTGTTGGCGCACGGCGATTCGAGAACTCCACTGAACCGGTTGGTTTTTCGTCTGACACATTCCATCTGCAGGGTGACGTGGCCAAAGGGTCTCCTGAACAGTTTCCGCTGGTGGCTTCTTCGCTTGCGGTGCTCTGCTACTCGGGTATTGCTTCGGATCCGGGTCATCACTTGGGCGGTCGGTCTTCTTCATGGCTTCTCCCGAATCCGGGCGGTGATTTTGGACGGTCCGACACAATGAGTGTCCTCTCCATCCCTTCTTATTCGGGCACTCCTACGCAGGTCATCCCCCCTTGGAGTTTTAGACATTCTTGAAGGCGCACCACAGCGTCTGCCAGCTGCTGCTCCGGTGGTTATCCTCGATGAAGTCGGGGCCCGGGATTTGAAGCCACCCGTCGTGGGAAGCTCCGGCCTGATGGCGGCCGAGGTGCGTGAGGTCGAGGAGCGCCCTGCACGGGGCGAGGAGCGGGAAGCGGGATGTAGTGATAGAAGAAGTGGGAAGCGATATAGAAGGAGGAGCAAGTCAAGGGCTCCTAGAACGCAATCTGGCCCGCGCCCCCCTTTCATGATTGCTGTGGCGGCGGCTGCCGGGGTCGCTCAGGTGCAGGGGCAACACGCGGTTCCTAAATGAAGATACTCTCTTGGAATATTCGTGGCCTGGGGGATCTGGAAAAGCGGAAAGTTATGGGATCTAGAGTAATTGAACGGGGCTGTGATATCGTCATGTTGAAGGAAACTAAGTTGCACTCGGTTTCGGGGAGGGATTGGGCGGCGTGCGGAGCTGGTGGTATTGATCAGTTCAGGTCTTTGGACGCCTCGGGGGCTTCGGGTGGGTTGCTGGTGGCATGGCGCTCGTCGTTGTGGTCGTGTACCTCGGAGATCCTGGGGAGGCATGTGCTAACGACGTTCCTGGTTGGTATTACCTCTGCGGAGCATTTGGTGGTGTCCTGTGTGTATGGACCTTGTGATGGTGGGCGGAGGGGGGAGTTGTGGGAGGATCTGGTGGAGGCTGGGAGGGCGGTGGGGGGGGCCCGTGGGTGGTGGGCGGGGATTTCAACGTAACTTTGTTATCATCCGATAGGCCCGGTGGGAGAGGGGGCCAGGACTCGGGCTCCGTGGATTTCGCTGAGACTATTGACTCGCTTGGCCTTGAGGTGTTGGACGCTGAAGGCGTCGCCTATACTTGGAGAAACTCTAAATCGCGGTCATGACTGGATCGGTTCTTCGTCTCAAATGAGCTGCTGGAGATGTTTCCCTTGGCCTCGGTGGGGCCCAAGCCTAGATCTTGGTCCGATCATACCCCGCTGATTTTTTGCTCTGGGGACACCCCGGAGCATAGGGGGCTTTTTCGATACGAGAATTGCTGGTTGCTTGAGGACGGCTTCAGGGAGCTTGTTGCGGTGCACTGGGCTGAGGCGACGCCCTCGGGTTCTGCCACGTCAAAATTTGTCCAAAAGCTTGAATCTTTGAGGAAAAGGCTTGCGTGTTTCAAAAGGGATACGAGGGCCGCGAGGTGCGTGGCTAGAAGGGCCGCTGAGGAGATCATTACGGACCTGGACGCGATTGAGGATGTGAGGCCACTTGTTCCGGCTGAGCTGGAATCGCGGGTGAAGGCTCGGAAGGCGGTTACACTGGAAGATAAGAAGCGTGTTGCTGAATGGAGGCAGCGGTCGAGAAGCACCTGGTTGAAGGAGGGGGACGCGAATACTGCGTATTTTCATCGTATTGCTAATGGGAGGCGCAGGGCCAATGTCTTGAGTTCTATTACTGTTGGTGGGGTCATGGTGGATGGGAATAAAAGCATGGGCGAGGCTATTGCGAATCATTTCAGGGATGTATCCACTGAGGTCATCTCTCGGCGGTGGAGATGGTTAGGCCGTGATTGTAGGTTGGTTGAGGCGTCTGCTTGCGAGGCACTGGTTTGTGACGTCACTCTGGAGGAGCTCAGGGATGTCGTGTGGGACCTTAACGGCGACGCTGCGCTGGGCCCAGATGGGTTCTCGATTTCTTTCTACAAGGATTTCTGGGACCTTATTGGTCAAGAGGTACTTGATGTGGTTCGGGAATTCTGCAATGGAAATAGGGGTTTTGACCGTATCAATAGGGCGCTTATTGTTCTGCTTCCCAAACGTTTGCCGCCGACTTCCATCGATGACTATCGCCCCATTGCTGTCTCTAACGCCATTTATCTCATCACGGCCAAGGTGTTGGCAAGGAGGTTGGTTGGCATCCTCGAGAGCTTGATTTCCCCTGCGCAATCCGCGTTCGTGCCGGGCCGTCAGATCTCTGATTGCACGACGATTGCTTCCGAGATCATTACCTATTGGAGGAGGAGGGGCACGAGGGGTATTCTTTGGAAAGTAGACTTTGCCAAGGCTTATGATAGCCTTGATTGGAAATTCCTGTGGTCCGTGTTGAGGAGACTATGCTTCCCGGGGTGGTGGATTTCTTGGATGCGGCGTTGTATCACCACGGCATCTTTCTCGGTGTTGATCAACGGTAGGTCGGAAGGGTGTTGGATTCAGCTCCATAGGGGGGTGCGGCAAGGGTGCCCCCTCGCTTCTCTGCTTTTCATCATTGCGACTGATGTGCTGGGGGACATGGCGACGGGCGTGGTCGGCCATGGCCTATGTAACGGCTTCTCGAGGGGAGAGGTGCATGTGCCGATATTGCAGTACGCGGACGATACTCTTTTCCTCATGGAGGGAGGGGTCGAGGAGGCCAGGGCCATGGCCACGGCTCTGGAGGTCTTCTCGGAGCTTTCTGGTTTGATGAAGAATGACGGTAAGTCCTCTTATATCCCTTTCGGGCAGGCGGAGTGTCTTGCTGATGATTTGGCCACTTCTTTGGCTTCGGTCCGTGCCCCCTCCCTCTGGACTATCTCGGCATACCTCTGGGGCTGGGGAGGGCGAGGCTCGGTGATTGGTTGAGGGTGGTGGAGAAGGTGGATTTGAGGCTGGCGGGTTGGAAAGCCTCGCTCCTTTCGAGGGGTGGGAGGTTGGTTCTGGTCAAGACGGTGTTATCGTCCATTCCTATTTATTTTCTTTCGTGATGCAAGCTCCCTAAGGGGATCCAGGAGAGGCTTGAGAGGAAGATGCACGCTTTCTTGTGGGGAAATGCCTCTTCTGGGCGCGCGGGGGTCCATCTTGTTGGATGGGAGGATGTCACTCGGAAGAAGATGTGGGGAGGTTTGGGGGTGAGATCTCTTCAGCAGATGAATGAGGCGTTGTTGCTTAAGTGGGCGAGTAGGGTCTGGGGTCCAGATGATGAATTGGTTTGCCGGGTGCTTCGGAGCATATACGGGGTGACGGGCGCGCCCCGGTTGCAGGTGCTCAACATGGCGGCCATGACGCCTTTCTGGCGGGGTGTGATGCAGACGTTCGTCAGGAATCTTAACCTCTTCAGGCCGGTGCCTGGTAGGGGGGACTCTTTTGCTTTCTGGGCCGACGATTAGTCGGGAGCGGGACCTCTTTGTTCTCGGTTCCCGAATTTATTCGCACTGGCGGATAATAAACTTTGTTCGGTGGAGGAGTGCTGGGTTGATGGTTCTTGGTGGCCCTCGTTCTCCGTCATCTTCTCTGACCGGCGCTTTGATGAGTTCTTGGCGTTGCTGGACGTTGTGGGGAATGTGGGTGCCCCTGGTAGGGGTAGAGATCACTGGCTCTGGAAGGAGGGCTGCTTCTCGGTTAGGGGCGCGTACGAGGCCATTTCTAGGCCGCCGCCGGCGGCGTCGGAGGTCCTGAACAGGGACTGTGCTATTATTTGGGGCCTCAATCTTCCGGAGCGCGTGGGGATTTTCCTGTGGCTTCTGAGGCGCAAGATATTGATGACGCGTGATCGGTGCGTGAAACTCCTGGGCATCATTTCCGATAAATGCTTAATTTGTGACAACGCTATCGAATCGGTGGGCCATCTTTTTTTTACCTGCCCTGGGGTATCGCAGATATGGCTGGATGCGGGGATTCTGTGGTGCCGCTCCGACGAGTTCTTGCTTTCTGGAATGCGGTGTATGAAAATAGGGCGAGATCGAGAAGGGAATGACTACACCCAATGGCTATTTTGTGGGCGATTTGGCATAACAGAAATGATTTAGTGTTCTCGGGGCAGAGGTTCTACAAGGAAAATGTGCAGTGCTATACAAGGAGGATGGTAGATGAGTGGTTGTTGCGTTGAGACGCTTGTGTTCTTTTTGTTGTTTGGGTGGTTATCGGTGTTTTGTAACCTACCTACTGGTTTTGTTATAAATATATTTTGATGGGGCGGGCACCTCCGAGTGCTTCCCCCTACCTTGCAGCTTTCAAAAAAAAAGTCAAGGAGATTTAAAAAAGAACCGACTCAATTCAATGATATTCCTAACGCTAAGCAATAGACAATCAGATGTGGGTCGTTTGACCCGATCATTTTGAAAAAATGGGCGTAAAGAAATCTTCATTAAACAAATAGAAACACATTGAACGATCGGAAAACAAACCTACCTTCTTCAAGATTCGTTGATTATAACCATGTTCGAAAATCAAGGAACGAACATCTGCTATCCAAGCAGAGGGGCGGCTGAGAAGGCGATGAGGGGCGACAGAGATGGTAGACTGTGGAGAGGGGTGATGGTTGGGCATGATGTCCGTGGAGAGTTAGGGCTTCAGAGGAGGGCACACAAGGGGGAGGGTGCCTGTTGGGGTCAGGGACTCAGGGGAAGGAGGAGGGCACACAATCAGATTGGGGATTGTGCTATGCAGATTGGGAAAAGGGTACTTGGGTTTTGGACCTTTGGTCCCATCCGATTCCAGGACTATTAGGAACCTGGAAAAGGGAACCTAATAGAAATAGAGTAATAGGGACCATGGACTTGAGTGTGTGGGCCTATTTAGGCCGGGTTCGGGGCCACAATGTATGCATGATACATGGGTCGGGCTTACAGGCTGGGCCTAAAAAAATTTAGGGCTTAATTCTAGGACCCATGCCCGACCCATGTATTTTTTGGGCTTGTGTCGGGTTAGGCCACATAGGACGGACCTCGAGCTGGGCCAGGTTGGCTCGACCTAATGCTCATCCATACTCATCAGGAGATGAGTTTTCAAATGGAGGAGAATTGGTGCAATCATGAATTGAAAAAATGTACAAAATTTGGAATTATGCATCATTTGTGAGTAATTTGTGACCTTTGATTATTTATTTATTTTTTTAAAATAGATTGAGAGCAATTATGGATTTCCATTTTTTTTACTAATTATTTATTTATCAGGAACCAAGGTTTGATTATGATTTTATTTTAGTTTATTGTTTCCTTCGATAAGTTCATCACTTGAATGTAAACAGATCAACATGCTTTTACAAAAAAAGACAAATCATATGTAATAAAGAGTTTGGAGTTTGACTCCCACATTTCCCTCTTACTTTTTTGGAATTTGATTCGTCATCCCATTCCCTTCATTCACCTATGAGGCTAGTCTCATCCTATTCCCTTCCCCTCTTCCACTCAATTCTTGTTTGCGTCATCTAAAGGCCCTATAGAGCCATCGATATTTCTTCATAAGAGGCGAACAATTTTATTTCTCTCTGTAACAAGAAGTCTACCCAAAAAAAGAGTAGAATTACATACCTTGTTTCTGCTTTATAATTTGAAACTCAAACATGTCATGAATGTTGAACAAGGTGTCGAGATTTTTTATACTTCTAGGATCTCTTTGTAGTTAATTTTCTTGGTTCTCTATTTAAGTATATTGTATAGACTGCATTCAAAAGAAGCTATCCACTTGTTGAGAAGAACAATAGATATTTATAGAGCTAAACCTTCCTATGATTTTTATTGATTTGGAGAGGGCTTATGATTCAATTCCACGAGAGTTTTTATGAAGAGTTTTGGAGAAGAGACAAGTACCCGTCCTATACATTATCCTTATAAAGGATATGTATGACAGGGCTTCATCTTGTGTAAGGATCCGGTCTGGAAAGACAAAATATTTTGACATCAGCATCGGTTTGCACCAAGGTTCAACTTTTAGTCCATTCTTTTTTACTTTGATTATGGACGAATTGACTAGTCACATTCAGGATGAGATACGTTGGTGTATGTTGTTCGCCGATGATATTGTGTTTATTTTTTTAAAGCAGGCGTGAGATCTCGAGGTGGGACTCACCGTAAACATTTTATTAATAACATAAAACCAAGTTTATACAATCATAAGAGAGATTGAGTCGACATAAGGCCCTTAAAATGACCAAGTACATCTTCGGCATAAAAACTTTGACCCCAGAAGATATTCTCATTCCTAACGCATCGGATTGCCCAGAGAAGGGTGAAAGCTGGAGAGGCGTCCTCTTGTGAATTGCTACATGTTGATCTGATAGAGCTCCAGAAAGAGGTTCTATCATCAGTCTTGAGCCATTGTATATTGTGATGCCTTCGGATCCGGATGCCCGTTTACACCGCATTCGCACTATTTCATTTACATGTCATCGCACTAAGTTATGAAAATTAGGGAAATTTTTTGACCAAAGGAAAGAATGAGAAAGGATGGAAAAAATATGAGTGTGATGACTAATAATTTATAGTGCCGGTTATGATGACTTTTACACCTAATCGTGCGAGGGCGCCGTGTCCCTCAACTAGGCGGGAGATAGATAGTCCAGTTCGGGCAGCGGCCGCCAAGTGCGCGGTCTATGATCCCAATCCTTTTTCGGTTTTATGCGAGCTCGCAGTGTTTTTACGCCTCGTTGGGATCTCGACTTTTGACCAGTTCCGCTGACCCTCTGTTTTAGGACACCCAGGCGGGGGATCCTCGGTTTTAGTTTTTCGTACAAGCTCGTTTGCCTGTACTAATCAGGCAATGAGCATAACATTTCTCTTGCTATCATTTGTATATTCACATATTGCATGCCTTGGGGGATGGGGTTAAATTATCTTTTCTCCTCTATAAAGTTTGTTTCTGTTTATCTAATCAGTTCATGAAATTTGATATGATGGATTGCACTTTATATACAAATATTACTCTTTATGGTTGGGATGCCTCCGTAGGCATGCGGTGGAGTAAAATACATCCTAACTAAGTTCCCAACACGTCCACTAGCTATTTCAAACAACTGTGGTAGTAGCTCGTAGTCTGATAAGGATGATTTTCATAAACTGGTCTTTTCTCTTTTTCATGAGTTACTGGCGGAACAATAACTAGCTCTGTAGAGATAGTTCCTATTATTATTATATGTTTATGTACCTTGTTTCTATTTCTCTCTTCTATTTAGACGTCCATGTAATTTACCCTTAAGGCCTCTCCCTATATAAGAGAGCCTAGGGTTTTCTTATTAATATAACGAAGACTCCTCTCTTCTAACATGGTATCAGAGCCGCCTTAGGGCTCTTTCCCTTCCCCACCCGCCGCCCCTTCTCCCTTCGCTCTCTCTCGTCTCGCCGCCGCCCCATCTGCGGCTCCCGGCGCTCCTCCGCAACCCCTCTACCATTCCTCTGACTGCTACTCCAGAGCAGCAGAAGACGTTCCGGAACGCCACCATGGTGGGTGTTCTACTTGCTGCCCTCGACCCTGAGTATGATGCTGCACGGTCACAGATCTTAGCAGATGCAGTCATTCTTCCAGTGAAGGATGTATACAGGAGGCTCAGTCGTATCCCAGTTTCTTCCAGCTCTTCTACTCCACCTCCATCTGCGATGGCAGCTTCACGTGGGAGAGGTGGACCACCTTCTTGGCGTGGTCGTGGACGTGGCCGTGGCTCTCAGGGAAGAGGCGGTCGACCTAGTCAGACGTGCTCATATTGTCACAGAACTGGACACTCAGAGGAGACATGCTACTCAAAGCATGGGTTCCCAGCATCTGCACGGGTTGCAGAGCATTCACAGTCTCCTTTACCGTCTGCTGCAGATCATAGATTTGACGAACTCGTGGCTCGTCTCCGTGATATTATGCCACAGTCTTCTGGTGATTCATCTGGTGGCTCTTCCGATATTGCTGCCACAGCCTCAGCCAGTTCTTCCGCCGCTGCCAGTTCCTCAGGTAGATCATCAGCTGTCATACCTTCACATGATATATCTGACTGGGTTATAGATTCAGGAGCTACACATCATCTGTGTCGAGATAGAGGTAGATTACAGGCCTACAGGGCTATTTCTCCAGGTCGCTCAGTGCAGATAGCAGATGGTTCCCACTCACCCCTTGTTGGTCAGGGGGAGGTTTTCTTAACCTCCGCTGTGCAGCTACAGAATGTTTTACATGCCCCTGAATTCTCACTGAATTTGCTGTCTATTAGTCAGATTACAAAGGATTTGAATTGTCGAGCTATATTTGACCCGTCTTCTCTCATTTTTCAGGACATACTCACGGGCAAGGTGATTAGCTGTGGCTCTGAGCAGAACGGTCTATATCGGTTGGTCCGGGAATCCTATGCTGGCATCTCCGCTCACTCTGCTGGTCCAGTCTCACCTTACATTTGGCATCTTCGGTTTGGTCACCTTCCGCTCCAGAAGATGCGCCATCTTCTGCCCCAGATCTCCCCAAGTTCGTCGTTTCGTTGTGAAACTTGTCAGTTAGGAAAGCATCACAGGTCGAGCTTTCCAGGTCGTCAGAGTCGGAGCAGTAGCTCCCCTTTCGAGTTGTTACATATAGATATATGGGGTCCGAGTCGTGTTCCCGATCACCAGGGACACAGGTTCTATCTTGTGGTAGTAGATGACTTTTCTCGTGTCTCTTGGGTTTTTCTTCTGAAGAATAAGTCTGAAGCAGGAGATGTTATTAAAAGTTTGATTAATGAAGTGCAGAATGTTTTTTCTTCTTCAGTCAAATATGTTCGGACGGATAATGCCCTGGAATTTTGTACACGTTCTCTTTCTCAATTTCTATCATTAAAGGGAATTATTCATCAAACCACCTGTGCATATACATCCCAACAAAATGGTGTGGCGGAAAGAAAGCATCGCCATCTCTTGGATATCACTCGTACCTTATTGATTCAAAGTTGTGCTCCTATTTCCTTCTGGGGGGATGCTGTTCTTACTGCATGCTATCTGATCAATAGAATGCCGTCCTCTGTCCTTGGAGAGAAGATACCCATCTCTCTTATTTTTCCAGACAAAGAGCTCTTCTCACTGCCACCTCGTGTCTTTGGTGCTGTGGCGTTTGTTCATCGTTTGTCTCCTGGACTTGACAAGCTCTCTCCAAGAGCTGTCAAGTGCGTCTTCGTTGGGTATTCAAGAACCTAGAAGGGATACCGGTGTTATGATCCTACTACCAACAGGTACTTCGTTAGTGCGGATGTCACCTTCTTCGAGTCGGTCATGTTTTTCTCGCCAGCCGGGGACAGAATGGTACCATCCACCACCGCTGATGATATTTTGGTTCCACCACCAACTACCTGTCTTACACCTGACTCGTCTCCTGTGTCAGTTCCTATGCCAGCACCGCCACCACCACCTCCACCTCCACCCCCACCCATTCCACGGAGAATCATATCACCATTTCCTAACCACTATACGCGTCGGTCAGGTCCCGCTCAGACAGCAGATCAACCAATCACTGAGCCTCAGGTATGTTCAGATGATGTTTCTACTGACGGGTCAGGTTCGGACCATATGCAGGATGACTCTTTACAGGTGGACCCCGATGATGATCTGGATGTTCCGATTGCTATTCGGAAACAGAGACGAAAGTGTGCATCCTACCCCTTTGCTTCACAGGTTTCCTTCCACCGACTCACAGGCGATTTCCAGAAGTTTGCTACTGCTTTATCTTCCGTGGACATACCACGGACATACCAGGAAGCCTTGAAGAGTGAATGCTGGAGACTGGCTATGGAAGAAGAAATGGGGGCCTTGCAGTCCCGTGGCACATGGTCTTTGGTCCCTGCACCTCCTGATGCATCAGTTGTAAGCTGCAAATGGGTCTTCACAGTCAAATACCATGCAGATGACACATTGGATAGATACAAAGCACGTTTAGTCGCCCGGGGATTTACACAGACATATGGCGTTGATTACATGGATACATTCTCTCCAGTGGCGAGACACTCGACTCTGCGTATCCTCCTGTCTGTTGCAGTAGTCCGTGACTGGAGCATTTATCAGCTGGATGTCAAGAATGCATTTTTGTACGGGGACTTACAGGAGGAAGTCTACATGCAGCAGCCACCCGGGTTTACTGCTGAGGGGGAGACGCATATGGTATGTAGACTTCACAAGGCTATATATGGACTGAAACAGAGTCCACGAGCATGGTTTCAGAAACTGTCCAACCTAATTGAGCACCAGGGATTCAAGAGGTCCAATACTGACCATTCGTTGTTTGTCCAGAAGTCCTCGGCAGGCACGGTTGTCATAATGGTCTATGTGGATGATATTCTTGTTACAGGAGATGATATTCAGGGCATAGCAAGGGCGAAGGCATTCCTAGGTCGTCAGTTTGTTACAAAGGATCTTGGAACCCTAAGATATTTTCTGGGGTTGGAATTTGCTAGGAATGCACATGGTTTGGTGATGACACAACGGAAGTACATTACAGACTTCCTGGTTGAGACTGGTATGGATGGGTGCAAACCATCAAGCATCCCCATGGACCCCAGCATGAAGCTATATGATGATGATACTGACGAAGTGGATAAGAGGAGATATATAGAGATGGTGGGAAAACTCCTCTACATTACTATAACCCGTTCAGACATTGCATTTGCAGTTAGCCGGGTGAGTCAGTTTATGGAGCAGCCCAGACAAGTTCACATGGATGCTATACACATGATACTGAGGTATCTGAAGTCTACTCCTGGATTAGGGCTACTATTCCGAAAGGGTGCAGACTTATCCATCTCAGCGTGTGCAGACGCAGATTATGCACGATGTCCTAAGGATAGAAAATCAACCTCAGGGTTTGCAGTCTTTGTTGGAGGCTCTCTGGTTTCTTGGAAAAGCAAGAAACAAACGGTGGTGGCAAGATCCAGTGCAGAATCCGAATACAGGGCAATGGCCCAAGCCAGCACGGAAATGATGTGGGTTCGCTCCGTATTAGAAGATCTACATGTAGCAGTACCTCTACCTATGAAGCTTCAGTGTGACAATCAGGCAGCATTGTTCATTGCCAACAATCCAGCTTTTCATGAGAGGACCAAGCATATTGAAGTTGACTGCCATTACACTAGGGACCTGATCCAGAGAGGATTGATATCCACGACCCATGTTAGCTCAGGAGATCAGACTGCCGATGTATTCACCAAGCCATTGCTCAGAGGACCTTTCCAGAGATGTTCATCCAAGCTGAGCATGATCGACATCTATGCTCCACCTTGAGGGGGAGTGTAGAGATAGTTCCTATTATTATTATATGTTTATGTACCTTGTTTCTATTTCTCTCTTTTATTTAGACGCCCATGTAATTTACCCTTAAGGCCTCTCCCTATATAAGAGAGCCTAGGGTTTTCTTATTAATATAACGAAGACTCCTCTCTTCTAACAAGCTCAATGGAAACTAAGCTCAACTACAACCAACTCAACTGTAATCGAGCTCCCATGTAACCCACTCAACTGTAGTTCATCTCAACTTTAGCCAAACTCATTTGTGACTCAATCCAATCTCAAATGTAACTTCTCCAATTTCAATTGTAACTGATTTAGATGTAGCCGTAGAGGATTCATATGTATACATGGATAATTCGGATGTAGCATCGCCAAGTCTGCTGGTGAAAAGTAAACAAAACTCAAGCGGTGAGGTAGCCTACAAAAGGCTCTTTCGTCTCGCCCTCTAAGTGGAAGTACGGTCCAGTAGAGGGATAGGTCTACTCCAAAACTACACCACTGAGATGGGTGAGAGAGACTCCCCGGAAGAGTCACCCTAAAAGAAAAACCAGCCCGACCGGTACGGGCTAACGAGCTCGAAAAACTAAAACCAAGGGTCCTCCAGTCTAGGTACCCTAAAGAACAAGGGTCAGCGAAACTGGTCTTTAAAAGAAAACCTGTAGATCCCAGAGAGGCGTAAAAACTGCGAGCGCTCGCGAAAAAAATCGAGAAAAAGACTGGGATCCTAGACCCGCGCACTAAGCGGCCGCTGCCCTAACCGGGCTTCCTATCTCCCGCCCAGCTGAGGGTCACCGCACCGCACCCTCGTACAGTCAGGTGTAAAGGTCATCTTGACTGGCACTCTTAATTATCAGTCGTCAATGACTTGATCCTTCATCCTTCGTTAATCCTTTATATGGTTGATTGTACAAAATCTAGGTCTTTTTTATCAACAATCTTATTGATATAACTGATTCATCATTGTTTTAACTTATTATCTACCCCATTATTTCTCAATCTCTTCAATGGTTGACTTTACAAATCTAGGTATTTTGTCACTACCTATCTTTGGTGATATGTATAAATAGTAGAGTATACCTAAAAGATTAATTTAAGAAAATGATCGGTCTTTGTGGTCACATGTTATTATTTCTAAAATCATAAGATTACCATCTATACTTTAGATATGGATCTAGCTAGTCTTTATCATTTTGTTTTATATGGTACCTATACAAGAATCATGTCTCAATTGTACCAGTTCCAGTTGAGACATCAAAGGAGGGGTGTTTTCTGATCATTTGCCATAACATCCTATATATATAATAGATTGTATGAATAGTAGACTATACATAATGATCAATTGATTGATGATTTCTTATTCGTAAAGATCTTGAGAAATCATTTGTTGACTTTGAGAGAAGAGTTCTAATATTTTAAAAGATGGATTCTCAGAAGATGTCAATGTTATATAATATAAGGGATTGTCGGGAAGCTATTATATATCACTACGAATCGCGTGGTCATTGCTCGTGTATGTAGCAAAGTAGGTTAGTTCATGGGTCACTCTAGGATGTTGTTATAATGCTGCATATATACATTATGACTGCTTTATGAAAGTATCATCTCTTCCTCAGCAAAGAGTCTGGATTTCACCATTTGTGCGTATGTATATTATATAGGTTTTCCTGTAGACAAGAAACCCATGACAAATTTTAGTTTGTAACTTGGTTGAAACCTCATCACATTGCGCAATAAGAAGCCAGCAGTTGTAGCCATATATCATGTAGAATATGAGTATAGGGCCTTGACTCAAGCAAATATAAAAGCTATATAGATAGATCTTTAAGGGTATATGTTCTTATAGGAGCCTCTACCCATGCAACCAAATTGTGATATTTATACTGCATTATTCGTAGATACAATATTGTTTTCCACCTTGGACCAAACATATGGAGGTTAATGGCGCATGATCATCTTTTCGAGCATGTTCATGATAATCACTCTATGAAGCTCCATGTTAGCAGTTGGAATTCTTGGTTGGTGTGATCTAATGCTTGTTATGTTTAGAATAAGTCACAATCTCGAGCTGTTGTCTACAACTCATCTGTAGGGGGATATGACATTATTTTGATATGAGTTCTGTTCAGTTTATAAGCATTGACATCATCCTTATTAGGATTTCATCCAAAAATAATGCATCTTTAGCCACAAGTGCATCAAAGTATCTTATGATCGACCTTAGGACTCTCTTTATCATTGAAAATAGAATTTGAATATGTCCTTAATGTAAAGAACATGCAGTTGATTAATGTTGGGAAAAATGAACGACTTGTTTATTCCATAAGCCCTAGGCTCTCTTATATAGGAGAGTAGCCTATGGGTAAATTACATAAAGCATACAACTGAAAATAAAAATAACGAAGAAGTACAAGTACTACTCTATATGCGTCAACACTCCCCCTCAAGATGGAGCATAGATATCAATCATGCTCAGCTTGGACGCAAACTTCTGGAATAGGCCTCGAAGTAATGCCTTGGTAAATATATCAGCAGTTTGATTCTCTGAGGTGACTTGAGATGTAGCAATGAACCCCTTCTGAATCATGTCACGTATGTTGTGACAGTCAACCTCAATATGCTTGGTCCTCTCATGGAAGGCTGGGTTGTTTGCAATGAACAAGGCTGCCTGATTATCACATTCCAACTTCATAGGAAACGGTATATCAAGACATAGATCTGTAAGAAGAGCTTTCACCCACATCATTTCTGTGCTAGCCTGGGCCATAGCCATGTATTCAGATTCAGCACTGGATCTAGCTACCACTGTCTGTTTCTTGCTCCTCCACGAGACTAGAGCATCTCCAACATAGACTGCAAATCCTGAGGTGGACTTCCTGTCCTTAGGGCATCCTGCATAGTTTGCATCAGCACACGCTGTGATAGAGATCTCCTTTCCCTTCTTAAATAGCAAGCCTGCACCTGGAGATGATTTTACATATCTCAGAATCATGTGTATTGCATCCATATGAACCTGACGTGGTTGCTCCATGAACTGGCTCACGCGACTCACTGCAAATGATATATCAGGTCTAGTGATCGTGACATACAGTAGTTTGCTTACCAGTTCTCTGTACCTTCTCCTGTCCACCTCCTCTGTGTCATCATCATAGAGCTTCATGCTGGGATCCATTGGTGTCATAGCAGGCCGACACCCAAGCATACCTGTTTCACTCAATAGATCTGTAACATATTTCCTCCGCGACATTACTAATCCATATGGATTTCTAGCAAACTCCAGCCCCAGAAAATATCTAAGGACTCCCAAGTCCTTGGTGACAAATTCGATTCCCAGTTTTTCTTTCGCCTGCTTTATGCCGTGCTCATCATCTCCTGTAATCAAGATGTCATCAACATAAACCATGATTACAATGATACCTCTAGCCGTCTTCTGTACAAACAAGGAATGATCAGCATTGGAGCGTTTGTATCCTTGTTTCTCGAAGAGATCTGAGAGCTTCTGAAATCATGCTCTGGGGCTCTGCTTAAGGCCATAGATAGCCTTATGTAACCTGCATACCTTGGAACACTCCCCCTCAACAGCAAAACCAGGTGGCTGTTGCATATAAACCTCTTCCTGCAAATCTCCATATAGGAATGCATTCTTCACGTCCAGCTGATGGAGCGGCCAGTCTCTAGCAACTGCAACTGACAACAAGATCCGTAGAGTGGAATGACGTGCCACAGGTGAGAATGTGTCAAGGTAATCCACCCCGTATGTCTGTGTAAAGCCACGTGCAACAAGACACGCCTTGTACCTGTCAATAGAGCCATCTGCATTGTGCTTCACTGTAAACACCCACTTGCAGCTCACTGGGTTCACATCTGGAGGTATAGGAACCAAACTCCAAGTTCCTCTGGACTGAAGTGCCTCCATTTCTTCCTCCATTGCTAGCCGCCATCTGCTATCCTGCAGAGCATCTTGATGATTTCGTGGAATATCTACAGCTGACAGTGCCACAACAAATGACCTGAAATCTCCAGATAGCCTCTCAAAAGACACGGATGCTGATAATGGATATGTAACGCAGCTCCTCTTCGACTTGCGTAGAGCAATGGGAACATCTAAATCAGCTGTCGTCTCATCTGGCCCCTGTAACATATCCTGCTCAGAAGTATCGTCAGATCCATCAACAGTAATATTTTCATTACATACCATAGGCGAGCTAGTAGACGAGTCATGACCATGAGCGGGAGGAGGCCTGCGGGTATAATGGAACGGTAGCGGTGAGATAGGTGGTGGTGGTGGTGGTGACGGCATCTGAGGTGGTGGTGCTGGTGACGGCATCTGAGGTGGTGGTGTCATGTATATGGCATCAGTAGATATAGGTGGTAGCTGCTTGTCTCCTGAGGCTGAAAAATACATAACAGATTCAAAAAATGTAACATCTGCACTGATCATATACCGCCGACGCAGAGGATCAAAGCACTTGTACCCCTTTTGAGTTCTGGAGTACCCAACGAAAACACACTTGACAGCCCTAGGAGAGAGCTTGTCAGTACCAGGCGAGAACTGATGGACAAATGCAACCGACCCAAACACACGAGGAGTAAGAGTGAACAGATCCTTGCCAGGATGAATGATGGAAAACGGAATCTGTTCATTCAAGACAGAAGAAGGCATACGATTGATTAGGTAACATACAGTGAGAACTGCATCACCCCAGTAGGAGTAGGGAACATGACTCTGTATAAGGAGTGATCTTGTGACATCAAGAAGGTGACGGTGTTTCCTTTTAGCAATTCCGTTCTGTTGAGATGTATGAGCACAAGATGTTTGGTGAACAATCCCTTTTGAGGAGTAATAATTGGCAAGAACATTGGTGCATAATTCTAAAGCATTATCACTTCTCACAAACTTCACAGATGTGGAGAAAACATTTTGTATTTCATTCAAAAAATGGATAATGATATTTCCTGCTTTAGATTTATTTTTCATCAGAAACACTCATGACACTCTAGAAAAATCATCCACAAATACTATATAAAATATGTATCCCTTATGATCAGGTACACGACTCGGACCCCAGACATCAATATGAAATAACTCGAACTTGGAGGTACTACTCCGACCTGGACGACTGGGAAAGGACGACCTGTGATGCTTTCCCAACTGACACGCCTCACAATGAATAGTTGTGTGAGGAAGACCGTAAGGTAACACTTGACGCAACTTCTGAAGCGGTAAATGACCATAGCGCAGATGCCACAATAAAGTAGATACTTGTCCAGAAGGAGAGGATGAGGTTCCAGCAAATGGGGTCTGATTCAGGCGGTAGAGGCCTCCTTGCTCATAGCCACGACCAATCACGTTGCCCGTATGGATGTCCTGAAAAATCAAAGAAGATGGATCAAAAATTGCCCGACAATGTAGATCCTTCGTAATCTGACTAATTGACAACAAATTCATTGAAAAATCAGGTGCATGTAGCACATTCTTGAGCTGCATAGAAGATGTCAATCTAATCTCCCCCTGACCAGTGATGGGGGAATGTGTACCACTGGCAATCACTACTGTCCGTCCTGGAGGGATCTGAGTGTATCCTGTAAGTAGACTCTGGTCGCCACATAGGTGATGTGTAGCGCCCGAGTCCATAATCCATGGTAATGTATCTGATCTACTACTGTTGAGTGCAAGTATACTACCTGAAGCATTGGTAGACGCAGAGGCAGAAGCAGCGGCATCAGAATGACTCTCTGTAGTCGGTGCTGGACCAGATGGTGGAATAATGCCCCTCAGACGGGCAACTAGATCGTCGAACCGTTGATCCAAAGTAGCAACAGATGGAGGCTCTATTTGCTCAGCAGCTCGTGCGGATGCAGGAAATCCATGCTTCGAGTAGCATGTGTCTTCATTGTGTCCAACTCGATGACAGTAGGTACATGTTGGCCTAGTGCGGCCACCTCTTCCACGAGGTCCACGTCCACGACCCTGGTGATGAAATCCGCGACCTCTGTTGGCTGCCATGGCTGAAGAATTCTGACTCGCAGCCGTGGAAGGAACTGTGATCCGACTCAATCTATGAAAAGCTTCCTCCATGGGAGGAATAGTAGAGTCAGCCAAAATCTGTGATCGTGCCGCCTCATACTCTGAATCGAGTGCAGCCAGGAACACACCCACCATGGTCGCGTTCCTGTATGTCTTCTGCTGTTCTGGCGTGGCTGTAAGAGGCATGAAGCTACAGAGCTTCTCGAACATCCCTCTCAGTGATGTATAGAGAGAATGTAAAGGGCGACCATTCTGCTTTATTGTGAATATATCATGCTGAAGTTGCAAAATCTTCGTCTCGTTCTTCGCCTGAGAGTATGTTGCCGCCAGAATATCTCACATCTCCTTGGCTGTGGGTTGATGTAGGATGTCATTGGCAATTTCAATAGCCAACGTACCAGATAGCCAAACCTTGGCATATGCATCATCAGCCTCCCAAGAGGCATTGACTCCAGTCTTCTCAGCAGGCTCAGGTTCAGTAAGGATGTGCTTCTTGCCTGTTGACTTCATCATGCTCATGAACTGCATTGCCCACAGTTCATAATTTGTACCATCCATCTTTACTATAGGCGCTGGACCACGAAAGGCGCCAATAGATGGGATATCTGACTTGTTTTCTGACATCTTGGATACTGAAGACTGGAGTGATTGACCAATAATAGTCTTCGTCTACAATGACATTGACGGGTTTAGTTGCACGTGTAGACCTCAAGCAACTAAACCCATGAGGATGATTTTCTGCGCTTTAGGGCTGGACACGTGCACGCGTACAGGAGGTACACGCGCTGGCGCACTGGTCACGTGCACTGGTCGCGCGCTGGGCTGGTGTAGTTCACGCGCACCAGGGGATGCTACAGGGGATGCACGCACTGGAGATGCACGCTACAGTGCTGCTCAGAGATGCAGGGCACGTTCGCGCACAGGTGCAGGGAGCGCGCAAGGAGGAGGCGCTACAGGTGCTACAACGCGCAAGGGGCTACGCGCACAGCGCACAGGTGCAGGGAGCACAAATGCGCACAGCGTAGAGGCCAGCGCTCAGCGCAAAGCGCGCACGGAGGAGGCGCAGTGGCGTTGGAGTACCGGCGCTGGAGCAGCAACGACGAGCTCTGGCGGCGCCGATGAGATGGAGAGAGAAGGAGAGGCCGACGGGTGGGGTGGGGTAGGGTTAGGGTTTCGAGAACTCCGGTCTAGGACCGTCGCTCTGATACCATGTTGGGAAAAATGAACGACTTGTTTATTCCATAAGCCCTAGGCTCTCTTATATAGGAGAGTAGCCTATGGGTAAATTACATAAAGCATACAACTGAAAATAAAAATAACGAAGAGGTACAGGTACTACTCTATATGCGTCAACAATTAATATGGAGTCATTGCTTTCAATTATAAAGGTAAGTCATCTTGTTTTGAGGTTGAGCTTTTTTTAGGAATTTTGGAGGCTCGGTTACTTATATTAGATTCTTAATTTATGAATTGTTTCATCCTTCTCAGGATTCTATAAGAAAATGCACGTCATTTTCCCATAAATTTCTATTTTCTGTGCTAAAATTGTGGCTAATTAATGGCATGTACTTAGGTTAATTTGCATGCTAAACCTAAATTTTTATCCTCAAAATTTTAAGAAATAAAGAGTATATATAATGGTTGTAAAATTTTAATGAATTCCATGTAAAGCTTCACATTCTCATCTAATTTCATAGGCAATTTAAGGAATTGAATCATGCATGGAAGGCAACAAGAGGAGGGGGAAAGATTGTACCTTTGATCCTCTAAGTATGGAGAGATTTTGTGGCTTTATCTAACATACAATAATAGCTAAAATACCTGATGGACAGCAACATAAAAAAACTGAATTAGAGACTCCAACATTGACTTTAATGAAAGTAAAGTGAAGAGAGATATGTACCTTTGAATGTCTCCACTTTGGAGATCCAAACTTGCTTGCAACATTCTTTTCTTGACAGGAGCTTCAGTTCATTCGGATCCAGATGTTACACGATCTGCGCATTCGAGATCGTTCGAACCCCCTTCCTCACCAGCCCCAACCCATATAGGTGACCCTTCTACTAAAACCATAAAAGTGATTCCGAAGTGCACGGTCAAGCTCCACATCTCCATGAACCTCTACCCCATCCACCATAAGGTGATGAAGGTAGTTTCTTCGTTTTCTACCACTCTCCATGGCGTGGAAGAACCAAGTGTTATTATCTCTCTCCTTAAGGGTTTGTTTGGTTGCAGGGTTGGGCAGGGTTGGATACTATTCACAGGGCTGGGTGAATAGTAAACTGTGAGGAGGGGGTACCCCTGTGAATAGTACCCAACCCTGCCCAACCCTGCAACAAAATGAACCCTAAGCCTTCGTTACCTTGAGCACCGCCTCCATTCCATCTCTTGTTTTCTATCTTCAAGCTGAACCTCATGGAGATACTTATTTCTCAAGTCCATCTCTTCCATGGTCAAATCTCTCGCTAATGGGAGATGAAGAAAGATAACTTGATTGTCAATATGAATGTGATTAACTAGGAGTTTTGACCTATGCAGTTCATGGGCATTGTGGAGGCGCATAACAATGAGTATATCTTCAAGACCTTAAGGGAAAATAGGAAAGAATGCAATATAGAAAAAGGACATTGTCTTAACCAAGGGTTGGCTTAGAAACCCTCATACTTAACATATCACATGAGGTAATGCTTAAGCCAAAACCAAGGATATGTAGGACTCCCTTACTTTTGCCCACTCTCAAGAGAGGTACAAGATGAAGATATCGCAGTTGTGCTACGCTATTTACCAAATGAAGCAGGCTAGTTGACCTCTTCACGGCTATTGCACTGGTTTTGAAGCTAGCATTTGAGAAACATTGCAACTACCACTCTCCATGTAACTGCGAGTCTTATAATGCATATAAAAAATGTTTATATTGGAGTTTTTTGCCTGGAGCTACCCAATCTATGATCATATTAGGATTTAATTACTCTCTCGTGCATAGATTCCTCGTACCGAGGATGCTTATAATTGTCTCAACAGGATCGCAGTGCTTGTCATTTCGAGCACAAACACCTCCTTCACTATTAGTTGTTATTGTTATGTGAGGATGAGGAGGTTCCTTTGCCATGAGAGGCCATGGAGGAGGACAGATTGACAGGAGCAATGGTTCCAGGCATTCAGGACATTTTCTCCAAGAAACATGATCTCCTAACTTCCACCAACCATGCCACCAACGAGGATGATTAGTTTGTAGAGTCATGCTCTTCTACATCAAATCCTAAATGGATGATTTAAGTGCTAGTGGATGGGAGGCGTGAGGGAGGCTTTTACAACTCTTCTTTGATTTTTTGTAACAAACACTAGATGTAATGGCTGGGCAAGCTATGCATAGTGGGATCTGTTTGGCTACGGATGGGAGGATTTTTCTATTCTGATTTTTTTTACATTATATTGATGATGCAGCCTTCTTTATTGAGGGATGGGTGGATGAGGCTCGAATAATATCAATGGTTTTGGAGATTTTTGCAGGTATTTACGATCTTAAAGTGACAAAGAAGAAATCAGTTTTTGTTCCTTTCGAGCTATCTCAGGAGGAGGTGGTTGATTGTTGCCAGATTCTAAGCAATCTGCATTCCAGTTTGTTGATAGCTTAATTGGGTCTGTTTTGGGCTTGCAGCAGGCTTCGCTAGGTAAACTGGCATTCTTGGGTGGAGAAGCTGGCAGGATGGACTGCATGTCTTTCTAGAGGTGGTAGTCTAGTGCTTCTTAGGTTTGTCATGTCCATCATTCTTATGTACTAGACTTCTAGTTCTCTACTCATTCGGAGTCGGTTGGGGTTCGGTTTTGAATGGAGTTGTTAATGTAGATATTTGGCCAGTGGTGGATAGCGATTGGGATGTTTTCTTTAGGGTTCAGAGTAATCAAACGAGGCCTTTGGCTCTCATATTTGCCTTGTGGCTGGCTTGCTATGGAGTATTGTTCCATCATGAATGGTTTTATGCGATGAATGTGCTCGAACATGCTAGGGCACTTTTTGAGTCTTGGTTTTGTAATCAATAATATGGTTAATAATATATAGTTTGGGTGTGCACCATTTCGGGTGCTTACCCTTTTACCTTAAGAAAAATAAGAAATAATTTATCTTCACCAAGGATGCAAAGTCAAGATCGAGGGCTACACATTTTCTAGATTGAGTAGAGTGCACTGATACGAGGAGATCAATCATTTCGTACTGCATATATCTAGGTCACACTCATGTCATTTGAAGGTGCAAGAAACAATATGTTTATTAGGGATGAAAACGGATCGGATACGGATCAGATATGCCTATTTCCATATCCATATTCGCTTCATCTATCGAATACGAATACGGATACGGATATGATTCAGATATGCATTATGGAAACCATATCCTTAAAAATACGGATACGAATCCGAATCGGATTTTATCGAATCCGAATACGGATCGAATAAAGAGCGGACCCGATACGGATTGAACATAGAGCTAATTCAAATATGAGTCGAATAAAGAGTGAAATCCAAATATGGATCCAATAGACACGAAATCCGAATACATATCAAATAAAGACCACATACAAATATGAATTGATTTTTTTTTATCAAAGTTCAGAATGATTTTAAAAATGACAATGAAATATAAGTAAGTTGCATCATGAGAAAAGAGAGTATCGAGGTGACCTACATTCTTGACCGGAAGTAAAAAGGGGATAGGATTTCATAAGTTTTGTTCGTGCTCATCTCCAAAGAAACATGAATTTATTAATATCATTAATATATTGTATTATGTAATGTATAATATCAATATAATAGCATAAGGTTGTGGTTTATATTGTATTAACTAATATATAAAATAATATTACATATTTGCATTCGGATATCCGGATCCGAATCCGGATATTCAAGTCATTACCATATCCGTATCCGCCGTATCTGAGAAATTTTTACAACCCCTATCCATATCCGATCCGTATTCGATTATATATTCGGATACGGATATCCATATCCGGTAATTTTTTGAATACGGTAAGAGGATATTCGGATATATCCATATCCGTTTCCATCCCTAATGTTTATGCGAGGTCTCGTGCTCAACTATTGCAATGAGTTGTTACATGGGTTAATGGGTCATAAGTGAGGATCCATTTAACCATGTACGAATATATATATATATATATATATATATATCCCCTCTTTCCTTTTTTAAAAAATGAAGACAATCCTAATCATTGATGAGTCTTAGGGTCTTTCCCCTCGTGGTTTTGCAATTCTGTTGAGAAAAATTTTCTACATGTCGTTCTATTTCGTGGTTTTAATGTTTGCTTTGTTTTCTTTTGCAATCTCTATAATGTAATAACCACCTTTTAACGTGTTGTACTGCATCGATAGATATTTGTTTGCCTTATTGTTATAGTATGCGTCATAGATGGGTAATTAGATCCCTCCTTGATCCAATTACCACATCCACATGTTTACTTCTCACATCATCTGTGAGTAGGACTTGTTCTTACGGGTGAGGCTATATAAGAAGCCCTACACCACTTGGAACAGTTGAGAGAGATCAATATACAAATCAGCCAATTTGAGGTGGTTCTGTGGTTTCAATCAACCCACTTCTTATGGAGTAGGGTCCCACGTAAAATCCATGTGATCTTCCATTATTTATATTCTTCATCTCTGATGCACTTTTGCACTCTCATTTTCTACATTTATATTTCTCCACTATCAAGGATATCTTTGGAATTATGTTTTCTTGGTTTTGTGGTGGTGCATATGGTTTTTGAAATGACTCTTAACAACTTCAAACCTCTCCATCTTGCCATGTATACTGGTGATGAAGCAAATTCTAGTGATGGTTACTTCAATAAAAACTTCAGCGGCGTGTGGTCGAAACCTAATAGAACCAGTACATTTGAAAGATAATGAAATTATTAGTAGAAACGAATGAACACTGAAGGCAACAAGTGCAATTTGATGATTGGAACTTGCGTGTTGAGATTTGACATCAATAATTTCTTTTGGTTTTCTAATAGCTTCCTCCAGTTGAAGTTTCCCTTAATCCACTTTGGTTGCCTTTCCTCTAAGGCACGATCACTTTAGGGGCTTTTCTCATTCGCATTTAGAGTCTCTAAGGCCTACGCTCACACCTCTCCAAGCTTTAAAGATCATATATATATTAACCTGAGGAGTTTCGGCTCGTTGCTTTGGCCCTTAGCATTTGAGATAATCGATTTCTTTGATCAATTACATGACAAAGCAGTGGGACTAGCACTCTACCTTGATCATCCTCACTCATGTTGCATTTGATTTTAGACTGTTGTAATAAGCTTATGCTGATATTCTATCTATGATGTTGCGTTTGATTTTTTATTGCCACATCTTTCTTCATATTATACTTCTTTTCTCGTTTTTCAATTAAATAAATATTATATATAGCATGAATGTACAAGCTAAGCCATCTGTGGTCACCCATGAGTTACCCTTGAATTCATGCGATTCTGCCAGGCTAGGCTACCCATGATAACCTTGCAAGGTCCATCTACATGGAGAGGAACTGAGGAGCGTCTTTTGCATTTTTTGCGGTGATTGCTACTTTAAGTGTGTGTCTAATATCTACCTAAACTTTGGGCTGTCATTCTCTTCTCTTTCGTCAAAATCCATATTCCCAGGTTTAGTTTGGGTTCAAAATGGCTTCAGTGCTGACATTGAGTGATTCTGCTCCTAGAATAGTGCATATGTAACAATCGAACTTGACATGCATTTTTTGCGTTCTCTCATCAGGTTGATATCTCTGGCTTGAACGATGATGAGCAGGATGACATTGGGGGGCTAAATTCCTCGAAGGGTCTCTCTGTGGAGTCACTGAAAAAGCTTTCTTCCCATGTGGTTACAGAAACAGGAAGCAACTATGGTGAAAGGGTTTGTTGCACAATTTGCTTTCAGGTTTTTCCTTGCTGATTTCCCAGCCCAAAATGAACCCATAAGATTTCTCTTTGGCCACATAAGTAATTTATGAAGCTCACATGTACTGCAGATTAATTGTGAAAAAAGACGAACAAAAATGCATGCATTTTTTCATGCTGTTTTATTTAGTTCAAGTTTCACATGTCCGTTGGTTGCAGGGTTACCCTTTTTTTACAGAACTCCAGCAACCTTAGTTTTAAAAGGAGGAAAGCTGCATTTGCTAGAATGCATTGTCTGTTGAAGTCTTTTTAATAGCAGATACTGATCATCATCACCTGTGCAGGATTTTGAGGTCGGGGAGACGTTGAGGAGTTTACCCCATTGCTCGCATCAATTCCACTTGATGTGTGTGGACAAATGGCTTCTTAACCATGGGTCATGCCCTATGTGTAGAAGAAAGGTATAGACTACATGTTACTTGCCTGTATACAAAAGTGCCTTTAGTCCAACAGTGTCAACTACATGTTTGGTTATGTATATAAGTTTTCTAGTAGGGGTGAAAGGTGTAGTCCACTTTGTATTACATAAATTGAAATGTATAGTGAATGTAACAAAAAATGGCTTTATTCTTTTTTCGCAAACATGCTTATAGTTGGCAATTGTTATAGCATGAAGAATGGCTGCACGCGGGAACTGCAGCATAAATTCAAACATTTTCAACTAGTCTGATGATTGACACCATTGCATTCCCATAAGCAGACACATGATTAGCTTTTGCAAATGGTACTATAAGATTGGGAGGCTGATGGTAAATATGTGTTGTGCTATTTGAATTTGTAATAATTCTGATCTTTCCCCCAAACCAGCATTTTATTTCTCAAGAACCAGTTATAGTTGAAGACTAAACTGAGTAGTCCTTTGCTTGAGTTTGGATTATGCATGTACCAACAGAATGATTAGATAGATAGCAAACCTAGCCCCCCTGTGGAGGGGTTAATCCTGAGAGGTTATATCTGCAGCAGGACATGAATATTTGTATTTTGGGAAGTTTCGACCCAAAATACTTGCCCGGTTGACATTCAAACAATGATTTAAAGAAACATAATGCAGATCGATGTGGTATATAAGGTAAGGTGTAAGCTGCAAGTATTTGATACGTAAGCCTCAGTTTTAAATGAGGGAAGATGCGACCAACTTAACCTATACTTACGTTAAGATACATAACTATAGAATCTCTATTTTAAATAGCCATTTTACAAGGGATTTGACTGTTCATTTCTCTTTGAAGTCATCATGATTTTATCTTAAAAGAAAATTTAATTAGATGTTCCATAGAAAAAAAAGTTGGATGTTAGATTCTACTTGGAAATATGCCCAAGAGATAAACAAAGATGTGAAAAATCTACCTATTAAATTAAACACAAGAATTCTCTGATTAATTAACTAAAAGATAAAACAAAGATATTTGCTGGACCAAATAATCGATTGTTTTGCATCATAGTTATAGTATGAAAAATCTGAGAAATATGCTGAAATTCAGTCAATAAAACAAGGATATATTTTATGAGAAAAGTCTTGGATTGAATAGGAGCTACTATAAATTATATGAATGACATTAAACTTCGAAATGATATAAATCAAAAGATCAATTTCCTTTGTTCATATTTAAAGTCATATTGACCATTTTCGAAGAATAAAGTTCCGCGAGTTAAAAGATTTACCATGACTCATTTGAGGAATACATATTGAGCGATGAATTTAGGAAGTTTATGCAGTCTAAGTTTCCTAGAGTATGACCTTGATAAAGTAAAAGACGAGACTTCTCATTGCACAGGTCTTGCCCTTCAAATCCAACCGAGGCAACACCTCAATTTTGCCTCACATCTCGAAACTGGATCTATTAACTTAAATTATGCCTCACCGCCTCGAGGGACTGAGGCTATAACCTTCTGGCTGTTTCGCCTCTTAAAATGCATCGCGGTTTACACACTCACCACATCGAGGCTAGTCAGTGAACCCGTGCGGTTTACACCTCACCACGCGGACCAGGGTTCGAATCCTACTAATGAAAAAAAAATGAGGAAACATCCCCAGATCACCTCTACTTTAGTGTGATGTTCTGTACACTAGAAAACTAATATCGAGCCATATGCTTGCCTAGTTCTTAAGCACATTTTCAAGTCTGAGACAGTTCAATCGACTGCCAAACTACAAGTGACATTCTAAATTTAAAATATATCAATAATTTCAGGATATTGGATGCCTCTATAGAAGTAGACCAAAAAAAACTTCCCTATAGGTGTGCGTTTTCTGGAAAAACACAAGAATCATATACAACACCTTCACGAGGAATTACTACAAAGGCCAATTGCAGAATCTTGCCACATTAATGCGCTGACAAAAACTGAAAAACAAATGAAGAGGATGCCACGACTATGCCTGAGGACGACACGAAGAAGATGACCACTATAACCCAAGTACTTAGACCTGTTGCAGATGCCATAGAACAAGTTTGTATAGTTGCATCCTTTTCAAAGGTGGAAGGTATTTGACTTTCAGGCCACGTGCAGGTTGGAGATGGCAAACTAAATTATAGATGCGCAACAATTAGCTTGGATCCTTCGCATCATGTGAAATCTCTTCCTCTCTGAAGTAACCTGACATGTATCTGCTCCTTTGTCTACTCCCAAAAAATGATTTCGCCTTGTTCACCACATAGTCCAAGGTCCCTGAGTCGCCTTTCTTGGTAATACTCCAAACCATCCAGCTCGGATTCCCTCTCCTGAAAGATCTCATCTACCTGTTGGAGAACCTTCTTCTCCCCAGCTCTTATAGTGACAGCGATGAAAGACCTGGACTCCAGATTTCCCTGCTCAAGAAGATTTTTATCCTGCAAAACAGTTAACAAGTACTTTCTGTTCACCAAGTCGGTCGCAAACTCTTTTTGAGAAATATCTACGCATAAAATTCTTGAGCAATGTCACTGCATAATTTTGCGAAGATATATCTGTTCATATAGTTATTTAACAATATGTACTTAAAAAATATTATGAACCTATCATAATTACACTTAAAAAGGAATGATGAGATTAGAGATGCGTGTAAGATGAATTATACCTCTTCGAGGGTGGTGCTATAACCAGATAAGGCAGTTTTGCAGGCATCTCTAATGGCTTGACATATAAATTCCTCATTGGGTCGACTTACAGGTAATTCAAGATGACCCCAAATCGAGCTTCTGAATATTGATTCTAGTAGAAAGGCATCTGTACCACCAAGAACTGTCAGTCGCAGGTAAGGAAGAAGTTGAGGAGGAAGAGGCTGCCCGAGAACAATGTCAAAATATGCTGTTTCTTCCAAGCCATTGGACTCAGCAATATCAAGCTTGTCTTCGAAGAACGGATCGGACTCGGGGATTTGTAATGTAAGTGTGTATGTGTTGCGATCTGGCCTAGATTCAACAATCCCATAGTCAAGAGCCATTTCTCCATTGCTCTTCCCAAGATCGTATTGCATATAAACCTGCAAGAACATTCATCAGAGGTAACATTAATCAAGTCTGTTCTGGTTAGTATTCAAGAGTTGCAATTGAGAAGGTAATCACAGATTGCAAAGTGGTAACATTTTTTGTTAGTTGACCGACTACTGGGTTGGCAGAAGCTACTTTAGTGTAGAATTATTTCAAAAACTAGCTCCTCTCTCCCTCAGCCGACTACTACGAGAAGAATGATCGTCTGGGCATTTGGTCAACCGATTAGTTTATAGCCACCAGCTGGTGGTTGCTGAACCTGCCAACTGGTTTGTACACTGACCAGATTTATGTTCCATATAGTCATGGTAGACCACATTTTGAATTTCAGAAGTTTAAATGTAAAAACAGCACATTAGCATGCCCATTGTTAGAGACAATGAATTTCTGATTCTACAATGAAATCATAACTCTTCTTTTATAGAAGGAACTGTTATAACATAAGAGGAGCGTTTTTGACAATGTGGAGAAACATAATGCGGAAACTATAATAGATCAAGAGCAATAAAGCAGTCATTTAGAAAAACACTCTTTACGTTTAGCTTGATTCCCTTGAAACAATCAAATTCTAATAGCATTCTGATTGACCTGACCTTGCGACAAGAGCATAGTTTTTTTTCGAAATTGGTGCCTTATTACTGAACATATCCTTGCGCAACAAGTCTTGCACTGTTCCTCCACAACATTCCCTAACTCGTCCAATTTATTATTGAAAACCCACTTGGTTCTTATAGTCGCGTGCTTCCGAGGTCTGAGTACAAGTTCCCAAACCTGATTTCTTTCAAAGTGAACAAGTTAAGGAGTAGCAATCTTCTCTTTGAGATCCTATTACAAACGGTGTGGCAGTCAATCTCAATGCGCTTCTCCTCTCGGAAAACACAATGTTGGATGCAATGTAAATAGCAGACCTATTGTCGTGATACATAGGAATAGGCTTAGTAGCCCATATGCCAAGTTCTACGAGGAAAGAGGTTATCAATGCACCTCGCAAGTGATATAAGCTAGAGCTTGATACTCAGCTTTGACGTTGGATCCAGCAACACTAGATTATTTTTCTGTTGCACCAAGTAACAAAGTTACTACCTAAAAAATGGCAACACCATTAGTAAACCATCTGTCTTCAATGGATTTAGCATAGTCAACATCTAAATAGGTCGAGATGTTCATATGCCCGTTGTTCTGGAAAATAACCTTGGCAGAACCCATCAAGTATGTAGGAATTAAACAAACATTATTTCGATAATTGTAGAAGGCTTCTCCACGATTGACTAGCACGGCAAACTGGAAAGCATTATGAGGTTTGGTGGCTATTAGATACATGAGTTTCCCAACAATGATCATGTGTTGGTGTCATCAGAGAGGATCATTGGTGAGCTTTAAGTTTGCAAAAAGTTGTCTGCAATAGAGCGCAAAAACAAACACATTGATAAGCAAGCAAGAACCACCACGACACCTTATTTACAAGGTCGACACGTAATCGGGCTACATCCTTGGTGACAACAATGCATCTCTCTCAATATGATGGAAGAATTGAAGTACAAAGGATGATTAAGAAAACTAACCCTGTGGGATTTTTATAGTGGACTATATAGACGGATCCTCCTAATCCCAATACGAATAGAATCCAAATCCCAATAAAATAGGATCTACATCCTAATACAAATAGGACCCAAATTCTAATACAATTAGCATAGATATCAACAATCTCTACATTGAATTGAAATCTCATATAACATAACAACTACTACACTCCACCACCGCCTTCCCCTCCAGAAGTCTAATGCCAACAATTGACATTAAACAAGTCAACGCAATATTTGAACTTGCTTCCAAGGAACTGTATGGGTGAACATATCAACTAGATTATCTATCGTGCAAACATTCTTCACCTTGATCATGTTCTCAAAATGAATGAGGTGATACCTGACATTAGTATGATTGGTCCTCTCGTGAGCACTTGATCCTTTGATCCTATCGTAGATCGTGATCTCCAACTAGGGTTGGGCATCGGGCTGGGTCGGGTTTGAGTTGGCCCGATCCAGGCCCATTTAAGTATATGGGCTAATGGGTCAGGCCTAGGCCCATTTTATTTTGAAATTCCAAGCCCAAGCCCAAACCCGACCCATACAAAATGGATCGGGTTCGGGTCGGGCCCAATTCAACACCTATGTATACCAATATCATGTGTTTCGTTCTTGCATTTATCTGGTTGTTTCTTATGCATGTGTGCATGTTTGATACTTTAAGTATGCCAACTAATTCATGATTGTGACATTTAGTTGTATGTTGGAAATAGAAACGTGGTAAAAAATATGGCTGCTTAAACCGTCATTCAATTCACCATTACATATTCTATTGCAGATGCATGGACTATGACCCAATACATATTGATTACTTACAGTTGTACATGCTCTAACACTTGAGGACACAGATTCCATTCTTGCATATTAATGTAATAATCTTGCATATTAATATAATAATATCCTCAATCCATGCTAATGGATATGATTATTAATGGGTCTAAGTATTTATTCTAAACTCGAAATAAGGATATGAATGTTAGAACAAGGTATTTGGAGCAAACATGAATATAATTATATTGCATAGGTCGGGTTATCGGGGCGCGATAATCAATACGGGCTCATTTTGAGGTCTACGGCCCGCCCACTAAATTTCGAGTTCGGGTTTGGGTCGGTAATACGGGTTGGGTTTTGGGTCATGTCGGGCCGGCCTAGCCCAATGCCCAACCCTATCTCCAACTAAGCCTTTCAAGCAGATACCTTCCTTTGTAGCTTCCATCATCACCATATACTAATACAAGATATAATGCCAATAATCGACTTGAGCAAGTCCATGCAATTTTTAACTTGCTTCCATGAACTGCCTGGGTAAACATATCAACTATATTATCTATCGTGCCAATCTTACTCGCCTTGCTCGTGTTCTCAGAATGAATGGAGTGACATCTAACAATAATATGATAGATCTTTCATGACGCACTTGATCCTTAACTAGGCATATCACACCAAGAGTGTTATAATATACAAAAGCATGAACACGTTGTAGACCGAGGCCTCTAATGAAGTCTTTCAAGTAGATGCCTTCCTTTGCAACTTCCATCATAACCATATACTAGCATAAGATTGTAAAGTAGTCTTCCAACTAACTGACAAAATTCCCCAAAAACACAACATGTCACATATCCAATCTCATCAATATCTGCAGCATGGTCTGAGTCTAAATATCCAGCAACTAAACTTTCTGAATCACTATGGACGAGACTAATACCATATATTCTCTCAGGAGAAAAAATCCTATTGACTGCCTATCAATGCTCCTTTCCTTGACCCCCTTGAATTTGCTAATGCTTACGGCAAGAGTGATATCTGGCCTTATGCAAATCATGGCATACAAAGACTCCCAAAAGCATATGGGGATCATGACAAGTGCTCTTTCTTTACATTTGACTAAGATGCAAAAAATATCAGAATATGAATATTTGCAGCAGATGGAGTACTCATGGGCTTCACTGTAGACATTTTAGATCTCGCCAAGACCTTCTCATTGTAGTTCTTTTAAGATAAGAAGAGATTCCCTTCTTCATGATCCTGATGATTTCCATCCCTAAAATCTACTTTGTTGTGCTAAAATCCTTCACGTCAAACTCTAAATTAAGGAGCTTCTTCATATAATCAATGATACATTTCTTCTCAGCAACAATCAACATATCATCAACGTAAAGTAGCAAATAGATGAAGGAAACATCCTCCACCTTGCTACGGTAAACAAAACAATCATATGAGCTCATGTTGAATCCTAAACCAACCATGGAACTTTCTAAAATCTTATGTACCATTGCTTAGAGATTGCTTGAGTCCATAGAATGATTTCTTCAATATGCATATATGATCTTCCTTGCATTGACAAACGAATTCATGCAGGTGGCTCATCATAATGTCTTCATCGAGTTCACTATGCAGAAAAGCTATTGTCACATCTAATTGCTCTAGCCTTAGGTTTTGATGTGCTACAAGAGCTAATAGCACCATGATGGACGCGTCTTAAAATGTGAATAAGTAACACCCTCCTTCTGATTGTAACCTTGTGCAACTGGGTGTGTTTTATATGCAATGCATTTACTACTTGAGATTCCAATCTTTTTTGAAGATCTACTTGGTAGCAGTAATTTCCTCCCATTTGGCAACTTGACAAGTTCTCGTATTTGATTCTTGTGAAGAGACTCCATCTCTTCACACATAGCATCAATCTAGTGTTCGGATTCATTTTCTACAATAACCTTCTTGTAAATAGGGTTGTCATGAAAGCTCAAGATCGACGCGCTCAACTCTTGCTCACCTCGTTAAGAGGTCGTGAGCCCAACTCGAAAACCTAACGAGCATGATCTCGAGTTGGATTTGTGACCCATTAGGGTTATCGGGTCGAGCTCAAGTTGGGTCGTATTCAACTCGATAACTCGATATAATATTTATTTATTTTCCATTATATTATAATGTAATATAGGTATAAGTGGGTCTGGCTTCTTTCCGAATTCCCCCTTTCCACTCCCGCAACCGTAGGGCCACACCACACCTTTGAACCCTAACCCTCTTTCGCACTAGCGCTACGTACTGCGGTCTCCGTCACCAATCTCCATTTCTCCCTGACGGCCTCACCCGTCACCATAATAAATGTGTAACCACCCACCTCCCTCACCTTCGCCAATCCAACTATAAACTCCTAGCCACGTCGTTGTCGGAGCCACCCTATTCCGAACTTCCAGATGACCCTCCCCACCAGTCAACCCTCCCCAAGAACCAATTGTTGTTGTGAGTGTACTACCCTCCCCCAGAACCCAGCTACCAACAAGCTGAAGGAAAGACCCCCCTCCTCTTCTCTCGCATGTACCTTTCCTCGAGGGCTTATCTTTTTCGTCATGGACTCATGGGTAGGGGTCTTTCGTCTTTGTCACCACCTTACCCTAACTCGTGTAGTTGTTTTGCTGAGAGTATAAGAGTAAGAAGTTATCTTAGTTATTTTTTTCACAAAATAGAATCGTAAAATCTAGGGTTTTTATCAGTTGTGCCCCTCTGAGATATTGCAATTTCAGTTATGCCCCTCTTTTTGAGAATATCAGTTGTGCCCCCGACTTCTTGTCGTTCTATCACTTGTGCCCCTCAAGTTAGTTGTCGTTCATTCCCAACGAAAACAGACGTTAACTTTGAGGACATAATGGGAATTAAATAAAAAATAGAGGTGGAAAAGGTCATTTTCTCACCCTCTTCTTCCTCCTTCCCCATCATCTTCCTCCCCTTCTCCTCCTGGTCCTCCACTGCCTCCTCCCCCAGGCCCCAAGTCCTTCCGCCCCGAGCTCCTCCTCCCACTCCGCCCTCGTGCCGCCTCCTCTGCCCCGAGCCCCCCCTCCCCCTCCGCCTCCACTTGCCCCACTCCCCCCCTTGCTCCTAGGTCCTCCCCTCCAACCCCCCACCCTCTACACCGAGCTTCTCCGCGCATCCCCCTGCCGCCCTTGCGCCTCCCCCTGTCCTCACGCCTCCCCCTGCCCCGTCTCTTCCCCTACCACGAGTTCCTCCCTCCGCCCCGAGCTCCCCCCCGAGCTTCCCCTACCCCACACCCCCTCCCAGCGCGCCTCCCCTCGCGCCTCCCCCTACCCCTGCCTTCTCACCCCGGCGCCGGGTCCTCCCTCTGCCCCAAGGTCCTCCCCCCAGCCACCCCCGCCTCCTCCCCCCGCCCCAGGTCCTCCCTCTGCCCCAAGGTCCTCCCACCGGTCGCCCCTGCGCCTCCCCCCGCCCCCAAGCCCTCCCTCCGCCCCAAGGTTCTCCCACATGGAGTGAGCCTGCAACAGTACGAGTGGATGCATGCTTTTTTCCGGATATGCCCCTCTTAATTATACCATAGTTCGATTAAACTATGGTTAAGTTCAACTCAGTGACGGTTAAAGTAACGGAGGGGCACAACTGATATTCCCAAAAAGGGAGGGGCATAACTGAAATTGCAATATCTCAGAGGGGCACAACTGATAAAAACCCTGAAATCTATTCATTGAAATTTATAACTGTTAGAGTATTTGGAGCATGTGTTACTTATGTAACATGTGGGTAAATGGATCCCTCCAGGATCCATTTACCCCACTACTGAGTTTTGTCCCACATCGTCCAATGGTGGGACTTGGAGGCCCCGTGGAGTCTATATAAGGAGCCCCAGGCCTCCTGTAACAGATGAGAAAGTCAATAGACAAACATGGCCCTTTGAGGCCTTCTCCCGTGGTTTCATCCTACTCCTCACGGAGTAGGGTTCCACGTAAAATCATGGTGTTCCATGTTTATGTTTCTTGCTCTTTTGCTCTGTTTATCATTTCTGCTTCTGCTTCCTATTTTCTAGCATGGTATCAGAGCAGGTTCGATTCTCAAGGATTTATTCTTGAGGATTTGTTTTTATCTTCTTCGAGATTCGAGTCTTGATTATTGGAGATTGTTTTTCTCCGTGAGTGTTATTCTATATTATCATTGTGATCAAGGTTTCAGTCTAGGGTTTTTGAAACCCTATTTTTGCAGTCACCATCAACATAGATATCCATTCAGGGTTCAACTTCTTGAACTCCTGCAAGCAGAACAAGGGTTTCATCGCCAAGCGCCGCATCTCCAAAGATCTTCTCCAGGCGGTGCTCCAAGTTCTCCACCCAGCCCCGCTCTAGCCGGCACCTCGAGCACCCGATGAACATGACGAAGGGGATGCCGCCTTCATCTACAACTCCAGATCTCGCGCAGCATGCGCAGAGGTAGAGCTTCTGCTCCTGGCGGCCCATCTCTAGGCGATTCCCGCTGCCAGTGCCCCTCCCTCGCGCATCTTCTCGACGCCGCCATTACTCCGCATCCAGGCGATCCTGGCGGTGAGCGCCGCCTCCGCAGGCGTCCCTTCGATTCATCCAAATCTCCATCTCGCGAGACTCCGCAGGCGCACCTCCTCACCCTTGCCTCCTCGCCCCGATCGCACCTTCTCCCAAGGCGGAGTCTCCTGTCAAGCCGACGAATCTGGATTTGAAGCTCCCTTCCTCACTCGGCGAAGCCCCAACGGCGCAAGGCCCTCCGCCTCCTCCCTTGCAGACGGCACGAGGTGCAACAGAAGAGCCCCATGTTGGGGCGGCGGGCATTAGAGAGACGGGGTTCTCATGGTAACCCTAGGTCTCGTTGGGCATTGTTAAAAAAATTGTAATCAAGTTTTCCCTTCCAAAAAAAGAGAAAAAAAGAAACAAAAAGGAAATATTTTAAAAAAAACGCGTACAAGAAAAAGCTGTACGCAAAATATTAAAAAAATGTTTTAAAAAAAGTTCAAAAAATGTGACGGCTTAAAATAATGATGAAGAGCCGCAAGAAATTTTTGAGAATATTCATGTTTTCCCATATTTATGTATTATCTTATCTTCTCCCAACGTGGTTAACAATGTCATTCCGACCAGTTTGGGAGAATGGGGGAGTATATGTAGAGTCACAGGTCTTGTTCTAAGATTCAGATGCCAGATTCCAGACCGGTTAGATGTTCAGACTCTACAATTTTCAGATTCAGACTCGACGACAACGCATGCCAATCATTTGTCATTCTTGTTGGTCGGCCAGAGCTTTCATGTGAGCCATAGGGACTCCAGAGCAGAGGACCATTCCCTATGCCTATCATAGGGACTCCAGAGTAGAGTACCATTCTCTGAGCCAGATAGATCGTGTTTCACACTCCAACCCGTTCGTCCTCCTCACATGCACGCCATGAGAAGCAACGTCCTCGACTGCAGCAGCTGTGCGCGTTGGGTTGATATTGTCTGTAGTGTCATGTATTGTGAGTTGAGTTTCTTTCTGTTTGTCCAATCTGAGCATCGCATACTCCAGCTTGAGGAGTGCTAGAGTATTTGGAGCATGTGTCACTTATGTAACAGGTGGGGAAATGGATCCCTCCAGGATCCATTTACCCCACCACTGAGTTTTGTCCCACATCGTCCAGTGGTAGGACTTGGAGGCCTTGTGGAGTCTATAAAAGGAGTCCCAGGCCTCCTGTAACAGATGAGAAAGTCAATAGACAAACACGGCTCTTTGAGGCCTTCTCCCGTGGTTTCATCCCGCTCCTCACGGAGTAGGGTTCCACGTAAAATCATGGTGTTCCATGTTTATGTTTTGTGCTCTTTTGCTCTGTTTATCATTCTGCTTCCGCTTCCTATTTTCTAGCATGGTATCAGAGCGGGTTCGATTCTCGAGGATTTATTCTTGACGATTTGTTTTATCTTTTTCGAGATTCGAGTCTTGATTATTGGAGATTGTTTTTCTCCGAGAGTGTTATTCTATATTATCATTGTGATCAAGGTTTCAGTCTAGGGTTTTTGAAACCCTATTTTTGTTGTCACCATCAACATAGATATCGATCCAGGGCTCAACTTCTTGAACTCCTGCAAGCAGAACAAGGGTTTCATCGCCAAGCGCCGCATCTCCAAAGATCTTCTCCAGGCGGCGCTCCAAGTTCTCCATCCAGCCCCGCTCCAGCCGACACCTCGAGCACCCGATGAACATGACGAAGGGGATGCCGCCTTCATCTACAACTCCAAATCTTGCGCATCACACGCAGAGGTAGAGCTTCTGCTCCTGGCGGCCCATCTCCAGGCGATTCCCGTTGCCAGCGCCCCTCCCTCACGCATCTTCTCGACGACGCCATTACTCCGCATCCAGGCGATCCCGGCGGTGAGTGCCGCCTCCGCAGGCGTCCCTTCGATTCATCCAAATCTCCATCTCGCGAGACTCCGCAGGCGCACCTCCTCACCCTTCGCCTCCTTGCCCCGATCGCACCTTCTCCCAAGGCAGAGTCTCCTGTCAAGCCGACGAATCTGGATCTGAAGCTCCCTTCCTCACTCGCGCGAAGCCCCAACAGCGCAAGACCCTCCGCATCCTCCCTTGCAGACAGCACGAGGTCCAACAGAAGAGCCCCATGTTGGGGGCGACGGGCATTAGAGAGATGGGGTTCTCATGGGAACCCTAGGTCTCGCTGGGCATTGTTAAAAAAAATGTAATCAAGCCCAAATGTAGGCTGCATATTTGTTATAAAAAACTGTGTAAGGGACCTTTGGGCCGTATGTTTTTCCTTCCAAAAAAAAAGAAAAAAGAGAAAAAAAGAAACAAAAAGGAAATATTTTCAAAAAAAGGCGCGTACAAGAAAAAGCCGTATGCAAAATATTAAAAAAATATTTTCAAAAAAAAGTTCAAAAAAATGTGACGGCTTAAAAAAAATGATGAAGAGCCGCAAGAATTTTTTGAGAATATTCATGTTTTCCTCATATTTATGTATTATCTTATCTTCTCCCAACGTGGTCAACAATGTCATTCTGACCAGTTTGGAGAATGGGGGAGTATGTGTAGAGTCACATGTCTTGTTATAAGATTCAGATGTCAGATTCCAGACCGGTCAGATGTTCAGACTATACAATTTTCTGATTCAGACTCGACGACAACGCATGCCAATCATTTGTCATTCTTGTTGGTCGGCCAGAGCTTTCATGTGAGCCATAGGGACTCCAGAACAGAGGACCATTCCCTATGTCATTGAGGGCAATGGTTTTCATGTGGTATCATAGGGACTCCAGAGTAGAGTACCATTCTCTGAGCCAGATAGATCGTGTTTCACACTCCAGCCCGTTCGTCCTCCTCACATGCACGCCATGAGAAGCAACGTCCTTGATTGCAGCAGCTGTGCGCGTTGGGTTGATATTGTCTGTAGTGTCATGTATTGTGAGCATGGTTTAAAAAAGCGCGAGGCGGTCCGATGCGTTTTTCCTAAAATCGAGGCGAGGCGTAAGCCTCGAGGCGGTCGAGGCGTAAGCCTCAATTTTTTGGAAAAAAATTAAAATTAAAGGAAAATACATTGAAAAAATATATGATAATATTAAATTTTACCAAAAACACATTCAAGAATAGTTTAACACTAATAAGAGATGCAATACATAAAAAAATGAAGGCATTGTAGTTCAAAAAAAGCCACTAATATATGTAATATCAAGTTCCAACTTCAATAATTCTATATGAGTATTGAATTAAAGTCTATACTTAATACTAAAGTATAATAGGAACCATAATTTTTAGTGTTTGAAGTAAAAAAATACTAACACACCTTGAATCCCAACCATTTGTCTTGTTGGATATTGTTGGAGAACCGTCATATGCATCCCCTCCTGCCATATCATCCCCTCCAGGATCCATTTACCCCACCACTGAGTTTTGTCCCACATCGTCCAGTGGTGGGACTTGGAGGCCCTATGGAGTCTATATAAGGAGCCCCAGGCCTCCTGTAACATATGAGAAAGTCAATAGACAAACACGGCCCTTTGAGGCCTTCTCCCGTGGTTTCATCTCGCTCCTCACGGAGTAGGGTTCCACGTAAAATCATGGTGTTCCATGTTTATGTTTCTTGCTCTTTTGCTCTGTTTATCATTCTGCTTCCGCTTCCTATTTTCTAACAATAACATTTACATAAAACTATTTTATATTCTTGAAGTCATTAATTAACAGTTCAAAATCGAAATAAAATGAATCAAATTTGAATATTCAAAACTTATAGTGAATCGAATTTGAATTCAGATTAGCAAGTCCGTTTGAAATTCGATTTGAGTTCGAAACTTTTATAATGAATTTCTACATCTAGATGGATTTGATGATATTCGATTCGATTAGCACTCCTATTACCAACCCAATAGCTTGTGTCCCCATAATTGGTAGAAGCGATATGACAAAGTTTGTGAGTTTGGAGACTCGACCAAACTTCTTTTAAGGTAATCTATTCTCCGCCGACTATGAATGACTGGAAAATTTCTCAAATGACAGTGCAACGAAACCTAATAAAATCAAAGTCGTATCCTCATCTAACATTTTAGAATTTATATTTTTCGAATCTAGAAAGATCGTGTTTAAACGATCTAGATGCTTTTAAAGAAAGGTACCTTTTTGCATATAGAGCGACTAGCGAGAACAAACATTGTTTCAACAAGTCAGAGACTTCGTCAGGTAGAGACTCTCTAGACTCAAGGATAAACTTGCAATAGTCAATTCGTCGGCAAACTCAGCGACGATCTTGTGCGCCAAATATAGCATGATCATGGAGTGTGTATTTTCTTCCCGCACTTGCAAATCTAGGGTTTAAGTGCCTTCGCCTTATCATTGGCTAACAATGCCTATATGCCCTGCAACTTGAGAAGGGCACCCATATTGACCTGCCACAGATTGAAGCCGATGAACTTTTTTTATTGAGGTCACAAAAGGGGAAAACACACCAAGGTGTCCACCCCATATATATTAATTTAAGGAAAATACCAGGGTTACCTTACAAGAGCATATCCTTCTTAATCTATATGTTGTATGATATCATCTCCTTTCTTTAGATGAGCGTGATAGGTCTGACACTAGTTTGTTGGCTGCAGTAGAACTAGGGCATATAAGCAAACACAAGCAAACAAGAAAACAACAATGCATGATTTACAAAGTTCACCCATAATTGGGATAGGTCATTGACCGTGACAATGGATTTCTCTCAACACATTGGAAGAACTGTGAAGTACAGAGTGTGCTTCAAAACACTAATCCCATGGGGGTTTTGTATAGTTTCTACCTATAGATGGATCCTTTTAATCCCAATGAAAATAGGATCCAGATATGGATACGAATATGATATGATCCAAATTCCAATACAAATAAGATCTAGATCCCAATACAAATAGGATCTAAGTACTAATTCAAACATGATAGACGGTTTCAAGGTACTATAAACAAACATTAACATGAATAAATGAAGGTTTGGATTCGGATGCATTCATCATCAAGAATGTCCATGGCATACTTTCTTTGAGTTTCTCACAACATCAATGCCCCGAAGGTATAAAAATTGTTCAAGGTCGTCTATAACAAAAATAGACTAATAATAAACAAGCATTTTCCATCTTTAAGTAAGGTATGATACATGGATTCTTGGCTTCCAAACATCTTTAATTTGAATCACACCATTGCTGGACTCCAAAATGTCGGCATCCTACTTCATAGTCTCCTTCCAACATTTCTTTGCTCAAAAGGTCATTCCATATTTTACAATCAAAGTGGAGCACTAAATAACATTTTTTTACACTTGTTCAAACCATCTTATTCAAATTTCTCTCATTTTATCAATTTATCAGTACTACCCTTTGTTTAATACATGTTACCATAGACTCAGCTTTAGTATTTTCTATTGAGCTTTAAAGATATCTTCTTATCACAAAAAACACTTGAAACTCCTCTCTACTCAAACTACCTGGAAATAATTCTATGATTTACATATATTTCAATTCCTCTGTCCTTCGAAAAACATTACATGATTAGGGCCTCTAAGAGAAAAGCAACAACTTACTATAGCAGAGTTTTTCATAAAGAAAATCTTTAGCAAAAAATCATTGTCTCCTGAGTATATGCACCATCATCACTGGTTACTGGTTAGAATCGTACCATCAACATAACTAACATTATACTCGCACCCCTCTTCCTACTAAAGATAGAGTGAATGAAAGCTTTAAGACTCTATTCAAGCCCATCCATAAATGAATTTCTTTAGCTTGCATTATTCCCCTTCCACCTAAAAGCTTGGAGGTTGGAACGCAAATACCTCCTCTAAAGAAATGTATTCCATGTATCAAGTTGAAATAAAGGAAAATTCTGCTTCACTGCAATAAAAGGGAGAATCCAATAGAATTGAAATGAGAAACATGAGGGAAGGTCTTAAAGTAGTTGACCCCATACATATGAGTAAAATCTTCCATAAGACACACATCAATATACACCCAATAACATGCTACCATAGTTGTATTGGAAGGATAAGAGGCGATATAAATATCCTCTAGAAATAGGTGACCCTCTCATCATTGATAGCAAAAACCTAACATGGATTGCCACAAAGCCTCCAAATAATACTTTGGGACGAAAAATCATTTGAGATAATAAATGCAACTAAATAAGTAAATCAGATATCAATGTATCAACAGACACACGTATAGTGAGACAAGTGATGCAGAGCAAGCTAGCATAAAGCAATAGGCTGATCATCATTAACGGACCCACTTATGCGCGAAGGGGCATCTGTGATCTCTAATGGGGAGTTTGAGCAGGTTTAAGGACGTGATCAATGAGAACATGTAAATAAATATGTTAGTAGCTCCTTATATGTACACTTAAACCTACAATCAAGGTGGTTCAATGTAACATCCGGATCTGAATGAACTGAAGCTCCTGTCAAGAAAAGGATGTTGCAAGCAAGTTTGGATCTCCAAAGTGGAGATATTCAAAGGTACATATCTCTCTCCTCTTTGTTCTCATTAAAGTCAATGTTGAAGTTTCTAATTCAGTTTTTTTTATGTTGCTATCCATCAGGTATTTTATCTATTGTTGTATGTTAGATAAAACCACAAAATCCTTCCAAACTTAAAGGATCAAAGGTACAATCTTTTCCCCTCTCTTGCTGCTTTCCATGCATGGTCTTTACACATTTTGATAGTAATAGGTTGCTTGAGTGTTGTATATTCTAGATATGCTATAACTGGGTTACCATATATTATAACATGTTGGGAACAAGGGTCTTGTGGTAATCTAAAGCCATGGAAATTTGACTCTATAATACTTGTGTATTGCATGTGGCAGAAGATAGATTGCACTTTCATCTAAATTCTAATTGTATATTCCTGGTTAATATGATGTGAATACATAAATAACATCTCAATACTAACAATAGAAGTACAAATGATTCCCAAGAACATTTAAACCATTGTGAGATATACATGAGGGTCGGTAAAGGCAGTGATATCATGTTCTGCACAAGGGTCATTGGAACTAGAGTTTAATGTAAGGATATACAACACTAATGAAGCCTATAAAGAAGGTCATCATATTTATCTCTTGAGATGGTATACATAGAATCATGATATCATCAACATCTCAAAAGACTGTTTGATGAGCTACAAGTTTATTATGCTTTAACCAGCAACAATCTTCTCTATGGCCACTACATCTAGAAAAGTAAAATAATATGTGGCTCATCTTGATGTAAAACAATCACGGTTGTGGGCATGAGTGGACCTAATCTGTCCCTCCTAGAAGAAGCAACCATGGCAGAGGTGGTGTCACCTTTCTTAGGTGTATGAAATAATATAGATAATATACTCAACTTAATATGTACCTCCTAACTAGAAGAAATCTTTGATGTGGTAATCCTTTGTGACAACACGACCTCATATGGAGATTCCAGATCCGGAAGAAAAAGATCAACAATCAATGGATATCTGAACAGTCCATGTGTTGCACATATACAGACATGTGTGTAAGAATAGATTCTTAATCTCGAGAATAATCACAGAAGGTCTATTTCAACCTATTGAAAATGACGAAAGATAAAGAATTTAACTATGATCCAGCTTAATGATATCAAGATCGCGTAATTAACCTGACATATTTTTTTTAGCAAGGGTAGGAAGATACAAAGTAGCTAAAGGGGTATAACTCTTGGCTGGGAGTTTGATACATCCAATTTGGAGGATTTCTCAATATCTCTTAGTAATAGTGATAAAGAATCGAAAGATGGCTACGGTGGATAAGTAAATAATAATCTCAATATGTTAGCATTATTAGAATGACTTGAGATCTAGTGGAAGAGAAGATTCGGGGTGAAATTTTGCAGTGCCAGGAAGGATTTGCATCGACCATCTTTTCATCTTTTGTTCATTATATTAGGGTATTTTCATACAAGAGACTTATAAAAATTAGATTAAGAGTCTTGCCACTAAATTACGAGTTAAATAACAAAAGTAAAATTTCTACATTAAATTAAATTTTAAATTCAGTTCCAATAAACAACTTATGATCTCGTGGTTTGAAAAAGGAGTTCATTGAGATATTTTCATAAATCTAGATTAATAAGCAAGCCGCCAATTGATGAGATCATCTATGATCAATGACTGAAGATCTTTGTGATCAATCATTCAAAATCACTAAAGTATGAATCACTATTCAATATAATTATCAACAAGATACCTAGATCTGTAAAGTTGACTACATCAGAGTTCAAGAGAGGATGAGAAATTAAGTTAGTGATGATGATTCAATGATGACTAGTAATTAAAAGTGCCAGTCATGGTAACCTTTACGCCTGACTGTGCGAGGGGCGGTGACCCTCAGCTGGGCGGAAGATTAGGAAGCCCAGTTAGGGCAGCGGCCGCTTCGTGCGCGAGTCTAGGATCCCAGTCTTTTTCTCGGTTTTTCGCGAGCGCTCGCAGTTTTTACGCCTCTCTGGGATCCACAGGTTTTCTTTTAAAGACCAGTTCCGCTGACCCTTGTTCTTTAGGGTACCTAGGCTGGAGGACCCTTGGTTTTAGTTTTTCGAGCTCGTTAGCCCGTACCGGTCGGGCCGGTTTTTCTTTTCTAGCGACTTTTCTAGAGAGTCTCTCTCACCCGTCTCAGCGGCGTAGTTTTGGAGTAGACCTATCCCTCTATTGGACCGCCCTTCCAATTAGAGGGCGAGACGGAAGAGCCTCTTTTATAGGCTACTTCACCGCTTGAGTTTTATTTATTTTTCGCCAACAGACTTGGCGATGCTACATCTGAATCATCCATGTATACATCTGAATCCTCTATGGCTACCTCTAAATCAGTTACAGTTGAATCTGAAAAAGATACATTGAAATTGGATTGAGTCACAATTGAGTTGGCTAAAGTTGAATTACAGTTGAGTTGGTTTCCGTTGAACTAGTTACTTTTCTGCCAATAATTCCTGGCAAAGAGAAAAGACCATATCATGAAAATCATCCTTATCAGACTATCTACTAGGCTTGAGAAAAACAACAAGAAAAGAATCAAAACCCCATATCCATCATATACTCTTACTATGATCAATCCACAAGATTCTTAAACATCTTTATAAGCATTATAGAGATAATGATTATATCAGAGTCTCATCATTCATATTCTCAAGACCAGTCAAACTTGTATTATAATTAATAGAAAGGCAATGACTTAAATATGGACCACATGATATTGGTATATAAATGATTAATGTGGGTAATTAGTGTAGGATGAGTAGAATGGGGTTTTACATACCAAACAGCTTGAAAGCCTGTTTCATTGCAAGTAGCTTTAAATTTTAATTGTCAAGGCCAAATTACTTGCTTTCTTTTGGAACCACAAAATTTCCTGTTATTTTTAATTAATTAAGATTTACTCAACATTTGTTGATGTTCTTTTCTCCCTATTCCATGGATTGTAGGCAAAATACCTGCACCGTTGTATTGGGAGAGTTGAATGTCAGTTTCTGAAGCAAAACATAGCAGGTATGTATGTTATAGTTTGTTCAAGATATTTATGCTTTTATTTCTCTTCTGATAAAATTGGGATACATGTATATAATGCAATTTCTATTGTTACATATAAACTGATATGGAAATTTATGCAATATAACTGCGACATACTGTAGTTTTGTGGCTTACTTGTTAATTTGTGAATGTCATTCATAAAAAAAATTCCTAATTTCCAGTTCTTAATGTGATTTCTAGAGAATATGATATTACGGATGATGTTTAAACGGGTTTCCCAGATCCGAGAAGGAGCGGGCCTCACATTCAAGCTGGAAATGTTCAGAGACGGATGTGGAAAAAGCTCCCTTTTTAATTATGTCATATAACATGTAGTATCTCTCAAAAATCAAAGCACATATATTCCTTCTAGTGCAAGATCCAAGAAGGTCCAGTTACTAGCCCAAAGAGAGCTTGTCATACACCTCAAAAAGGTGGATGCAACAAGCACATCAGAAAAGACGTGGAAGAGAGAGAAATCAGCCAACATAATGTAACAAACTGTAAGAAATCTCACTTCGAGAATAGACGAGAGAATCAATCCATACTATTGAATTTAATTGTATAATTTAATTGAAATTTGAAGCTAGTATACTTTATTTTACGAGGAATCAATTCATACGATTGAATTTTAAAAATGAAATTTTTGTAGTCACAATGGAATGGATTTGATTCTTTTAGTTTATGCCCCCTCTACTAAAAGGTTCCGACTCCATCCTTGGACACAGATGTATGTGGAAGTTGGGATTTAAAATCAACACCACAAGATAGAGATGATACTGATAGAAAGTCCAGTAAATGATAGATGTAATATAATTCAATTTTTTGGCATCATAGAAAGGGATGACCAAAGAGCAATGGTGAAAATCGGATGAGGTATAATCGGCATATTACATAAGGCATTTCCAATTCACTTGGAATCAGTAGAAATAACAACTCCAAAAATTAATTAGGAAATCATATTTATAATAACAATAGCTTAACTAGTTGCAATTTGAATTTCATTCCTGTCTGATTTGATCAGCAGTGCAAGAAAAGGCCATAATTGTGAATAAATTCGCAATTTACAAAGTTCGATTCTTGGGCAATTAAGATTATAAACATATATCAAATTATGGATGACAACAGAAGCATCTTTATCAGGGGAGATGAAGATAGACATGAATAATAGAGTTTGGATTTGCGATTCTTGGGTCTGTATCACGAAGATTTACAAACATGCCAAGTCTTTATGGGACAGGAACAGAGTTCGCTAAAGCATTAGGTGAATAAAAGTATCTTCAAACATAAGATTCGTTGCCTCTATTTATTAAATAAGAAATGTTATTGATGATATGTTTACCTGATCCCCACTCTTAACAGGAACAGGCGTTTGCAATGAAAATAGTAGCTCTCTCGAGAAGAAGCCTTTTCCTTTAATTTCCCAGCTAGTATCTTCTGTGGTTATGCTGGAGCTATGATTAATCTGAAAAAAGCCGTCAACAGGGAAAATTCCATGAGAAAACTATGGTAACATGGCCATCAATATAATTAAAGAGCACACCCCTTTCGCCATTTTTTTCCTTTTGCTTCAGGGCAATTTTTGTATCCTATATGCTTGTAAAAGTACCCCTCAAGGACTCATTTTCCCATTCCATGTGCACAAAGGTGAATTATCATGAGACAGAGAAAATACAAATCTCGAACCATCTCTTTTTATATCCAATATTCTATTAGGACAGTTATAAATTGAACGATTTATCAATTGAACCATGATTTTCTTATGGTTTCCAGTATATCTCCTAGAAACTGGCATAAGATGACTCAGTCCTGACTGTACACGGGTTTTATAGGCAATATGTACTTGCAAATAAATGCCATCTGCCCATGTTGTATTAACATCTTCATATCAAATAAAAACCCAAGCCAGTTTCATTTGCATTCGCATGTCGAACCAAAGAGCATTACCCAGACTTTTAATAACCCCCAAAGGCACACATGCTCTTTACCTTACGCCCCTCATTTCTATCAAACTGAAAATGGACATGTAAGAATAAACCCTCAAAGGCGCACACGCTCACATAAGAATAAAAACAATCTAAAAAAGGATGTGAAAAGTCAGTTTTATAAAAACCTTTTACCAATGTCAAGCCCATACGTAAAAACAATGGTATAAGATTGGCTTCGATTAGAAAGTAATAATTGTCCAAAGGAGGCGCACCAGCATGGAAGGAATTTTGTTCATACAGTGAGGTATACAAGAAAAACTCAGTAAGAAAGTATTTAAATTGCTTCTCTATAAAACTGGATTAAATTTAGTTGACTGAAAAGATATAAAGGAAGATAAGAATGCAGTTAGAGAAACAAAGGCCAGAACTTGGGAGCATTTGCATAAAGGACATCATGAATCCATGATGCATAAGCTCCTGCTATACAGGGTCCTTGAAAGGTCGAGCCACTCTTGGTCCTTGTATTGTCTTTTTCTTTCCTCCAAAAGAGGTTGTTTGCATGACTTAAATCATGACGTCTATGTCACTAAATGACAACTATAACCCACGTGGCAGGAAATGAAGCATTTACTTACATGTGAAGCTTAATGACAAAGAAGGGAAATAAATGTTTTGAAGCTAAGGCAATGAAGTAGAAAATAAAAAATATTAACTAAGGTTAGCAGGGTTTAATATGACTATGTTGACGGCTGGTGAAAATAATAAAAAAATGTGTAAAAACTACTACTTTAATTGTAGATAAAACAAACAACACAAGTCGCAAGATGCCAAGAACAAGCACCATTAAGACAAGGATTTACATGGAAACCCTCCTCAACTAGAGTGTGAAAACCACATGGCAAGATGGCCCTATTGCTGAGAGCAAATGGGATTTTTGTTTCTCTTCACTATATCAAACGACCAAGGTGGGGTGAGATACATAAGTAGACCCAAGAGGGTAAATAGATCCCCACCCATGGTCTATTTACCCATAAGACAACTCAACGCTCTCCCTCAAGTTGGGCATACAGATTGTACATACCCAACTTGCCCGCATTCTTCTCAAAACTAGTAGTGAGAAGCCCCTTGGTGAAGATATCTGCCACTTGATCTTAAGTCTTTATGTATGGTAAAACAAGCTCCTTGGAGTCAATTCTCTCTCTCTCTCTCTCTCTCCAATGAAGTAATGATCAATCTCTGCATGTTTGGTACGCTCATGCATAACAAGATTGTTGAAGAGGTTTATAGCAACCTTATTGTTACAGAATAGCTTCATAGGGAGCTTAAAGCTTATTTCAATGTCTATTAAAATAGTTTTAAGCCATATCATCTTAGCAACACCCACTATATTCGGCTTCAGCACTGGATCTAGAACAGACTGATTGACATTTGTTTCTCTAAATCATCGTGTTTCCACCTTGAAATATGCAATATACAGTTGTAGATCTCCTAGTATCAGTGCTCCCTGCCCAATTTGCATCGGTGTATGCTTCAATCTCAATCTTTATATTTTTGGTAAAGACGGGACCTTTCCAGAGTCCTTTTTTACATAGCAGAGGATATGCTCTACTATCTTCAAGTTAATATTAGTAGGCGCATGCATGAATTGACTCACCACATTCACAACATAAGTAATGTCGGGTCTAGTTAGAGTAAGATAAATCAATTTACTCACAAGTCTCTGGTACCGACTCTTGAAGCTTTCATCAAGTTGCTTTTCATCCTTGATGCTCAACTTGTGACTCCCCTCAATTGGCATAGGAGCAGGTTTACATCCCAATTTGTTAGTTTCCTTTTGACAAATATAAATCATATTTTCTTTGACAAAGAACAAGACCTTCATTTGATAATGCCAATTCAATACGCAGAAAATACTTTAAGTTCTCAAGATCCTGTAGGTCAAGATTGCAACAAACTCTTTTTTTAAACGTGTCATCTCCTCTTCATCGTCTCTTGTGATAATCATGCCATCAACATAAACACATAGAAGAGCCATTTTTATTTTCACATTTAGTGTGATCACCACTACGTTGACGATATCCTAATTTGATCATCACAATTCTAAGCCTCTGAACCACGTTATAGGAGATTGTTTCAGTCCGTATACAACTTTCTTCAATTTGCAGCATTTTCCTGTCTCCTCATGGCCCAGTGGCATATGTGTGTAGACATGTTCACGAAGACCTCCATTCAAGAAAGCATTCTTAACATCCATCTGATGGGGCTTTCATTCCTTGAGAACAATAATAGAGAGAATAATCCACATTGTATTCATTTTAGATACACGGGGAAAAGTCTCTAGGTAGTCAATACCGTATTTTTAATTGAAACCCCTTGCAACAAGTCTAGCCTTGTATTTTTTGTACTTCTCCATTTGGCTTGTACTTTATGGTGTAGACCCACTTCGAACCTATAAAATGCAACCCATCTGGAATATCCACAATGTTCCAAGTACATTTTTTTCAAGGGCCTCCATCTCCCCATCTGGAAGAATCCATGTAGCCGACCCTACTTAATTGTGGGAAAAGGCTTTGTTGTTGTTGTTGTTGTTGCCTCCATCTCCCCATGCATGCATGAAGCCATCTAGGATCAGAGCCAGTTTCGGTAATATTCTTAGAGATCATAGTAGCAGAAAGTGAAGATAAAGCGTTTATAATTTTTATTAAGTTTAGAGTAGCCAACATATCCATTAATAGGTATTTGGTACACTATGCATATCTTGAAGGGGGCTTTTTCTTCCTTCGTCCATGTCTCTCTGCGACAGAATCCCCTTCAAGGATGATTACCCATTAGCATCCTCATCTTCAATACTGTCATTGACTTCCTTTTATAGACCACTTTCCATATTACAGATTGAATTACCAATGGAAATGGAGGAACTTGGATTAGTCATGGATTGAATATGATTCAGATTGAAATCTCTAATTTGCATCATGGTCCCTTGTTGATCTTTCTTGCTATAAATCTTTTCATGCCAATAAGGAGATCGGGATTTCCAACCCTCTGTTTTTGTGTCATTTCGAGTTGAATTATCTAAAGAACTTGTAGATTCATCATAAACATCCAAGAGAAGAATATTCTGCACATTCCCATTACAGTTACTTCCATTATTCCCATAAAGGGAATGCTCAATGAAGTAAGATTCATGCTTAATAAAGGTAACATATTTAGTCCCATGTATTTTTCCATCTTTATGATGTAAGCATTTATAACCTTTCCGAGTAGGAGAGTATTGAAAAATGCATTTTATTGCCGAGTATCAAGTTTCTGTGCATCAGGTGCAGAATTGTGAAAGTAACAAACATAACCAAAAACTTTCGGAGAAAGCACAAATGGTTTGCTCTCTGGTTGAATAAAAAAAGGAGTAGCTATGTTCAATTGTCTTGAAGGCATCCTATTTATAAGAAAGGCGCTAGTGAGAACAACCTCTCCCCAGAATCTCTTAGGGGAGTTTCTCGCTTTTGCTGAGGGGTATAGTTGCAAGAAGTCTCATGAATAGTTCTTTTAACATTAAATAATTTATGTAGCTCTTTAGATAAATAATATTCACAGGCATTATTAGATGTGAATCGATTATTCACTTTCCCGTATTGTGTTTCAATCAAGGTGAAGAACCGATTCACAATGCTACCAACTTCGCCACGATCATAAAGTAAATAAATAAATGTGCTTCTAGAATAATCATCAATAAATGTAATGAAGTTTGTTAGAGTATTTGGTTGTGCGCCCATTGAGTTGTAACAAGGTAAATGGATCCTGGAGGAGATCCATTTACCCCATCCATGTGTTTAGTCCCACATCGTCTAGTGATGGGACTTGGAGGCTCTGGGAAGGCTATATAAGGAGCCCCAGACCTCCTGTACTCATTGAGAAAGTCAATAGACAAACACGCCCCGTAGAGGGCTTCTCCCGTGGTTTCATCCCGCTCCTCACGGAGTAGGGTTCCACGTAAAAATCCCGCTGTTCTTCTTTGTTATTTATTTTTTTCCATGTTTACGCTTTCGCTTCCGATTTCCTAACATGGTATCAGAGCGGGTTCGATCCTCGATGATTTTTATGTTCTTTGTTTATGTTCAAGATTCGAGATTCAATTCTTCATTGTTCTTGAAGATCCTTTTTTTTATGAAGATTGTAGTCGTGATTTGTTCAAATTCAGAACAGATTCTAGGGTTTTTGAAACCCTAATTTGGTTCGAGGGTTCTTCTGTTGCAACCCTAAATTTGTGCCCAAGTTCGGAAGAATCCTTCTTCCAGGCGGCATCTTGTCCTGCTCTAGCTGCATCTGGCGGCAACATTCGTCGAAGCCGATCCAGATCACATCTCCAGAAAAGCATCAATCTTGTGTTGATGGGTCAAACCCCATCCTAGGAAACCATACTCTGTTCTCAGCAGCGGCTGGAGTCGAGACCTCTCCAGGCTGCAGACACCGAACCAAGTACCCATGAAGCTTTACATATGATGCTAGAATAAGGTCTTGAACCTTCATCTCAATTTGAAGGTGTAGATCGATCGGAGGCAGAGACCACCCAAGGCGGCGTAGATCTGATTGCTCCAGGCGGAGCACTTTCTCCAAGCGGCAACAATGACACAACTCCAGGCCTTGCGTTATCTTCCAGCTGCAGCATCTTCCAGCCCTAACCGCACCGTGAGGTTCTCCAAGCGGAGAGATCTCCCTCGCACATCTTCCAAGTCCTAGCGGCGCAACTTCAAAGTCCCAGGCGGCGCCGAGACCGCTCCCTCGAGATCGAGTGCCGCTCTCGAGATCGAGTGCCGCTCCTCCGTGCGACGCGTGAAGGCTCTCTCGCCTCCCCTTTCTCGCGCAGATGGCGCGCTGCAGCTCACGTCCCCCTCTCTCCTCCACGGTTGGTGGCAGCGCCCCCCTCCCATCTTCAGGCTGCAAGGAGCTTCCAGGCGTGGTTGCATTTCATGGCGGCGACGCAGGCAACCAAGGGGTTCCCATCGTGGGAACCCTAGTGAGCCTTGCATTACTATTTAAAAAAAAACGTGGGGTATTGTAAGACCTGACTGGGCCCGCCGTTAAAAAAAAAATATTCTGAAGCGGGTCCATTAAGCCACGAAAAAAAAATATGGGGGGCTGCTGGTTATTTAAGTCCAAGTGGACTGTTTGCAACATTGAAAAATAGAGAGTGGTAACCATGCGTACACAAAAAAAAATAGAGGGGGAGGATTGTTACGGGTCCTATTTGGGCTGTGAGTTGGTTTATATAAAAAAAAGAGAGAGAAGAAGAAAAGAAAAGGCGCGTACAAATTGAAAAAGTCGTACGCAAATTCAAAAAAAATGCAAAGCCAGAAAAAACTGTAACGGCTTATTTTGTTGTGCGAAGCAAAAGCCGTAAAAAAAAAGGTTGAAACGGCTTTATAAAAAAATGATACAAAAAAATGGCGGCTTAAAAAATGATGAAAAGCCGCAAGTTCATGTTTTGTTTTCCCCATCATTGTTGTCTTCTCCCAACTTGGTCGACGATCATGTTTTCCGACAAGTATGGGAGAAAGGGGGAGTATTGTGTAGAGTCACAGGTCTTGTATTCCAGATCCAGATTCAGATACCAGTTTCCAGACCAACCAGTCGATCAAACTCTACAGTTCGGTTTCAGACTCGACATTAGACATCTCCGAGTCTCCAGTTTCAGACACGCACAAGTGTGCGATCAATTTCAGATGTGCATATGTTGCCATCTTTTGTTTCGTGGTCCCCATCATTCTTCTTGTTGTCAGGCTAGAGTTTTCATGTGAGCCATAGGGACTCCAGAGCAGAGGACCATTCCCTTGAGGGCAAGGGTTTTCATGTGGTATCATAGGTACACCAGAGCAGTGCACCATTCTCTGAGCCAGATGGGAGAGACCCAGTTCTCCAACGAGGAGACATCAGGCGCAGTTTCAGACTCGACGGTCAGTTTCCGAGTCTTCAGTTGACTCACACTCCAGCCCGTTCGTCCTCCTCACCTGCATGGCATGAGAAGCAACGTCCTCGACTGCAGCAATGTGCGCGTTGGGTTGATATTGTCCGTAGTGTCTTGTAGCGTTGAGTTGAGTATCTTTCTGTTTGTCCAAGCTGAGCATTGCATGCTCCAGCTTGAGGGGGAGTGTTAGAGTATTTGGTTGTGCGCCCATTGAGTTGTAACAAGGTAAATGGATCCTGGAGGAGATCCATTTACCCCATTGACGAGTCGCTAAATACGATAAATAATTCGGTCACGTTGTAATACGTGTACTTAGCGATTCGGTCAGAACCGAGAGAAGATCTCCGTGAAGAGTGTCTCGGCTTAATTTATATCCCGGACAAGTCCGGGGTCGAACTCAGGGAGGCAAAGGAACAACTTCGGTTTTAATTCAAAAAACTTAGGTCTAGATATCCAATGCGGTATTTTTTATATTTTTTATGCAAATAGAATGCAAATGCAAGTGAATTACAACACTAAGAAAACACACAACAAGGCCAAATTAATTTTAATGTCAAATTAGTCCAATTTAGCCAAATTATATTTTGCTTAGAGTCCTAATCCATAGATGAATGCAAGGTACTTTTTTTTGGAATTTTATGGGTTAAAATGCAATAAAGAAAAATGCACACTTTTTATGGGTTTTTTCGCAATTTATCACACAAACAGTAAGCAAAAATTATGAAAAAATACTGGAACTAAAACATGATGCAAGGAGAGTACAGTACTTTTTTTTGGAATTTTTTGACAAGTTATGAATTTTTTATAGATTTTTTAGTGAAATCAGAGTGACAGTGAGTAAATAATTTCTGATAAATCCACATTATCAAATTAATCAGAGTGTGAATTATTCCAAAAAGATATTTTCATGTAGAATCCAGGAGATTTAAAATTTCGCAAAAAAGATATACGTGGATTTAATTAAAAATCAAATACTAAAAATACTCTACAATTTATTTCAGGCACAAGACAACTCCATTTTGGATGAAATTTGGATAGTAAACTAAATACATATCAAGGCATCACATACAATTTTTGTGGAATTTTTAAAGCAACCGTGAGTAGATATGAATTTAAGAGCATGATTGGGTAAAATACACAAAATTTCAGTTAACCATTTTTAATTAATTACCCATGACTCACAAAAATATAAATAAATACCTACAATGTAGAGAATTAGTTGCTCAACATGAACACATTTTTCATTGAATAAAAGGATGCCAAACAGGTATCTAAATTGCTAGTCAAACACAGGGGTCTTTGTGCAAAAAAAGAGAAACTAGAATTATAAAAGAAAACATGCACATGGACTAAATAGTAATTACAGAAACTTTGAGAGAAATTTTTGCAATTTTTACAAAATAAAAAAATAAAAAGAGAAGACCTTCTTCTTCCTCTTGTTGGACGATGGAACCCAACAAGGGGTTGCGTCGGCAGCGGGCTGAGGCAGAGGAGGGGCCGCTCGCGCGCGGCCGCGCGGTGGAGGAGAACGGAGGGGACGGCGAGGAGGGCGCGGAGGTCAGGCGGCGCGGTGGCGCGCTGGAGTCGAGGTGGAAGGAGGGGCTGCGCTGGGGGCTGGCGGGGCGGCCTGGGAGCTGTAGCTCCTCCGTGGGCGAGCGCCGATGGGAGGCGCGGCAGCCGCGCACGGGAGGAGAAGAGGGTGGCGTGGGGCCGCGCCTGGAGCGGAGCCTGAGGGGCCGCGCGCGGCCCGCGCCGGCGGTGATGACGGTGGAAGGAGGGGGGCGGCGGGCCTTCGGCTGCTGCCTCCTCCGTTTATTTTTTTAAATTTTTTTTGATTTTTTTACTATTTTGATTAAAAAAACTGTTGTAATAAAGAAACTTTTTTTGTTTTAAATTTTTTTAAATTTTTTTAGTTTTCTTAAACAGGAAATAAATGTGGTTATAAGCAAAAGGGGAAGAGGATGAGTTGGTGGTAAAAAAAATGGTGGAATGAAACAACAAAGAAACAAAATATTAGATAAGATAAAATAATAAGAGAATGATGAGAAATACTTACCTGATCTTCGCCGGATTGGCGGAGCAGCTACGCTGGACTCCTGTCGTCGCCTCGATCCGATTGCCGAAATAAAATCGGAGAAGCTAAGCGAGCTCGATGGGGAACTCGTGACGCGGAGCGGAGCTCCGCGGATCTCGTCTGAAGGAGGTCGTCGCTTGAGGAAGATGTCTCGCCGCTGTCACCAACAAAACACTTCAAGCTCTCTCCCTTTTCTATTAGAATGGCGGATGCGAAAAAATGGGGATGAATGGAAGAATAAAAAGAGAAGAAGAATGGGAGTTAGAGAGATGGTGGAAAGGTGGAGTTTGAATGGGAGGTTAAGAGAAATGGTGGAGTGGAATGGAGGTTGGATGAAGACTTGGTGGTTAATGGAGAAATGGAAGTTATTGTAGAGAATGTGAATTAAATAAAATAAAAGTAAGCTACTAAAAAGGGATGATAAAATAAAGAGAAAAAGAGTGGGGTATTTACAAAAGAAGATATACAACATGTGCATATTTTTTTGTTTGCTTTTCTTTTTATAATTTTTTATCTTTTTAATAAGAGATATTTACAACGAAAAAATAAAGTGAAATAGTACAATTAAAATACAATACAAGTATGATTTTTTTGTATTTTTAGTAATTAAGAAAGGTAAAATAAAAAATGAAGAAAGAATGAATATATACATGATATACAATGTACATCTAGGTCCCAAAACCCAACTTTTGCAAACGAGCTCCGATTTTAATGAAACCACTTCCGTTGGATAGATAATTTTCTAACTTGAACTTTAAAAGTGAGTTTGGTGAATTTGGAGTTCATACGGAGCGGGAATTTAGCTTGGAAGTTGGACTTTACGGCTTTTTCTCTTTGGGATCTAGGAGCATTTATTTGAGACGAAATTTGTTTTGTATTTTTGTATTTTTGTATACATTTTTATAAAAAAGCTAAAGAAAGAATTAACCAAAAAGGAGTTGAAATGAAATTATTAAAAATAAATGAAGTTTTGGACTATTTACATGTATAAAACTCCTTTATTTTTGCGGCTTTTTATGTGTAATTTATTTTTGTACAATCTAATATACAATAATTAGTGTGTTTTATTTACAAGAGTCATTTTGTTAATTTATTGATTTTATGGACATTTATTTGGGATTTTACTCGAGGATTTTGCTAAGATCAAGATATTGCGATGATGAATCGTGGATTCATCACCCCCCTATACTTAAACTTTGCTAGTCCTCGAGCAAATAAAGAATGAATAAGTTGGATTAACCCCCTGACTGTGCATGTGAATACAAGACTTGATCCGTTCAAGAACTCCCGGTTTTAGAGATCCTAAAATTCTAAGCTGAACCAAGCTCTAGTCAAAAGGTACCCAATTCCCCTAATTATCAGACTCTCTTTGTATACGTATATATAAGGGATATGACTTTAAGTGTGGACTGCAGTTATAAGAGTAGAGTCGCAACGTCACCCAAGGTTCCAGTCTAAGGGACTCTCCTAAGGACCCGATCCTCAACACTAGGGAATAAACCATTTCTTGCATCCAATCCACCGTCTCTTTAGTTGTCAGACTTAAAAGTGTAGATGGAAGGCCAGTTGATGGGGGGCATAGGATTGTGTCATTTCTTCTCTCCCTCTCATTGGAACAAGGATCCTCTCAAGTGCCTTATTACGCAACGCATTTTTTTGGTATTGATCAGTGCGTCCGTCAAGAGAAGTTGGAGCCGTCTGCACTTGTTTTCCTGGGAGTACACCGGGGTGTGCCTTTTTTGAGTACCTATCGTACCTTCTACACCCAGACTTGTAGCATTTACGATGCAGAGCCCTTTTTTGGTGCAAGCCCGACTCCTGATCCTAATAGCGGTGGTCCAAGTGGATACTTTGAAATGGTTGGGAGCGCTCACCTTTGGTGGAAGCTCTTTTGATAATTGACTTTGTGGAATGAGAGCTTTTCTTTGACATTTCATTGCTTTGTAGTATTTTGGCTAGCTCCACTGCTTTTACCAAGAGTTGGCGCAAACTGATCAACATATTTTTATTTTATCATACCCTGGCACATAGGTAAATGTCAAGAGATAGTACAAGAACCATGTTCTCATACTGGCTAAATGTGCTGACACTCAGGTTTCATGAAGCCTTCATTGATTTTATCCCATCCTCGAGCATCATTAAATCAAGTCCAAACTCAAATCCCTCATCCCAGTTCCTCAAGTGAAATTTCAACTCATCTCATCATAACTGCAGTCGTGTATGTGAGGTGATGATCATATTCTTAAGGTAGAGACTAAGCATGCAATATAGCACACAAATCTTTCAAATTAGGGAAATGTGAATAATTAAGTCAAGGACCCTAATGACTAAGGCTGGTTAACTCAAAATCTCAAGACCTCATAAACCAAGTGTTCTTGAACATCACTAGTCTTGTGTGAAAGTGAATTGTGTCAGGGATTAAGCCAACTTATTAGTTAGTTTTTTTTAGTTTTTTTATGTTAGAAAAGTTTTGCTCTTTTTTTTTTCAAAAGTTTTTTTTGAAACAGAAAGTAAATAAGAAAGGACTTCTTTTTTTTAATTTTTTTACCCACCCTATAATTATTGTATAATATATATATAAATACTTGAAAGTACGAGGTATGGGTAAAGTATATATGTAATATATACATGCCCCCCTATACTTAGCTTGTGTTATACCCTCATGGCACTAGGTGACAAAAAGCCATAGCTCGTACTAAGTATAAGTGGGTGAAAAGAATAGAAGTGAAAGAAAAATAAAATGTGGATAATACACAACGGGCATCGGCCCCCCTATACTTAGGCTCTGGTCAGCCTAAGTATTGGAAAGAACACAAGAATGGAAGACCGATGAGAATGGGAAAGAATATATAAAAAGAAAATAAAAAGAAGAGAAGGAGCAAATCGGGTCACTCATCCCCCTATACTTAGGATTTAGTCATCCTAAGTATAGCCACAAAATGAAAACGATACGGAACTGGGGCGAGTGATGCGAATCATGAGGGAGGGAGGTGAATAAAGGAAGAAAAATATGTACAAGGAGGAGGAAGAATATACAAGGATCAAGAAGGTTTGTGATGGACCTTCTTGCGGGAGCGATGGGGTGGGTAGTATACACATGTGTCGCTGTCAGAATCGTCCTCCGAAGAATAATAGTGAGGTGTGGGGAACGTCCAACGGGGGTCGATATACGGCTGCTTGCTCAAGTATGGCTTCAGAACAACCGAACTGAGCTCACTCATATAGATCACCTCATCCGGACCTGATGAGGACTCCTCAGAAAGTCCCTTCCCTGAAACATCGAAGGTAACCTTCTTAGTCGGTTTTCTAGAACCTGAAGCATCAAGAGGAAGAGGAGATTGATACGTCTTAAGGAGTTCAGGGGAACACCTCAAGGAATCAACACCCGTTTTCTTCTTACCAGATGACCGACTAGAGGATGGAGCAACTGATTTATCAAGATTGGTCAATTTGGTCCCAGTTGTCTCCTTTGGTGTATGTCCTGGATGTGGTGTGTGTGAGGTTCTGACCAGACGTTCATCATCAGATGAGTCACCATATGCATTGTAATACTCCTGCAGGGTCAGCACACGTCTCTGATAAGGCACAGTGTTCTCAGTTGGCTTGATATTGTTGGGTTCTTGTGTCGGATCATCGAAATGATCAAGACAATCCACAAAGGTCATGTCCGACTCAATGATAGCTTCTGGTCGCGAGTCCTCTCTAGAAGCTGTCGCGGTGGTGGTGCAAACAGTAGGCGGTGTGTGGTTGTAGGAAGTCTCTAAACCAATGGTCGTCTGGACAGTCGGTATCTCAGGTGTAGTAGAGAGAGGACTCAACTGTCTCTCGAAGGTCACGACTGTCTGCAACTTTACGGGTTACCTTGTAATATCGTGTGTCCTCAAAGATCGGGTGAGGTCGGAGTGCTCCCAATGCAGAAAAATCGATCTCCCGAGTCTCACAATCTATAGTTGCCTTAGCCAAGGCTAAGAACGGCTTTCCAAGAATGATCGGAGACTGGGTGAACTCTCCTCGGTGCTCAATGTCAATGATCGTGAAGTCTATCTCCAGTAGAGCACCTTGGAAAGTGACGATGACTGAAATGGTTCCTCTCGACCGTTTAATGGTCCGATCTGTCAACTGGATGATCTCTCTTGACTTTCTGCCAGATCCGAGTTTGAGCTTGGCAAACACGGAGGTCGGGAGGATATTAATCGGTAAGTTATCATCGATTCTTGCATGGGTGAATGTGGTATCTTTGATTTCACAATCAAATATAGGTAACCGCTTTACTCTGCGGCTCTTGGTTTTTCTCCCTATCATCAAAGATGTGGCCATAGACACTATATGTATCTCAGTCCTTGTTCTCTTATTGCCCGACCTTTTAGGCATCAATTTACTTCTCACAAATCTTTTAAGTTCGGGAAAGTGCTCAATGGCCATTATTAAGGGAAGCTCAAAAATCAACTTTCTATCCAATGCTTCCCTAACTGCAGGATCCACTTTTTTTAGATCTTTTCCTTTTTCAATTTTTATGGTATTTTCTGAGTTTTCAATTTTTTTGGTCTTTTTGGTAGGTGAAGGAGGACTAGGAGAATGTACAGACTCTGGTTTGGAGGGAAAGTGGTTAATAGAAGAGGGAGGTAGAAGGGACTCCACCTGTACATGACGTGTGGTCAATCCAGTGTCTTCCAGGTTTTCAAGATTCAATCCGCGAAATCCATGATCCACATTCCTACCTGAACTCTTGATCGGTCTACAAATGTCATCCTCCAATAAGTTCTCATTACAGCTCATAAGAGAAGTCTGTGCAATTGGAGGATACTGCTGAGAATTCGGGCTCTTATACTCAACACACCTTGACTCAGGCGTGTAATACTGGGTTGAGTATGGCCCTCCTGTATGGCAGATGTGGGTCGGAGCCTCATAAGACGGAGTCAGTAGACAGGGAGTCTGTAGATCGGTCGCATGAATCCAATCCCCTGTATATGTCGGCTCTCCGAATGGGTGATATGAAGGTTGGTCAATATGGTCTCTATCACTCAGGTCAATCAAGTCAGGAAGATCGTACGGTGCAAGCCTCTCCATTTGGTTTGTCTGATCGACCATGTTGTATCCTAAGGTTAAGTCGGGATGTGTATATAGCAATTGTTGTTCTGTCCCAACTCGAGGTGAAAATGAGGTATGTGGGGTCAACTGATTATGCCAATCATTCATCTCAGCAGTCGCTTGCTCTTCGATTGGTTCCTTGATTCCAGCAAGCAGACAAGAATATGGTGAGTCAATACAGAGTGGTTGTGGGTCATGGGTGTAAGAATGTGGGGTAGGTGAGAAGGACGAAGAAGTGCGGAAGTCAGTCGAAGTTCTGACTTCGCAGTTGGGGTGTGGGTATGAAGAGGAATGAGAGGGTGGAGATGATCGAAATATGGTCGAAGAAGAATGACGTGGATATGATGACCAATATTCTGACATCTTGGAGGGAAAATGGGAGAATGAAGCGGATTGAGGAAGAAAGCGTGCAAGTGCACCGAATAACACACAAAACAAACAAACACAAGAGCAAACCCTGAGTTCACCTACTCAACACAGTGATGGTCGCAAAAGTCCGACCGTTTATCTTTTCAGTTTTAATTATGTGATAAATCAAGATATCAATCCAATTACGCAAGGCTCAAAAGTAGGTTTTGGGCACTATCCTAGGGATGTTTCCTCACCTCTCAACAATCACAATTAGCCAAGCATACAATGAGGGTTTTGCTCTCCCAAAACAAGTATTAGTTTTAATCAGTTTTTTTTGTCAACTCTGATTAGCAGTCCCGGTTTTAAGTTTGGTTATCACTTGATTAGTCCACTAAACAAAGCACGCCTAACGATCATTCCCGATTTCCTTTTAACCTAAGTTTCAAAAACCAAGGGGAGGGAGTCGAGAAAAAACCGATGCAAATAATGAAATCAATGATGCATGCCCAGTTCAGAAGACTTACAGTGATCCTCGCGCTCTACATGCGGGATGCAAGGCAGAATTGAAATTTTATACTATATGAATGCAAACGAGAAAACCGTTCCTAAACAGGCAGTTCTATTAGCGAGTGATGAACAAGTTAAATTTGACTAATAGCCCAGCGATCTAAGTGCGTCTCGTTAAATGTGATGTGTGATCCTAAAAATTACGAGCACAAGCAATAAAGATATTCTAATAAAATGCTCTAAGAGCCGCGAGTGCAAGTCCTATTCTACGTCAATCAACCACACGAACACGAGCGGGTCCAAAGTCCAGTCCGGATACAAACACGAGCTCTCAAACAAGAGCCGCTGGAAAGAGCGAATTACCTAAGTTATTACAACACAATAATTACAAAATTTTATAAAAAATCTCTCGAAGAAAAATTGATTTTCTTGCTCTTCAGCAGTCGGCGCGCGTCGCGTCCGTCGACCTCCGATGCACTCCAAGTTCACCGGGCCCTCGCAAGAAAAATAAAATTTATGTTAGAGAGATAAAAACAAAATATATACAATAATATGAAGAGAAATAATTGAAAAAAATGGAATAAATACAAGGTGGCTCGGGGGTCAGACTATCCGAGTAAAGAAAATCTAAATCCAAAATTTTAAACTAATACCTAACCCGTTTGCCTCCCGGCAATGACGCCATCTGACGAGTCGCTAAATACGATAAATAATTCGGTCACGTTGTAATACGTGTACTTAGCGATTCGGTCAGAACCGAGAGAAGATCTCCGTGAAGAGTGTCTCAGCTTAATTTATATCCCGGGCAAGTCCAGGGTCGAACTCAGGGAGGCAAAGGAACAACTTCGATTTTAATTCAAAAAACTTAGGTCTAGATATCCAATGCGGTATTTTTTTATATTTTTTATGCAAATAGAATGCAAATGCAAGTGAATTACAATAGTAAGAAAACACACAACAAGGCCAAATTAATTTTAATGTCAAATTAGTCCAATTTAGCCAACTTATATTTTGCTTAGAGTCCTAATCCATAGATGAATGCAAGGTACTTTTTTTTTATTTTCATGGGTTAAAATGCAATAAAGAAAAATGCATACTTTTTATGGGTTTTTTCGCAATTTATCACACAAACAGTAAGCAAAAATTATGAAAAAAAATACTGGAACTAAAACATGATGCAAGGAGAGTACAATAATTTTTTTGGAATTTTTTAACAAGTTATAAATTTTTGGGATTTTATCACTTGTGCCCCTCCGAGATATCGCAATATCAGTTATACCCCTATCTTTTTGGTAATATCAGTTGTGCCCCTAACTTGTTGCTCCGTCACCAGTTGTGCCCTTCCGTCAGATTGACCGTCAAAAAATTAAAATAACCATGGTTTATTCAAACCATGGTGTGGTTAAGAAGGGTATTATGGTCCATACCCTTCTTCATCTTCTTCCTCCTCCATTTGCTCTTCTTCCTTCTATTCATAATTTCTCTCTCTTACTAAAACCTTCATGCAATGGGGGAGGCGGAGGCGGAGATGGAGCCGCTGCTCTCCGTCGAGGAGGAAGCACTGGAACACCCTCTACGTGCCCTGAATTCCAACGCTGCTGCAAAGCGATGAACCTCCTCGAGTTCCGCGACAAGTTCGTCGTCAGATCCGCCGATCCCGACGCCCCTATCCCTGCCTTCTCCATAGGCTGATTTGACGGCGTCATCCAGACAATTCCCGGTAAACATCGACCACATTCAATCTTTGATCTGAGACGGAGACCTTTAGTTGATGCCCTGATAGATCGACTTGGCATTGATTTTCTCGCAGGGGATATGGACTTGGGAACTCCGGTTAAGGTTTCGACTATTTATGGAGTGGTGGGGACGATCAGATTACTTGCAGGTATATTTTTGGTATATTTCGTAAATCAAATTTCTATCTTAAAGCGGAGGTCTGAAATTTCGAGATCCTCGCTGGAAGTGGAAATTAGCATTGCGCTTTCTCTTGACCTATTTTTTTGACCTACGGGATCAGGTCAGAGGCGCAGTGGCGCCTGGCGTGGACAGTGGCGGAGGGAGGGCTGCAGGGCCGGCGGGAGGCTCGTGTGCGGGGAGAGACGCGTCGCGCGCTGAGTTGGTGCGCCGCGGGAGGTCAGCGGAGGGAGGTCGGGGCTGTGCCCGATCGCGCGGGGTTGTTGAGAGATGGCGGCGCCTGGAGATGGAGGCGGAGAGCTCGAGGCGGAGCTGGGCGGCGCGGGGCAGGGGCGGGGGCGGCGGCAGAGAGGGAGGAGGAGGAGGTGGAGGAGGAGGAAGAAGAGGATGGGGAGGAGGAGGAAGAAGAAGAAGATGAGGAGGGTGTAAAATGACCTCATAACTTTTTTTTTAAGTTTAATTCCGCCTATGTCCTCACAGTTAACGTCCGTTTGCACTGTGGATGGACGGTAACTAACCCGAGGGGCACAAGTGAAAAAATAACAAGAAGTGAGGGGCACAACTGATATTACCAAAAAGATAGGGGTATAACTGATATTGCGATATCTCGGAGGGGCACAAGTGATAAAATCCCTAAATTTTTTATAGATTTTTTAGTGAAATCAGAGTGACAGTGAGTAAATAATTTCTAATAAATCCACATTATCAAATTAATCAGAGTGTGAATTATTCCAAAAAGATATTTTTATGGAGAATCCAGGAGATTTGAAATTTCGCAAAAAGATATACGTGGATTTAATTAAAAATCAAATACTAAAAACACTCCACAATTTATTTCAGGCACAAGACAACTCCATTTTAGATGAAATTTGGATAGTAAATTAATTACATATCAAGGCATCACATATAATTTTTGTGGAATTTTTAAATCAACCATGAGTTAGATATGAATTTAAGAGCACTGATTGGGTAAAATACACAAAATTTCAGTTAACCATTTTTAATTAATTACCCATGACTCACAAAAATATAATACCTACAATGTAGAGAATTAGTTGCTCAACATGAACACATTTTTCATTGAATAAAAGGATGCCAAACAGGTATCCAAATTGCTAGTCAAACACAGGGGTCTTTGTGCAAAAAAAGAGAAACTAGAATTATAAAAGAAAACATGCACAGGGACTAAATAGTAATTACAGAAACTTTGAGAGAAATTTTTGCAATTTTTACAAAATAAAAAAATAAAAAGAGAAGATCTTCTTCCTCTTGCTGGACGATGGAACCCAACAAGGGGCTGCGTCGGCGACGGGCTGAGGCGGAGGAGGGGCCGCTCGCGCGCGGCCGCGCGGTGGAGGAGAACGGAGGGGACGGCGAGGAGGGCGCGGAGGTCAGGCGGCGCGGTGGCGCGCTGGAGTCGAGGTGGAAGGAGGGGCCGCGCTGGGGGCTGGCGGGGCGGCCTGGGAGCTGTAGCTCCTCCGTGGGCGAGCGCCGATGGGAGGCGCGGCAGCCGCGCACAGGAGAAGAGGGTGGCGTGGGGCCGCGCCTGGAGCGGAGCCGGAGGGGCCGCGCGCGGCCCGCGCTGGCGGTGATGACGGTGGAAGGAGGGGGGAGGCGGGCCTTCGGCTGCTGCCTCCTCCATTTATTTATTTTTAATTTTTTTGATTTTTTTTACTATTTTGATTAAAAAAACTGTTGTAATAAAGAAACTTTTTTTTGTTTTAAATTTTTTTAGTTTTCTTAAACAGGAAATAAATGTGGTTATAAACAAAAGGGGAAGAAGATGAGTTGGTGGTAAAAAAAATGGTGGAATGAAACAACAAAGAAACAAAATATTAGATAAGATAAAATAATAAGAGAATGATGAGAAATACTTACCTGATCTTCGCCGGATTGGCGGAGCAGCTACGCTGGACTCCTGTGGTCGCCTCGATCCGATTGCCGAAATAAAATCGGAGAAGCTAAGCGAGCTCGATGGGGAACTCGTGACGCGGAGCGAAGCTCCGCGGATCTCGTCTGAAGGAGGTCGTCGCATGAGGAAGATGTCTCGCCGCCGTCACCAACAAAACACTCCAAGCTCTCTCCCTTTTCTATTAGAATGGCGGATGCGAAAAAATGGGGATGAATGGAAGAATAAAAAGAGAAGAAGAATGGGAGTTAGAGAGATGGTGGAAAGGTGAAGTTTGAATGGGAGGTTAAGAGAAATGGTGGAGTGGAATGGAGGTTGGATGAAGACTTGGTGGTTAATGGAGAAATGGAAGTTATTGTAGAGAATGTGAATTAAATAAAATAAAAGTAGGCTACTAAAAAGGGAGGATAAAATAAAGAGAAAAAGAGTGGGGTATTTACAAAAGAAGATATACAACATGTGCATATTTTTTTTGTTTGCTTTTCTTTTTATAGTTTTTTATCTTTTTAATAAGAGATATTTACAACGAAAAAATAAAGTAAAATAGTACAATTAAAATACAACACAAGTATGATTTTTTTGTATTTTTAGTAATTAAGAAAGGTAAAATAAAAAATGAAGAAAGAATGAATATATACATGATATACAATGTACATCTAGGTCCCAAAACCCAACTTTTGCAAACGAGCTCCGATTTTAATGAAACCATTCCGTTGGATAGATAATTTTCTAACTTGAACTTTAAAAGTGAGTTTGGTGAATTTGGAGTTCATACGGAGCGGGAATTTAGCTTGGAAGTTGGACTTTACGGCTTTTTCTCTTTGGGATCTAGGAGCATTTATTTGAGATGAAATTTGTTTTGTATTTTTGTACACATTTTTATAAACAAGTTAAAGAAAGAATAAACCAAAAAGGAGTTGAAATGAAATTATTAAAAATAAATGAAGTTTTGGACTATTTACATGTATAAAACTCCTTTATTTTTGCGGCTTTTTATGTGTAATTTATTTTTGTACAATCTAATATACAATAATTAGTGTGTTTTATTTACAAGAGTCATTTTGTTAATTTATTGATTTTATGGACATTTATTTGGGATTTTACTCGAGGATTTTGCTAAGATCAAGATATTGCGATGATGAATCGTGGATTCATCACCCATCCATGTGTTTAGTCCCACATCGTCTAGTGATGGGACTTGGAGGCTCTGGGAAGGCTATATAAGGAGCCGCAGACCTCCTGTACTCATTGAGAAAGTCAATAGACAAAGACGCCCCGTAGAGGGCTTCTCCTATGGTTTCATCCCGCTCCTCACGGAGTAGGGTTCCACGTAAAAATCCCGCTGTTCTTCTTTGTTATTTATTTTTTCCACGTTTACGCTTCCGCTTCCGATTTCCTAACAAAGTACTTGCATCCATTAAAAGTAGGAACACTAGAGGGACCCTAAACAACCGAGCGAATTACCTCAAAAGTCTCTTGTCTTACTCTCAGAGACAAAATAAGTCGCTCTAAGGTGCTATGCTTTCAAACAAACATGACAAATCAGGTCTGCGGAGCTCAAACATGAGTAATAAAGGAAACATCTCTTTGAGATAACTGAACAGAAGACCAAGACATTCGTACCACCACATAATCGACCCATGGCAATCCTTCTTATTTTTCCTTTCTCTAATTGCAATGATTAATGCATCTGCCACTTTAATAGTTAGGCAATAGATATATTCAGACTCTAAACCAAATCCAATTTTCATCACTGTCTCCAAGTCTTGCAATATACAACGATCGAAGGAAAAAAAAAGTTCACGTTTTGATTCCTTTGATATCTTGCTAATGGAAAGAAGATTTAGAGGCATATTTGGAATATGAAGCGCATTGCGAATAGCAAATTTATTGAGAATATATATACTTCCTTTTCCAGCTACCGTAACATGAGATCCATCAACAACGACAATATAGTCTTATCCAGATGCTAATTTATAAGCGCTAAATAATTGAGTCACATGTCATGTGGTCAGTGTAACATCCGGATCCGAATGAACTGAAGCTCCTGTCAAGAAAAGGATGTTGCAAGCAAGTTTGGATCTCCAAAGTGGAGATATTCAAAGGTACATATCTCTCTCCTCTTTGTTCTCATTAAAGTCAATGTTGAAGTTTCTAATTCAGTTTTTTTTATGTTGCTATCCATCAGGTATTTTATCTATTGTTGTATGTTAGATAAAGCCACAAAATCCTTCCAAACTTAAAGGATCGAAGGTACAATCTTTTCCCCTCTCTTGCTGCTTTCCATGCATGGTCTTTACACATTTTGATAGTAATAGGTTGCTTGAGTGTTATATATACTAGATATGCTATAACTGGGTTACCATATATTATAACATGTTGGGAACAAGGGTCTTGTGGTAATCTAAAGCAATGGAAATTTGACTCTATAATACTTGTGTATTGCATGTGGCAGAAGATAGATTGCACTTTCATCTAAATTCTAATTGTATATTCCTGGTTAATATGATGTGAATACATAAATAACATCTCAATACTAATAATAGAAGTACAAATGATTCCCAAGAACATTTAAACCATTGTGAGATATACATGAGGGTCGGTAAAGGCAGTGATATCATGTTCTGCACAAGGGTAATTGGAACTAGAGTTTAATGTAAGGATATACAACACTAATGAAGCCTATAAAGAAGTCATCATATTTATCTCTTGAGATGGTATACATAGAATCATTATATCATCAACATCTCAAAAGACTGTTTGATGAGCTACAAGTTTATTATGCTTTAACCAGCAACAATCTTCTCTATGTCTACTACATCTAGAAAAGTAAAATAATATGTGGCTCATCTCGATGTAAAACAATCACGGTTGTGGGCATGAGTGGACCTAATCTGTCCCTCCTAGAAGAAGCAACCATGGCAGAGGTGGTCTCACCTTTCTTAGGTGTATGAAATAATATAGATAATATACTCAACTTAATATGTACCTCCTAACTAGAAGAAATCTTTGATATGGTAATCCTTTGTGACAACACGACCTCATATGGAGATTTCAGATCCGGAAGAAAAAGATCAACAATCAATGGATATCTGAACAGTCCATGTGTTGCACATATACAGACATGTGTGTAAGAATTTAGCCTTTTAAAACTAGAATTCCTAACATAGCAATATTCAACTAAAGGTTGGGTATTCTGCTTCATTTTAAACATTAGACAAATCTGCATAATGCAAGCAAAATTCTTCTCTTCAGAGTATAGTCAACTTAAGAATCTGCCACATTTTTTTTCATGGTTTTTGATGCACAATATCTATACCGCTGGAGCATATTCCATTTTATGACATAATCAGGAGATTATTTTCAATGGAGCATATTCCATTTTATGACATAATCAGGAGATTATTTTCAATATTAAGTATTCTGAAATCTGTTAAATATATTTTTATCAACTTATTTGGATTCTTAATCTCGAGAACAATCACAGAAGGTCTATTTCAACCTATTGAAAATGACGAAAGATAAAGAATTTAACTATGATCCAGCTTAATGATATCAAGATCGCGTAATTAACCCGACATATTTTTTTTAACAAGGGTAGGAAGGTACAAAGTAGCTAAAGGGGTATAACTCTTGGCTGGAAGTTTGATACATCCAATTTAGAGGGTTTCCCAATATCTCTTAGTAATAGTGATAAAGAATCGAAAGATGGCTACGGTGGATAAGTAAATAATAATCTCAATATGTTAGCATTATTAGAATGACTTGAGATCTAGTGGAAGAGAAGATTCAGGGTGAAATTTTGCAGTGCCAGGAAGGATTGCATCGACCATCTTTTCATCTTTTGTTCATTATATTAGGGTATTTTCATACAAGAGACTTAAAAAAATTAGATCAAGAGTCTTGCCACTAAATTACGAGTTAAATAACAAAAGTAAAATTTCTACATTAAATTAAATTTTAAATTCAGTTCCAATAAACAACTTATGATCTCGTGGTTTGAAAAAGGAGTTCATTGAGATATTTTCATAAATCTAGATTAATAAGCAAGCCGCAAATTGATGAGATCATATATGATCAATGACTGAAGATCTTTGTGATCAATCATTCAAAATCACTAAAGTATGAATCACTATTCAATATAATTATCAACAAGATACCTAGATCTGTAAAGTTGACTACATCAGAGTTCAAGAGAGGATGAGAAATTAAGTTAGTGATGATGATTCAATGATGACTAGTAATTAAAAGTGCCAGTCATGGTAACCTTTACGCCTGACTGTGCGAGGGGGCGGTGACCCTCAGCTGGGCGGAAGATTAGGAAGCCCAGTTAGGGCAGCGGCCGCTTCGTGCGCGGGTCTAGGATCCCAGTCTTTTTCTCGGTTTTTCGCGAGCGCTCGCAGTTTTTACGCCTCTCTGGGATCCACAGGTTTTCTTTTAAAGACCAGTTCCGCTGACCCTTGTTCTTTAGGGTACCTAGGCTGGAGGACCCTTGGTTTTAGTTTTTCGACCTCGTTAGCCCGTACCGGTCGGGCCGGTTTTTCTTTTAGAGCGACTTTTCTAGAGAGTCTCTCTCACCCGTCTCAGTGGCGTAGTTTTGGAGTAGACCTATCCCTCTATTGGACCGCCCTTCCAATTAGAGGGCGAGACGGAAGAGCCTCTTTTATAGGCTACTTCACCGCTTGAGTTTTATTTATTTTTCGCCAACAGACTTGGCGATGCTACATCTGAATCATCCATGTATACATCTGAATCCTCTATGGCTACCTCTAAATCAGTTACAGTTGAATCTGAAAAAGATACATTGAAATTGGATTGAGTCACAATTGAGTTGGCTAAAGTTGAATTACAGTTGAGTTGGTTTCCGTTGAACTAGTTACTTTTCTGCCAATATTCCTGGCAAAGAGAAAAGACCATATCATGAAAATCATCCTTATCAGACTATCTACTAGGCTTGAGAAAAACAACAAGAAAAGAATCAAAACCCCATATCCATCATATACTCTTACTACGATCAATCCACAAGATTCTTAAACATCTTTATAAGCATTATAGAGATAATGATTATATCAGAGTCTCGTCATTTATATTCTCTAGACCAATCAAACTTATATTATAATTAATATAAAGGCAATGACTTAAATATGGACCATATGATATTTATATATAAATGATTATGTGGGTAATGAGTGTAGGATGAGTAGACTGGGGTTATACATACCAAACAACTAGAAAGCCTGTTTCATTGCAAGTAGCTTTAAATTTTAAATTGTCAAGGCCAATTTACTTGCTTTCTTTTGGAACCACTAAATTTCCTGTTATTTTTAATTAATTAAGATTTACTCAACATTTGTTGATGTTCTTTTCTCCCTATTCCATGGATTGCAGGCAAAATACCTGCACCGTTGTATTGGGAGAGTTGAATGTCAGTTTCTGAAGCAAAACATAACAGATATGTATGTTATAATTTTGTTCAAGGATATTATAAATGCTTTTATTTCTCTTCCGATAAAATTGGGATGCATGTACATAATGCAATTTCTGTTGTTACATGTTAACTGATATAGAATTTATGTAATATAAGTGTGACATGTTATAGTTCTGTGGCTTGTTAGTTAATGTGAATGACATAAAAAAAATTTCCCCAAATTTTCAGTACTCTAATGTGGTCCTTAGAGAACATGATACTACGGCTGATATGTAAACGGGTTTCCCAGATCCGAGAAGGAGCGGGCCTCACAGTTTTGGTATCAGAGCAGTGGTACCCTGCTACATACATTCGTAGTATTATTGTTCTGATCACATTAAATCCTCGGATTGCGACAGTCCTTTGACTTGTCACGAGTCTGAAAGGGAAATATGCCATTCAAAATTAATGACCACAGATGTCACCAATTGCAAATAATTTTCCATATGTATCCCAAGAAGAGAAAAAGCATAGTTAGAAATATCCATGAACATTAACTATTAATGATATTGGTTCTTACATAGAACCATGGCGTCCTGAACCGACCTTTCTATGTTTTAATTAATTCGAAAGCGATAAACGAACTCCGAGTTTCTAGCTTCAGTAGGTAGAGTTGCTGATGCCCTAGATCATCCTCATCACATTATGGGCCATGTGGCTAGTTTATCATCATAAGACTAATAGTCGGATAGCTATCAATGTTGATGGGTGGACATGAGATGATAGCAGAATGTCTGCTACGACCGCTCAACAAGTTTGACCTAACTTTGGGTATGAATTGAATGTCAACTCATCATGCCACAGGTAATTACTTCATGAAGATGATTGTCTTCAGGATTCTGGACTTATCCGAGATTACCTATAAGGTTACATTACATAACTCCAAAAAGGAATATATCTCTGTGTTGAAAGCTCGGAGACTTATTGATGAGGAATGCGATTCATATCTAGCAATTGTCCGAGAGACATGTGGAGAGCCGATGGCTTAAGACATCTCGATAGTGTCAGATTACCCTAATGTGATCTTTAATGATTTGTCAGCTTTACCACCTGAAAAAGAGATTGAGTTCAAGATTACATTACTACCATATACACAACCAACCTCGATGGCTCCGTACTGCATGGCACCAGCCAATTTGAGAAAGGTAAAGGTGCAACTACATGAGTTATTTGACTTAAGTTTCGAGAGGCGAGCACTACATCTTGAGGTGCTCCCATTCTTTTTGTCAAGAAGGATGGACTAATGAGATAATGCTTTGGCTACTAATAATTGAACAACAAAACGATAAACAATCATTATCCACCGCTACACATTGATGATCTGCTTGATCAGCTACATAGATCTTCGATGTTTTCAAAGAGCGATCTCCGGTCTAGCTACCATTAGCCGAAGATACAAGAGTCAAATATTCCGAAAATAACATTCAGGACTAGATATGGACATTATGAGTTTATTGTGATGTTGTTTGGGCTCACGAATACACATGCAACATTTATGGACATGATGACCATGATTTTTCGTCTATATCTGGACAAGTTGCGGTTATGTTCATCAATGATGTTCTGATATATTCTCAAAATAAATGGAATCATGAAAAGATCTAAAGATAGTCCTTGACACATTTCAAGAGCATAAGTTGCATGCCAAGCTGAGTAAGTATGAGTTCTTGTATCCTAGATCTCATTCCTTAAGCATGTCATTTTTGGAGCAGGTATCACAGTTGACACTGCGAAAATTGAGCCAATCATGTCTTGAGAACAACCCAAGACAATCATTCATATTCATAGCTTCCCTGGACTAGCGGGTTATTACAAATTTACAGATGTTTCTTCAGTAATTTTTCCTTGGTCATTCTTATCCTGACACGAGAAGAGAGTTCCTTTCATTTGAAATTGTTCATGCGAGCAGGCATCAGGACATTGAAGGAAAGATTGATTATTGTGCCTATCTTTACGCTTCCTTCAGGCACACAGGATTAAGCCGTATATACAGATGCTGAAAAAAAAAGAAAAGTTTAGGAACGGTTATGATGCAACCAAGTCATGTGAGTGTTTATGCATTACATCAATTGAGGTCGCATGAGCGAAATTACCCCATCCGTGACTTAGAATTGACAACAATTGGTTTTGCTTTGAAAGATCCGACACCTCTATCTCTATAAGGTAAATTTCAAGATTTTCGTAGATCGCAAGAATTTGAAGAATGCCTTTGTTCAGAAGGAGATAAATTTGAGACGATGTCTTACCATTCTGGTAAAGGAACATGGTGGCAGATGCGCTTAGCAGGAAAGCTCACGCACATACGACAAACTAGCTATATACATGAGATATACTCGTAACTTTGACTAATGGACGTTCTCATAAGAGTGCGTCTACATCTACTGTCATACCTCCGCGATTCAGCAGTCTTTGGGATTACAGAATATAAGGATACAGGACGTATCCTTGAATTTGAGGCAGATGCATGCGTGCCATCAAGGACAAACGTGATGATTTTGTGAGGACTAAGTCTATTTTGTGGAAGGTTGGCTGGGTAATTGCGCCCAACAATGAGTAGTTGCGCAGAGATATTCTTGATAAGGCACACAATTCACGATTGTCTATTCTTCTTGGTAGCACAAAGATGTACCAGGATCTAGGTCTACATTCTGGCCGGACGGAATGAAGCGATATGCAACATGTCGTGTTAGCAAGTGCGTGATCTATCAGATGGTCAAGGCAGAACATAAGAGACCACCATGGTTGTTACAATCTCTCCCCTTTTTCGAATAAAAGTGGAAGAACACTTCTATGGATTTTGTCACGGGACTAGTAAAGACAATAGGTGGTCACGATGCTATTGGGATGTTGTTGACAGATTGGCCAAGTCAGTCCATTTCATACATATCAACATGACCTACACTCCATCTAGACTGGCTAGATTACATGTGCAAAAAAAAATATTATCAAATTTTATGATATACCACATGAGGTAGTGTCTGATGGAGACTCGAGGTTTATATCTCACTACTAGTACCGACTTATGTCAACATCACAGACAGAGCTGAAGATGAGTTCTGCATACGATACTATGTGTTATTCAAATACTTGAGAATTTGCTATGTGCATGTACTCTAGAGTAGAAATGATCTTAGAAGGACCACCTGTCATTGGTAGAACTCCCGCACAACGACAGTCATTATTCCAGTATTGGTATGACATCATTCGAAGCCCTATACGGGCGGAGATGTCTCGCACCTCTCAGTTGGCGTAAGGTAGGTGAACATACATTTTACTCTGTAGATCTCTTTGGGAAGGGACTACGAGAACTGTTGATCGATCTTGTAAGGGGAAGGCTTCTGATGACTCAGAGCTGCTAGAAGAGCTATGCAGACCGTCAGAAAAGAAATTTGGAGTTTCATGTAATCCGATCCTCTTCTCTTAATCGATTCAAATAATAACTTATCAATATTTAACTTAATCCTTCATATTGATGGAATTCCTGAAAACACAAGAAGGAGATTGAGTGTTTCTATGAGTATCTCACATAAAGGGAGTACAGAGATTTAGTGCTCATAACAAGTTGACACCACGATACGTTGGATTATTTGAAATTTTTAGTCGTATGTGTAAGGTGGTCTATCGAGTAACCCTTTCTCTACACCTATCAATTTAAGGAATTACAAGTACGACCTTCACCACGTCATCAACTATGAGAACCTTGACGTGGAGTCAAATTTGATTTACAAAGAGAAGGTTAGTACAAATACTCGATAGTGTTGTGAAAAAAAAAGCTTCGCAACAAAGAGATTCTTCTAATAAAGGTGTTATGTCACCGACATGATGTCAAAGAGGCAACATGGAAGACAAAAGTGGATATGCGGGCACGATACCCACAACTCTTTCAGGTAATTGTCAAAACAAGCCCATTTAATTATATATATTGAAAGAACACGGCTTGTTTTCCTTTTGAGGTTTTTATGGGTACAAAATTCTTTGAGGTTTTTATGGCCAGATAAGATCCAAGCAAGACACAAAGTGACCTTGACCCGAGTCTCGAGGACGAGACTCCCTTTGAGGTTTTTATATTTGTAACATCCGGATCCGAATGAACTGAAGCTCCTGTCAAGAAAAGGATGTTGCAAGCAAGTTTGGATCTCCAAAGTGGAGATATTCAAAGGTACATATCTCTCTCCTCTTTGTTCTCATTAAAGTCAATGTTGAAGTTTCTAATTCAGTTTTTTTTATTTTGCTATCCATCAGGTATTTTATATATTGTTGTATGTTAGATAAAGCCACAAAATCCTTCCAAACTTAAAGGATCGAAGGTACAATCTTTTCCCCTCTCTTGCTGCTTTCCATGCATGGTCTTCACACATTTTGATAGTAATAGGTTGCTTGAGTGTTGTATATACTAGATATGCTATAACTGGGTTACCATATATTATAACATGTTGGGAACAAGGGTCTTGTGGTAATCTAAAGCAATGGAAATTTGACTCTATAATACTTGTGTATTGCATGTGGCAGAAGATAGATTGCACTTTCATCTAAATTCTAACTGTATATTCCTGGTTAATATGATGTGAATACATAAATAACATCTCAATACTAATAATAGAAGTACAAATGATTCCCAAGAACATCAAAACCATTGTGAGATATACATGAGGGTCGGTAAAGGCAGTGATATCATGTTCTGCACAAGGGTCATTAGAACTAGAGTTTAATGTAAGGATATACAACACTAATGAAGCCTATAAAGAAGGTCATCATATTTATCTCTTGAGATGGTATACATAGAATCATGATATCATCAACATCTCAAAAGACTGTTTGATGAGCTACAAGTTTATTTTGCTTTAACCAGCAACAATCTTCTCTATGGCCACTACATCTAGAAAAGTAAAATAATATGTGGCTCATCTCGATGTAAAACAATCACGGTTGTGGGCATGAGTGGACCTAATCTGTCCCTCCTAGAAGAAGCAACCATGGCAGAGGTGGTCTCACCTTTCTTAGGTGTATGAAATAATATAGATAATATACTCAACTTAATATGTACCTCCTAACTAGAAGAAATCTTTGATATGGTAATCCTTTGTGACAACACGACCTCATATGGAGATTCCAGATCCGGAAGAAAAAGATCAACAATCAATGGATATCTGAACAGTCCATGTGTTGCACATATACAGACATGTGTGTCAGAATTTAGCCTTTTAAAACTAGAATTCCTAGCATAGCAATATTCAACTAAAGGTTGGGTATTCTGCTTCATTTTAAATATTAGACAAATCTGCATAATGCAAGCAAAATTCTTCTCTTCAGAGTATAGTCAACTTAAGAATCTGCCACATTTTTTTTCATGGTTTTTGATGCACAATATCTATACCGCTGGAGCATATTCCATTTTATGACATAATCAGGAGATTATTTTCAATGGAGCATATTCCATTTTATGACATAATCAGGAGATTATTTTCAATATTAAGTATTCTGAAATCTGTTAAATATATTGTTATCAACTTATTTGGATTCTTAATCTCGAGAATAATCACAGAAGGTCTATTTCAACCTATTGAAAATGACGAAAGATAAAGAATTTAACTATGATCCAGCTTAATGATATCAAGATCGCGTAATTAACCCGACATATTTTTTTAGCAAGGGTAGGAAGGTACAAAGTAGCTAAAGGGGTATAACTCTTGGCTGGAAGTTTGATACATCCAATTTGGAGGGTTTCTCAATATCTCTTAGTAATAGTGATAAAGAATCGAAAGATGGCTACGGTGGATAAGTAAATAATAATCTCAATATGTTAGCATTATTAGAATGACTTGAGATCTAGTGGAAGAGAAGATTCAGGGTGAAATTTTGCAGTGCCAGGAAGGATTGCATCGACCATCTTTTCATCTTTTGTTCATTATATTAGGGTATTTTCATACAAGAGACTTAAAAAAATTAGATCAAGAGTCTTGCCACTAAATTACGAGTTAAATAACAAAAGTAAAATTTATACATTAAATTAAATTTTAAATTCAGTTCCAATAAACAACTTATGATCTCGTGGTTTGAAAAAGGAGTTCATTGAGATATTTTCATAAATCTAGATTAATAAGCAAGTCGCCAATTGATGAGATCATCTATGATCAATGACTGAAGATCTTTGTGATCAATCATTCAAAATCACTAAAGTATGAATCACTATTCAATATAATTATCAACAAGATACCTAGATCTGTAAAGTTGACTACATCAGAGTTCAAGAGAGGATGAGAAATTAAGTTAGTGATGATGATTCAATGATGACTAGTAATTAAAAGTGCCAGTCATGGTAACCTTTACGCCTGACTGTGCGAGGGGGCGGTGACCCTCAGCTGGGCGGAAGATTAGGAAGCCCAGTTAGGGCAGCGGCCGCTTCGTGCGCGGGTCTAGGATCCCAGTCTTTTTCTCGGTTTTTCGCGAGCGCTCGCAGTTTTTACGCCTCTCTGGGATCCACAGGTTTTCTTTTAAAGACCAGTTCCGCTGACCCTTGTTCTTTAGGGTACCTAGGCTGGAGGACCCTTGGTTTTAGTTTTTTGAGCTCGTTAGCCCGTACCGGTCGGGCCGGTTTTTCTTTTAGAGCGACTTTTCTAGAGAGTCTCTCTCACCCGTCTCAGTGGCGTAGTTTTGGAGTAGACCTATCCCTCTATTGGACCGCCCTTCCAATTAGAGGGCGAGACGGAAGAGCCTCTTTTATAGGCTACTTCACCGCTTGAGTTTTATTTATTTTTCGCCAACAGACTTGGCGATGCTACATCTGAATCATCCATGTATACATCTGAATCCTCTATGGCTACCTCTAAATCAGTTACAGTTGAATCTGAAAAAGATACATTGAAATTGGATTGAGTCACAATTGAGTTGGCTAAAGTTGAATTACAGTTGAGTTGGTTTCCGTTGAACTAGTTACTTTTCTGCCAATAATTCCTGGCAAAGAGAAAAGACCATATCATGAAAATCATCCTTATCAGTCTATCTACTAGGCTTGAGAAAAACAACAAGAAAAGAATCAAAACCCCATATCCATCATATACTCTTACTACGATCAATCCACAAGATTCTTAAACATCTTTATAAGCATTATAGAGATAATGATTATATCAGAGTCTCGTCATTTATATTCTCAAGACCAATCAAACTTATATTATAATTAATATAAAAGCAATGACTTAAATATGGACCATATGATATTTATATATAAATGATTATGTGGGTAATGAGTGTAGGATGAGTAGACTGGGGTTATACATACCAAACAACTAGAAAGCCTGTTTCATTGCAAGTAGCTTTAAATTTTAAATTGTCAAGGCCAATTTACTTACTTTCTTTTGGAACCACTAAATTTCCTGTTATTTTTAATTAATTAAGATTTACTCAACATTTGTTGATGTTCTTTTCTCCCTATTCCATGGATTGCAGGCAAAATACCTGCACCGTTGTATTGGGAGAGTTGAATGTCAGTTTCTGAAACAAAACATAACAGGTATGTATGTTATAATTTTGTTCAAGGATATTATAAATGCTTTTATTTCTCTTCCGATAAAATTGGGATGCATGTACATAATGCAATTTCTGTTGTTACATGTTAACTGATATGGAATTTATGCAATATAAGTGTGACATGTTATAGTTCTGTGGCTTGTTAATTAATGTAAATGTCATAAAAAAAATTTCCCCAAATTTTCAGTACTATAATGTGGTCCTTAGAGAACATGATACTAAGGCTGATATGTAAACGGGTTTCCCAGATCCGAGAAGGAGCGGGCCTCACAGTCAGTGGCACCACTATCAATTATCCATTTTTTGTTCTAACCCGTATGCATATCACAACGATTCTTTTGAGCGACAACATCAACAACACTATAGATTGGCCAGAGTTCCCTCTCCAATGTTTTCATATTCAGACAAGTACAATTTTCATGAATCTTATCATGAGTAGGTTCTCTTATTTGGACTGGAGTCCCAAAATGAGGAATCATCTTAACATTCTGATCAGAATTTTTATCAAACATCTTGAGAGCATCAACAATCACAGAACTATTTATTTTTATCAAACACTTGGTGTGCAATCAATGTTCCAGTGGCTCCAAACTGTGAGACATTTCCTTGAACACATGATGTGGAACACATGATGTGCAACATGTACTGCAAACACCTTCGTAAACCAAAAGCCACAAACTCTGCACTTGAAAACAGAAGGGCAAAAACACCACCCTATAAGTGGTTGCTCACCTGTAGCAAGGGACCAACCTCAAGAGCATGACAGTCTGTTGCTGCTTCTTCAACCACCAATAGAGAACTTGAAAAATCTCAACAATAGGAGAACCTCAAGCCTCACAGCAACAGCTTGGAATATCCAAGATGACCTCCAACTCAGTTATCTACCCTAAATGTGGAGCAAGCTGAACCAAATGACCAAGGACAATAGCAGCAACCAACAACCTGACGTTGCAACTAGTTGAACAAACAGGAGAGGGCTGAAATCAGCCCGCACAGCAGACTGGCGAGGCTGGAATCAACATAACCCCATGGTGGGCGCCAATGAGCAGCACAAATGTCCAGGAACCAGTCCGCGCTCAGCTCTAATACCGATAGATAAAACAAACACCACAAGTTGTAAGAACAAAAACCATTAAGAAAATTATTTACGTGGAAACCCCCCTCAACTAGAGGATGAATTTCTGTGGAGGAGGCAAAGGAGGCCGTGTGGGCCTTGAATGTTGACTCCTCCCCGGGTCCCGATGGTTTCTCGGTTGCTTTCTATCGCGATTTCTGGGAAGTAGTGGCCGGCGACGTTATGGACGTCATAACAGATTTTTGTGCGGGCAACCTTGGATTTGATCGTCTTAATAGGGCAAACATTGTCTTGATTACAAAAAAACCGGCGGCGCAGCGCATTGAGGATTATCGGCCCATCTGTGTCTCTAATGGCATCTACCTTATCATGGCTAAAATCCTATCCACTCGTTTGGCTCGGATCTTGGACACTCTCATATCGCCGGTCCAGGCCGCGTTTATCAAGGGTAGGCAGATCGTTGATTGCATTGTTGTTACCTCTGAAATGGTCGCTGAGTGGAAAAAAGAAAATAAGAAGGGGGTGCTTTGGAAGATCGACTTTGCCAAGGCATACGATTGCATGGATTGGCGATTTCTTTGGTCGGTTTTGCGTAGGCGCGGCTTCCCTGATTTGTGGATTTCGCGGATGCGCATGTGCGTCACCACTGCTTCCCTCACTGTGATGATCAATGGCAGGCCATTTGGTGGTTCTTTCCAACCTAGAAGGGGGGTGTGCCAGGGATGTCCCCTTGCGCCCCTCCTTTTCATGTTGGCTTCGGATGTTCTCGCGCGCATGGTGGACCGCGTTATTGACGCTGGGCTTTCTAACGGATTCCTTAAGGGGGATGTCTATGTACCCTTGATCCAATTTGCAGACGATACTATTTGCTTTATTGAGGGCGATAGTGCGGAGGTCTCAGGTATGGCAACTACTCTTGCCCTTTTCAGTGAATTGTCGGGATTGTCGATTAATGCTTCCAAATCCAAGGTGGTTCCCTTTGGGGTTTCGATTGAAGAGGCAGAGAAATGCGGTCGGTTGCTTGGTTCTTCTCCTGGTGAGCTTCCTATTGACTATCTTGTCTTACCTTTGTCGGTGGGTCGGGCCAGAGTCCGGGACTGGCGCTTGATTTCTGAGCGTGTGGAAACGCGCCTAGCTGGTTGGCGGGCGGCTATGCTCTCCAGGGGGGGCGTCTTATTCTTCTCAAGTCAGTGCTATCCTCTATCCCTTTATATTTTCTCTCTGTTCGTAGAATGCCGGTGGGGGTTCGATTGTGGATCGAGCGTTGTATGCGTCGTTTCTTGTGGGGTAGGAAGGGGGGGGAGGGGCTTGCATCTTGTTGCTTGGGATAACGTTACTATGCCTAAGCATTTTGGTGGCCTTGACGTGCAGAGATTATATGTGGTGAATGATGCTCTGCTTCTCAAGTGGGTGAGTCGAATTTGGGGGACGGATGATAATTTTTTTATCTCTGTTCTCAGGCAGTTCTTGGGCAACGATTGGTTGGGGGTGACGCGGGGGGCCATGAACTTCCATCCCTCCACGTTTTGGCGTAGCGTGATGGACGCCTTCGCGAGGAATGCTGCGCTTTTCATATCGGTATTGGGGAAGGGAGACTCATTCAAGTTTTGGCAGGATGATTGGTCGGGCGGTGGTCCTTTTCAGGTGTGTTTTCCGCGTTTGTTCGCATTGGCGCCAAATAAGAATGCAGCCGTGGCTGATTGTTGGTTGGATGGGTGCTGGTGTCCTCGCTTCTCCGCGAACTTCTCTGAGCAGCGAGTGGACGATTTTGTTTCGCTGTTGGTAGCCCTTCGTGATGCTGCTACGCCGAATGTGCAAGTGGATCATTGGCGTTGGAAGGACGGCCCTTTTTCCACGCGGAAAGCTTACGGGCGCTGGTCAGTCCTCCTCCTCCTGATTCTTCTCTTCTTGTACGTGACTGTGGATTCTTTTGGGGCTTGCGCTTGCCGGAGCGCATCGGCATATTCCTTTGGTTACTGCGTAGACGGAGGCTGATGACTCGTGATCGTTGTGCTACAATCTTTGATAACTTCAATGCCTCATGTCCCCTTTGTAATACTGATGACGAATCTATCGACCACCATTTCTTTGGCTGCCAGATGGTGTCGGGGATCTGGGACGACTTGCCTTGGGCGAGAGCGGACAACCTCTCTGCTCTATGCGAGCATCTTTGGACAAACAGGAAAAGAGATAGGCGGGATCTCTTGGCTCCCGTTGCGCGTCTGTGGTGCATCTGGCTGGGCAGGAACGAAGCTATTTTCTCCGGGCAGCGGTTCTATAGGGAAAACATTCTTATTATATGCGCTCGCTTTATTAGTGATTGGTGTATTATGTAGGGTGTTGGGCCATTTGGTTGCGGGCGGGGGCCTTCTTTAGCCCCGGTTTATTTGTTGTTTTTGCTTCTGACTTCTGTTTTTTTCTCTTCCACCTCGACTTTGTAAGTATCCTTTTTTATTTTCTTAAATACATTGCTGGGGCGAACACCAACGAGTGCTTCCCCCTCTTTTGAGCCTAAAAAAACTAGAGGATGAAAACGACAGGGCAAGTTGTCCCTATTGCTGAGAGAAATAGGGGTTTCTGTTTCTATTGACTATAATAAATGACCAAGGTGGGGTGAGATACATAAGTAGACCCAAGTGGGTAAATGGATCCTCACCTATGATCCATTTACACACAAGACAACCCAACATAATATTTTTAGATGGAATGCTATCATAGAGATCACTTTAGGGGAGCTTAAGTATGGTGATATGGAGTGAAATATATTTTACCATAGAAAGAGAAGTCAGTGGATATTTGGTCATGCTAAAACTGTAATAAATATATGGAAGATATTAGCCGAGGCATGCACAGTTCAATGGATGATTTACCTGAAGGTTTCTACTTTGTTAAGATATATGACTATGTGGACTAAAGATGTATTTGAATTTTCTCCCCTTTAGAGAAGCTTCCCAGAGCTTCAGATTGCATGGACAAAGAGGTGTGCACAACATCTTGCTTGGTATTGGTGAATAGGAATATGGAGGATGGAGTCTTTTAGCCGCATAGCGGGGTTGTCCCCTTGCATCTCTACAATTTGTCATTGTGGCAGATGTGTTGGTGGTGTGGTAGGTTAGGTTGTCCATGCTAGGAGTTCTCGATGCCAGTGTTACAGTGTATAGATGGCACTTCTTTATTGAGGGGCTGTGAATGAGGTTAATGTGATCTTTATAGTGGATTTTTTTGGTGAATTTTTGGGTCTCAAAGTCAACCATGACAAGTCATCCTTTGTCCATTTTGGGTTATCTAAAGAGGAAGGTATCATGTGTGGGCAGATTTTATGCATGTCATGAACAAATTTTCCAATCACTTATTTAGGGTTAATTTGGCATGTGATAAACTTAGTACCGACGAATTGGTTGCCTTTAATGAAGAAGCCAAAATGAAGATTTGTAAGATGCCCAACTGGAAGGTCATGTGTCCGTCATAGAGAGTTTGCCTTGTATTCTTAAGGCAGTCATGCATGTTATATTTGTTAGAGTACGTAATAAGATGGGTTCTATAAGTGGGATTCATGTCTATCGTATAAGAAGCACCAAAAACCTTGCATTCACAGAGAGATTGAAGTAGAATATTCGACCTTCTGAGGCCTTCTCCCATGGTCTCATTTCACTCCTTATGAAGTAGGGTTCCACGTAAATCTGAGCGTTCTATATTTCTTATTCTTGTTCTTAACTATCTGCATCCATATTATTTATTTCAACAATGTATCAGAGCAGTTTGATTCTGTGGTTTGATTTTGTTTCCAAGTTTCATTATTATTCATGATTGTTGTTCTGGAAATCTGTTCATCACCGGGTTCAAAAAAAACTAAGGTTCTGAAGAAACCCTAATTTACCAAGATGGCTTGATTCTGCGCAAATGCGCAAATCCTGGAGTTTGTTCAAGAAAATCTAAGATTTGATGACATGAATTCCAGGTGGCCCTAAAATCCAGGACATGTGATGATGACGATATGATGATTGATGCAGCCTGATGCTACGTGATCACTTAATTTTAGTCGAACATTTGTCTTATTTATTCTTATTTATTTATTTATGTAAAAGGCTCATTATACAAGGCCTTATCTTTTCTTTTCTGTTTTCTTTTCCTATTTATAGTTAGGTTGTTGCTTGTTTGGGGGGATTTGGCCTCTATAAAGGCACCCCATTAGCTAAGGTTGGATTTTAATTTTGGAATGAAGAATATTTTTTCCCCTCACTTATTCTCTCTCTCCTCTCTCTCTCTCCCTCTCGTTTCTCATCCCGCCTCCTTTCTCCCCCTAACCCTAATTCTTCACAGCCGCCGCCCTTTCCCACTCCGAGCCCCCTTCCTCCGCCACGCCTCCTCCCCGCTTCTCCCTGCACCGACCGGTCCCCCTCCTGCGCGCCCCTCCTCGCGACCCCACCTTCCCCTCTTCCGCCAACCTCCATCGCTCACGCTCCATTCACGGACCCGCCCCCTCCCACGCGCTAATCCGCGCTCCTCCGCCTCCCCATCGCCGCCAACCCACCTCGCATACACCCCCTCCTCCTCACCCGCCCCACATCCATTCCCTCCTCGCCGCTACGCCCTGCCTACCTCCTCCCGAGCCACCCACACCTCCCCTGCGGCCATGCACCTGCCCCTGCCTACGCCCTCAGCCGTCCAACGCCCAGTCCGATCACCGCCATCTCGCCGCCCTTGTTCGGGACGCCAGCCCTCACGTGCGACCGAAAGCACCCCGCAACTGTCTCCGCCGATGACCAGGTCTTGAAGCTTGCAGTCTTCCCCTTGCCGGTTGTGGTATGAGCGTACTTCCTGCATATTATTCCACCATACGAACTTAGTGTTGTGGGCTGCTATATTGCTGTTTGGCTTGGTGAACTATTGAGGCTTCGGTGCCGTTACATCGCCCTCTATTTCCAATAGTCTTTAACTATTTGAGTTTCCCTAAATTTGTAGTGATATCCGTGTTGGAATTCGAGTATCTTGTGGGTATTGGTTGCTGAATTTTAGACTTCATTTTGTTTTCACCGCCAAAGCTTAATTTATCGTATTTTCGGCCCCATAGTCTTACGTTGCACATCATTTCACTTGTTTCCCGTCATTTAGTCCATTAGTTCCAGGCTTTAGAACTACCATTTAGTTCACAACCACAATTAGATTGCATCAATTTGGTATCAGAGCCTAGCGATCAGGGGCGGAGCCAGAAAATTTTTATAGGTGGGGCCAATATGTGTGAGTGTGTGTGGGTGTGTTGGGATGTGTGTGTGTGTGTTTGTGTGTGTGTGTGTATGTTAGTGTGTGCGCGTGTGCATGTATGTGATTCATGTTTGCATCATAAAACGAAATTGTCATATTTGTGTCCCATTCACAAGGCACATTATGAGTCTTATTATATGATTGAAAAAGTTGATTACAAAAATAACAAAAAATGGTCAATACGGTATACTGGTATACCAACTATGGAGATGAAAAGTGCAGTTAGGAGCACAATCATTAAAAAAAAGATATTACTATGAAAAATACAAATGTTATATATAGAGAGAGAAAAATGGGGTTGCTCCATTGGGGACAAGCTAACGGGTTGCTTCCGCACCAACTTTTGACAACTTTTTTTTATTTTTGTTTGAAAAATATCTCCATGCACTTTCATCACTAAATCCCTCTAATATACCATCCGAACTTCGTCAGAAATATGGACTCATATGCCGTCCATCTAGAACATGTCGATTACAGCTAGGGATGCAAACGGTCGGATACAGATACGAATATAGATATTACCATATCCTTATACGTTTTTTAATACGGATAGATATTGACGGATATTAAAATTGTCTTACCATATCCTTAAAAAATAGATACGGATGTATCACACATGAGTAATGTAAGAAATACTCTATAGAATCGACTTAAATATATAAGAATTGGATGAAAAATACATGATATTAATTTATTAGATGTGTTTATACAGTAAAAGTTATATAAATATGCTAAAAGGAGGTATAAAATTATGTTATATAAGGTTAAAAATAAATCTGTGGCTATATTTATATACGATAACGGATATACGTGTCTGCGGATATCAAAACGATATCCATATCCGTATCCATTTTAAAATGGATACGGATACGGATGTCAAAATTTGTATAAAACGGATATGGTGACGGATCGGATACTGATATATCCGTAACCGTTTGCATCCCTAATTACAACAATATTGAGACTGTTAAAATTAATTGTTCTATATGGAGGGTACGAGAGTATCTGATTCTAATGAAATTTGAATAGTATATTAAAGGGATATAGTAATGAAAGACGTGGTAATATTTTAAAAATATAAAAATTATCAAAAAAATAGGACGAGAGCATCCCGAGAAACCTCATTTTTCTCATACGGATATGGATATCACTTTGATATACGTAAACATATGTATCCAGATCTGTTTATCCATTTTCATATATAAATATAATTGTAGACTTATTTTTAAGTATATATAACATAATTTTATATATTCGTTCACTATATTTAGTGTAATTACTATGATATAAACAAATATAATGTATTCATATGATGTGCATCTATCCAATACATGTATATTTAAGCTAATATGTATAATTATTCTAATATTATTCATACACGATAAATATATGTTTTACATCCGTATCCATTTTTTAAGAATATAATAACATGGTATTCATATCCGTCAATATCTGTATTTGTATTTAAAAGTAGACAACGATACAGTAACACCTATATCCATATCTGTTTTTTTGCATGTTTGATAGAAATGACGGACTTTTATGAAAATTTGAAAAATGAAGAAAGGAATAGTGGTGGTAGAAGTTTCAAAAATATAAGAAAGGTATTGTGGCCCTTTTAAGAAAATTTCAAAAGTAGTAAAATTGATGCTGGAAATGGAAAATAATATGAGCTCTTAAACAATTTACCCATTGGGGAGGGGGGGGCCATGGCCCCTACCCGCCCCCTCCTACCTCCGCCCCTGCTAGCGATCCTGCATCTCGTCTGCATTTCGTTTGTTTTATTGCATATAAAAAAAACACACACACAAAACAACAAAATCCAACAAAAAAAGAGACAGCAGAAAGCCTAGGATTCCCATGGCCGAAAAACCGACTACCTCTAAAATCGGCTATACCCCACGCACTGAGCTATCATTAGAAGACCTGTCTGCCCAACTGGCGCACATATACGGACAACTGAGCGGAAAAATTGCCGAAGTGGATGGACGAGTTACCGTCGCTCACGGACAAATTGCCACCTTACATAGTCGCATGTTAGGAAAAGATCATAATGACGAGACACCCCACAGGGGTCGGTATACTAGTCGGAAGCGACATTCCCGGAGTAACACCTCCCGAGACTCTAGTTCTTCCACCTCCGACGGACACGTTAGCGACTATCTTTCACAGGAGAGCGAGGATGAAGGATTAAGAGATGAAACTCCTTTCATTTCAAAGACCCAAGAGCCACGCATCCCCGGATATACGACCCAACCCTCTAGTGGCCCTCAATTCACGTCACGGCATGGCCCTAGGCCCGATGACGGATGGGATCGAGGCATCCGCCTTGATGTCCCGGAATTTGACAGAGGACGAGACCCTGATGTCTTTTTGGATTGGCTCCAATCCGTCGAACACTTCTTTGTATGGAAGTCTATGCCTAGCGAACGAAAAGTTCAATTTGTCACAATCAAACTAAAGGGGCATGCTCTGCTATGGTGGGACCGTTTGCAATCTGAGCGCAAACGAAAAGGAAAAGGTAAGATCTGCAGTTGGAGCAAGATGAAAGCCAAACTGAAAACCAAGTTCGTGCCTGAAGATTACAAACGAGATCTATACGCGCGACTGCAATCATGGAAACAAGGCACCATGAGCGTGAGAGAATACACCGAAGGGTTCCAATCCCTCATTCATCGCAACCGATTGCAGGAGACTCCTGTCCAGGAAGTCACCCGCTATATGCAAGGACTCCGCCAAGTTATCCAGGATGAACTCTACCTCCACAACTGCCGGGACGTCGACGAAGCTTACAAGCAGGCTGAACGGGCTGAGACTAAGCTTGCTAAGGCCCACACAAGGAGGATGTCTTTTTCTGTGAACTCCGTCCCACGCACCAGTACCCCGATGACGACCGCCAAACCAATAGTGTCGCCATCGATTCTTACGGGTAAATCCCAAGCAAAAGCATCAACTCCTGCCGTCGCCCGAACACCTACTGTAAACCCCGGACCAGACATCTTAAGGAGTCGACCTGTTGTAGGACCTGACACTTGTTTCCGATGTTATCAAAAGGGGCATCGTGCGGCAGAGTGCCCAAACCCTAAGGCTAGGCCCGCCCATTTATGCACCGTCGAAGACCCTGAAGACCCTGACCCTGACCAACAGGAACCATCTGAAGAGGATCAGACCACTTTGACTGTTGTCACCACGGAAAATGATGACTATGAGCTTCTGGGAGTGGATGGAGATGTGTCCGGACCTTTCCTGGTAATAGAACATGAGGGCTTTATCGCTCCTGACAGTGCACCCACAAGCATCTTGCTTACACCCGTTGCCAACGACGTTGATAGTTGGCCGCGACGCAGCATATTCCGAACCACCTGCACCTCAGGAGCATGTCGCTGTTCGCTGATCGTTGATGGAGGAAGCGCTGAGAACTTCGTGTCTTAAGAAATGGTCGATAAGTTGGGTCTACCAACTCAACCACTCGAGAAACCTTACAGTGTGGCCTGGTTTCGAGGTGGTACTCAACTTCTGATCCACCGTCAGAGCCTCGTTAGCTTCTCGATTGGGCCTTCATATAAAGACGAGGTGTGGTGCCATGTAGCCCCTATGGTTGTCTGTCATGTACTACTTGGGAGACCTTGGCAGTTCGATCGAGATACTGAGCACAGAGGAAAAATGAACACTTACTCATTTCTCATAGACAAGGTGCGAGTGACCCTTAGACCACAACGCGAAGCCCTTAGCCCTCGTCAGGTGGCTACCCTTCGATCCGCGACTGCACGATCTGGTAAAAGTATCCCACCGTCAAAGCCTTCAACTACGGGGCCCGTATTGTTGATGAAAGCCCAGACATTCCAACTTGAAGTTCAGGAGAGCTCCACTATTTATGCATTAATGGGACGTGAAGTGAGCAAATATGAGACAACTACACCCGAAGTCCCTCCTGAGGTAAAGCCCATCATCCAGGAGTTTGTTGACATTATGCCTGAAGAGTTGCCTGAAGGACTACCCCCGTTGCGAGACATTCAACATCACATTGACCTAGTCCCTGGAGCCAGCCTACCCCACTTGCCACATTATCGGATGAGCCCAAGTGAGCACGAAAAAATGAACAAGCAGGTCACTGATCTTCTACGTCGTGGGTATGTGCGAGAGAGTATGAGTCCCGTGGCGGTTCCTGCTCTGCTTACCCCAAAAAAAGATGGTACATGGAGGATGTGCGTGGACAGTCGTGCTATCAACAAGATCACGATCAAGTATCGTTTTCCGATTCCACGCCTTGATGACATGCTCGACATGCTATCGGGTGCCAAATTATTTTCCAAAATGGATCTTCGCAGTGGGTACCATCAGATTCACCTCCGATCTGGAGACGAGTGGAAGACTGCCTTTAAGACCAAAGAGGGCCTTTATGAATGGACAGTAATGCCCATCGGCCTGTCTAATGCACCCAGCACATTTATGCGAACCATGAATCATGTACTGCGACCCTTCATCGGTAAGTTCGTGGTTGTGTACTTTGATGACAATTTGATCTACAGCTTGACCAAAGACGACCACTTATCCCACTTACGACAAGTCTTGGAAACCTTAAGAGCCCAACAATTGTATGTCCACCTTAAGAAATGCTCCTTCATGTCTGACACGGTCCTCTTCTTGGGATACACTATCACTGCCGATGGACTTAAAGTTGACCCCTCCAAGATTCAGGCCATTCAGAGCTGGCCCGTGCCCAAAACCCTCACTGAGATTCGCAGTTTTCTGGGATTGGCTTCTTTCTACCGGCGCTTCATCCGGAACTTTAGCACTTGTGCGGCTCCGTTGGTAGATTGCACACGTAAAGACGCACCCGCTTGGACTCTTGAAGCAGAAACCAGTTTTCAAAAGCTAAAACATCAATTGAGCCATGCCCCTGTTTTGGCACTTCCTGACTTCACCAAGGTTTTCGTAGTCGATTGCGATGCCTCACATGTCGGGATTGGTGTCGTCCTGAGTCAAGAAGGACGACCCGTAGCATTCTACAGTGAAAAGTTGAACAAAGCTCGATCACGATACTCTACATATGATGTCGAATTCTATGCTGTGGTACAAGCTCTCAAGCATTGGAGGCACTATCTAATCCAGCGTGAATTTATCCTTAATTCTGACCATGAAGCCTTAAGATATCTGAACTCTCAGAAGATCCTTAACAAGCGTCATGCAAAATGGGTTAGTTTCCTCCAAGAATACACGTTCCATCTCAAGCACAAGGCTGGCACCCTGAATCGCGTGGCCGACGCGTTAAGCAGACGAGCACATGCCCTGACCACAATGACCGTCAGCACAACAGGATTCGACACACTCAAGGATCTCTACCCCACTGATCCTGACTTCGGACAAGCTTATGCAGAATGTATTGATACTGGACAGGATCCGACAACCACTTATGTCCTTCATGAGGGATTCCTATTCAAAGCCCACCGACTGTGCATTCCTGCCACTTCCCTTCGAGAGAATTTAATTTCAGAACTGCATAACGGTGGTTTAGCTGGACACTTTGGAAGGGACAAGACCTTGACTCTTCTCCAAGAGCGATTTTATTGGTCGCAACTGCGAAAGGACGTTACGAAGTTTATACAAATATGCCAAACATGTCAGAGATTCAAAGGCCATAGGCAGAACACTGGGTTGTATACACCTCTGCCAATTCCTCTGTGACCCTGGGAAGACATCACTATGGATTTTGTGCTAGGCTTACCCCTCACGGTACGGAAAGTTGACTCTATTTTTGTGGTCGTGGACAGATTTTCTAAAATGGCACCTTTCATTGCATGTAAAAAAACCTCCGATGCATCTCATGTCGTTGATTTGTTTTTTCGTGATGTCGTTCGATTGCATGGTGTTCCTCGTTCTTTCACTTCGGATCGTGATACCAGGTTTTTGAGTCATTTTTGGCGCACGCTTTGGTCTCGTCTTGGTACTCGTTTGCAATACAACACTGCTTATCATCCACAAACAGATGGGCAAACCGAAGTAGTTAATAAATCGTTAGGAAATTTATTGCGATGTCTTGCAGGGGACTCTCCGTCCAAATGGGATCTAATTCTTCCCCAAACCGAATTCGCGTATAACAATTCCACTAATAGGTCCACCGGAAAATCGACATTTGAGAGTGTGTACGGCTTCCCACTTACCCAATTTATATACCTAACACCCACAACCATGCAAGGGAGGAGTAGTGCAGCTGATGAGGACCTGGTCGAACACCTAACCAATATCCATACCGAAATCCGAGCCAAACTCCAAACCATGACCCAGAAATACCAAACCCAAGCCAACCTCCACCGTAGAGAGAGCGAGTTCAGAGTTGGAGAATTACTGATGGTCCACCTAAAAAAAGAGAGGTTTCTTTTGAGAGTCCACCAAAAATTGAGTGTCCGAAAGATTGGTCCATTCCGAATCCTCAAGAAGATTGGGCCCAATGCTTACTTACTTGATCTACCGCCAGACGTCCAGACATCGCCAGTCTTTAATGTATCAGATCTCTTCTTATATCACGGAGATGAACAGACAGATGCCACCACGCCAATAGTTCCCGCTGATGATACGCGCCGAACACCAGCCACGACTGATGCCGATCAAGTTGAAGATATTGCCGACATCCGAGATATGACGACTAGACGTGGTCTCTTCCGTTGCTATCTAGTCAAATGGAAGGGACGACCTCTGACAGATTGCACCTGGAATGACGAGGATGAACTTCAACAACTCCGCCCTGATATACTTCAGAACTATCACGATGCCATCTCGACGGAGCGAGATTCTTCTCAGCAGGGGGAGTTGATGCAGCATGATGCTACATGATCACTTTATTTTAGTCGAACATTTGTCTTATTTATTCTTATTTATTTATTTATGTAAAAGGCTCATTATACAAGGCCTTATCTTTTCTTTTCTGTTTTCTTTTCCTATTTATAGTTAGGTTGTTGCTTGTTTGGGGGGATTTGGCCTCTATAAAGGCACCCCATAAGCTAAGGTTGGATTTTAATTTGGAATGAAGAATATTTTTCTCCCCTCACTTATTCTCTCTCTCCTCTCTCTCTCCCTCTCGTTTCTCATCCCGCCTCATTTCTCCCCCTAACCCTAATTCTTCACAGCAGCCGCCCTTTCCCACTCTGAGCCCCCTTCCTCCGCCACGCCTCCTCCCCGCTTCTCCCTGCACCGACCGGTCCCCCTCCTGCGCGCCCCTCCTCGCGACCCCACCTTCCCCTCTTCCGCCAACCTCCATCGCCCACGCTCCATTCACGGACCCGCCCCCTCCTACGCGCTAATCCACGCTCCTCCGCCTCCCCATCGCCGCCAACCCACCCCGCATACACCCCCTCCTCGTCGCCCGCCCCACATCCATTCCCTCCTCGCTGCTACGCCCTGCCTACCTCCTCCCGAGCCACCCACACCTCCCCTGCGGCCACACACCTACCCCTGCCTACGCCCTCAGCCGTCCAACGCCCAGTCCGGTCGCCGCCATCTCGCCGCCCTTGTTCGGGACGCCAGCCCTCATGTACGATCGAAAGCACCCTGCAACTGTCTCCGTCGATGACCAGGTCTGAAGCTTGCAGTCTTCCCCTTGCCGGTTGTGGTATGATCGTACTTCCTGCATATTATTCCACCATATGAACTTAGTGTTGTGGGCTGCTATATTGTTGTTTGGCTTGGTGAACTAGTAAGGCTTCGTTGCCGCTACATCGCCCTCTATTTCCAATAGTCTTTAACTATTTGAGTTTCCCTAAATTTGTAGTGATATCCGTGCTGGAATTCGAGTATCTTGTGGGTATTGGTTGCTGAATTTTAGACTTCATTTTGTTTTCACTGCCAAAGTTTAATTTATCGTATTTTCGGCCCCATAGTCTTACGTTGCACATCATTTCACTTGTTTACCGTCATTTAGTCCATTAGTTCCAGGCTTTAGAATTGCCATTTAGTTCACAACCACAATTAGATTGCATCAATGATCTTCAGAAGTTGAGATAATGGGATGTGATTCAATGATTCAACTTTTATTTTGATTATTATTTTTATGATGATTATGGAAGACATTTCTAGTTCTAGGTCTTGTTCGAGGGAGCATTTACGGTTCCTGAGGAAACCATCGTACTTCTGATCAACAGGAGTAACAATAGGCTTAAATTGCTCATCAACATAAGCAGATGCAAAGCAACCATGCTTCTGCTAGCATGAATCCTTAAAGTACCCTAGGTAGTCGCAGTTTGTGCATTGTGGGCGAGAGCATCCACTTTCTACTCTATGAACGTCGCATCCTTTGTTGGTCGAACCTCCTCTACCGCAAGATGCGGCCATAGCTGTAGAAGTCTAAGTAGTAGCGGTAGGGGGCACTATGAACATGCCCAGTCTGTTGTAAGCCTCCTCCTTGGGAGGTATAAATGCGCATTAAGGAACTGGCTACAGGCGACATCATACTGGAGACAAGGAAGGTCGTATCGATATCTATATCGTTTCGGTCCGCCCGGAAATTGATATATCGGGATATATCGACGATATATCGACGATATCGGTGGAAATGTCGGAAATGGCTCAAAAAGCAATTTTTTGTTGTTTTTTCATAAATTAAGATCATCCAAGATATTGAAACAACAAATAACCTACAAATACACATTTATGCCACACATATCGGTTATTTATAGCCCATATATCGCACATATCGGTCATATCGAACATATCGTCGTTAATGTTTATTCCTGACCTATAGATATTGGAAATGGATTCCATTCAACTTCTTATAACATTAAATAACTTACAATATACACTTAGATGACACATACAGATCATTTGTGAAGACTATCATCCTTATATTGCGCATATCGGTCATATCGAACATATCGCCGGTACTGTTAGTTGTTGACCTAGGTATACTGAAAATGGAGTTCACCCAAGTTCTTAGATCACTAAATAACTTACAAATATATTCTTAGATCACACATATCGACATCTATGAAGCTTATATTGCATATATCGATCATTTTGAATATACGATATTAATGTTTGATTCTTGACTTATAGATATCTTTTTTGAAGAATTGACTTATAGATATTGGAAATGGATTTCATCCTGTCAGTGAGCCTGGGGGGGTTGGTGGGCCCAGGTTGGCCCCCCCTTACAGGAGTACGGGGGCAATGCCCCCGATCCGAAACAAAATATATATAAATCATTGTGTGTTTTTGTTAGAAAATAACGAATGTAGAAACGGAATGATAAACAGAGCATAAGAAAAGAAAGATAAACTTGGAACATGAAGATTTTACGTGGAACCCTACTCCCTAAGGAGCGGGATGAAACCACGGGAGAATCCCTTAAGGGGCGGATATTGCATTACAAGAGGTCTGAGGCTCCTTATATAGCCTCCACAGAGCCTCCAAGTCCCACCACTAGTATATGTGGGAGTAAACATTGGGATGGAGTAAATGGATCCTGGAGAGATCCATTTACCCTCCTACAACTCATATGGCGCACAACCAAATACTCCAACACTCCCCCTCAAACTGGAGCATGCAATGCTCAGCTTGGACAAACAGAAAGAAACTTAACTTACAATACATGACACTACAGACAATATGCACAACTGTCGGTTGCTGTCGAGGACGTTGCTTCTCATGACGTGTATGTGAGGAGGACGAACGGGCTGGAGTGTGAGTCAACTGAATCTCCTCGTCAGACAATAGGTGCTCTGAATTGCGCCTGTTAGAGTCACTGCAACTGAAAATGAGTCTCCTCATCGAAGTACTCTGGCCCGTCACAATATGTGGTTAACTGCTCCATCTCTGAAAAGGGTCGAAGTGAAAGGCTGTGGAGTGCAATCCTCGTCGGAGTCCACGGTCGCTGGAGAATGGAGTCTGAAGAAGTCTCCTCGTCGGAGAATTGGGTCTCTCCCATCTGGCACAGAGAATGGTACTCTACTCTGGAGTCCCTATGATACCACATGAAAACCCTTACCCACATGTCATAGGAATTGGTCCTCAACTCTGGAGTCCCAATGGCTCACATGAAAACTGGCCGAAACAATAAGAATGATGGGGACCACAACAAAAGATGGCAAACATGTGCACATCTGAAAAAACCGCATACATATGTGTATGAAATTGGAGGCTCGGAAACATCTGATGTCGAGTCTGAATATCTGCTGTAGAGTCTGAACATTTGACCAGTCTAGAGAACCTGACATCTGAATCTGGAACAAAACCTGTGACTCTACACAATACTCCCCCTTTCTCCCATACTGGTCGGAATGACAAACATCGACCACGTTGGGAGAAGACAATAACATGAGGCTAAACAACATAAAACCAATAAGCCGATCGTCATTTCATTTTTTTCGGCTTTTCTTATTTTTTTTCTTGGCTATTTCAATTTTTCAATAGCCATCACACATTTTCTTTTGAAATTAATTTTTTTTGCAAATATGCATACGATTTTTTTGTACGCGCCCCTTTTTTTTAAACCAACCTCCTCTTTTTTTATGATGTCACTCTCATTTTTTTAAAAAAAATAGACCTCCCTCTTTTTTTTTTACAAAACCTTGGCCCACTTGGGCTCTCAACGAAATAACTCCCATAAATTTTTTTGTTTGGCCTTCTTGAACCCTCATTTCTTATCTCTCTTTTTCTTTAGCCTAAGCACGCCATTTTTTTTAAATAGGAGAGGGCCATCGGGCCCCCTATTCTTCACGCGTTAGGGTTCCCAATTGGGAACCTATCGTTTCTGGGTCTGTAAGGGTGGGGCTTTTTCTTCGTCGCCCGCCGCCTTGTCGCAGAACTGGAGGGCCATCGTCTTGTTGCTGAACTGGAAGGCAATCGTGGAGTCGCTTGAGATGGAGGAACGCCCTGGAGTAGAGGCGTCGCATGCGCGCTAAAGGAGGATCTGTGGAGGGCTGGAGGTCACGAGCTGTGCTGCGGCCTGGGGCTACGCCGCTAAAGGTGGTGAAGAGGCGGCGCCAACAGGGGTTCGATGAGGAAGTGCGGGTGGAGGAGGCTGCCGCCGATCAGTAGCTTGCGGGCCTGCGGGGCGCCCCTGGAAGGCCTCTGCCTGAAGGATTCGAAGATGGCGGCATGTTGCCTGGAGCCCTTGCGCCGCCTGCGCGAGGGAACAGAAGGTGTTGGTTGCACCTCCTACGCATTTGGTGAAGCCCTTAGATGTTTTGCGCGCAGAGGAGGATCTCCGCCTGGAGGAACATGCGTGAGGAGCGGCGCCTGGGAGTCGAGGGTTGTCTCAGCGTGAGTAGGACGCCATGGAAGACAGAGCTGGAAGGTACGTCCACAGGATTTGGTCTGGAGTTGCAGGTTTTGGAGCCGCGCGAAGGATCCAGAGATCTGCAGGAGGTTGGAGATGGTGGCGCAACATCGCGGCCAGGACTCGTAGATCTAGGGTTTCAGAAAACCCTAGACATTTTGAATAAATATCTTATACCATGAACAATACTTTTTCAAATAATCTTCGAGAATCGAATCTAAAAAAACATGAACAACATGAAAACCCCGAGAATCGAACCGGCTCTAATACAATGTTAGAAAATAGCGAATGCGGAAGCGGAATGATAAACAGAGCATAAGAAAAGAAAGATAAACTTGGAACACGAAGATTTTACATGGAACCCTACTCCCTAAGGAGCGGGATGAAACCACGGGAGAAGCCCTTAAAGGGGCGGATATTGCATTCCTTTTTCTCAATGGATACAAGAGATCTGGGGCTCCTTATATAGCCTCCACAGAGCCTCCAAGTCCCGCCACTGATAGATATGGGACTAAACATTGGGATGGGGTAAATGGATTCTGGAGAGATCCATTTACCCCCGTACAACTCATATGGCGCACAACCAATTACTCCAACAATTTTAATACTATGTGTAGCTAGATATGTATTTAATACTCGGTGTAGCTAGATAAGTAGTGGAATCAATCTTGCATGAATAATAGCATTGATATATAGAGATATCGACGAAACATCGACGATATCGATCGATATCCGGGATTTTTTGTACTAAATGCAGTCATTTTTTACCGATATGAGTCGATATGGCGATATATTACCGATATATCGATGATATATCATTGATATTCATGTAAAAGGATATACTATCGAAACCCTTACACCGTCGAAACTGATATGTCGGTGATATATCGCCAATATATCGCTGATACGGCCTTCTATGACTGGAGATCAAGAGTCGCAAGAAATACACCCACCATTGTGACATTCATGTATGCCATTTGCTTCTCAGAACTTGCATGCAGGCATGAAGCAATAGAGTTTCTCGAACATGCCCCCTTAACTAGGAGTGGAATGCATAGAGAGGGTGACAATCTTGCTTCGACGTGAAGATGCCATACTTAAGCTGAAGGATCTTCGTCTCATTCTTTACCTGAGAATATATGACGTATACAATGTCCCATATTGCCTTGGCTCTGGGATGATGCATGATATCTCTGTTATAAAGTACCAGAGAGGCAAACATCATGTGTTGTCTTATTTCTACGAAGTGTTCACCCTAGCGTTGTCGCCCGCATAGGTTGTGTCAAGATATATATATATATATATATATATATATATATATTGTTGCTCTCCATGATACTTATGAACGACATAGCCCGCCATTCATAGGTGGTCCCATCATGGACGGTGGACCTTTGAAGGCTCCAAAGGAGGATATATCGACTTTGTTCTCTGCCATGACAAAGAAAGAGTTCAGGAAGGACATGACTGGGAGATAAAGCGGCACGATTTTGGCTACACAATTATGTAGGGGATAGGCTATGTGTGTAGACTTTGAGAATAAGTGCATAACCTTTCCCATCATCAGATTTCGTACTCTACGACAGTCAGATTGATTTTCGACAAAAAAACACAACCTGAAATGCACTAGAACTGTTGGAGAAATTGCAGCTAGGGAAGTTGTTTAGGGCTTGACTAGGTATATGGGACCCGAGGTACGCCTGTGCGATTCCCAAGGTGAGTTTGCACACTCTGGCGATGGACCTGGGAGCTAATAATAGCCCTACAACGGTGTCGGGCACTGTTTGATAGATCCGCAACAAAGCGCACGTGCACAAGGGGCGACTCGATAGACCAACGATGGTGCATAACCCTCGAGGTGGCGCAGGAGGGATCGTGAGTGGCTTTCAAGGAGGCAAAGGGCATGTGTGTGCCCTAAGGAAGAGGAAAAGGGTCGACGAGTGGGGTCTAAGGTATCAAGGATACCAGAGCTCTGGTATAGGATCGGTGTTCTGATACCATGCATAAAAATTTAATGAGATGTTAAATATGTGGTTGTAGAGCTCCTTTATATAGAGGATAAACCTTAGAGGGCAAAAAACCAATAGAGAAATTGCAAAAAAAAAGGAAATAACAATACATAAACATTATTTCCTATAATAATATGCATTATGAGGGATGACACAATTTAGAAGTCAAGCACAAATCAAGCCATTGTTCTCATCCCACATGGCATACTTGCCAAACTTATTTTATGGTTCTGTCTCCAAGATAAGATGTAACTTCCTTTATCCTTTGACTGACAAGAGGAAGATCCAATCCATTAGGTGTAATTAGTCTCATCTATTTTGAGCATAAAGGGCACGGAACTATTAGTTGTAGCTCTACCAGCTACCTAAAGAGGGAGAAAAAGTTGGAAGAGGCCGACAATCTGACTAATCAACAGATCCTTATGCTATTCGAATCTAATACGAAGTCATATCAATGTATGTACTCCTAAACATGTTCTTTTTGGTAGAGCCATACCGAAATAAAGAATGTATTATGTTTGAAGAAGCACAACAAATATTGTTACCTATAAATAAACTCGATTTTAGACAATGGCGGAACTTGCATACGAGCAACGACGTGATTGGAGGATCCACGTGTGGCCACTATAACAACGATGGCAACACCTCTTCTAGGTGGGGTCGAAAGTGGCATCTATGGTGGTGCTATGGGTGTGGCTAATTAAAGGTGGCATGGTGAAGTTGTTAAGTTGCTAACAAGGGCAACGCCGCTAAATTTTAGGCCGCTACAACGTCGCTCGGTGAAGCCATGTGGTGCAAAGAACATGCAGCGGTGTGGGAAGCTCATGAGGGAGCGACTGTAGCAGGCAACGGCAACGTGAGAAGCGAGTAGTGCCGATGAGGCTTCCAAGTGACAGCGACGCTAAACGCAAGGGGAGGATTAGAGAGACCGATATATTGAGAAGGAACCCTAGCCCTCTATATATAAGAATAGGCTAGAGTTAGATAATAAAATAAAAAATTACAAAACTACCCCTCACTGGCTACAATTCTCGTATCTCTAACACTTCTCCTTGAATTCTTTTTCCTACATATATATGCATCTAAATGTAGGAATCAAGATAGTATTGGCTCATTAATGGACTCGTGATTTACCTCAAACTCAACGAGTCCAGGACAATTATCCCGAGCTTGATTGATTTCGAGTCCGAGTTCAAATCAAGTCAAGGTTAATGAGTTCAATCCAAGTCAGGGTTAACTTCACTTGCTCAACTCGACAAACATCCTTATGGACAATTAGATAGCATCCTCCATTAGAACTTCAACTAGGATATTGGTCTGCATGAAGGGTCAACCTTGTGCGCTTGCTTTTTTACCTTGATTGTGGATGAGTTAAGAAGCACCAAGCAAAAGGGAGTTTCTTAATGCACGGTTCTTTTCTTGTTATTTTAAAAAATTAGGGGGTGAAGAGAGGTGATGACCCTAGGTATCTCAAGACATGTTTTTTTTTGCAAATGGCATTATTTAGATGTATTTCTAAGTGAAGTGAAAAGGGGAAGCTAGAGCCCTAGGAGTATCTATAATCATGGGTTTTCACTAATAACATATTGCACCACAAAAAAAGACATACACATATTCTAGGTTACTTGTTTAACATAATGGAAGAATTGTCAGAGATTTTACCAATAATCTTATTAATATAGGTTGACAGAAATGCAGAGAAACTTGGCATAATTGTTACTACAAGATATACATTTCGAACTAAAAGGTAAATATTATAAAGCTCATGCAAGTGATATTATTGGCATTGATAATATGTGCAAAGGATGTCTTGAAGGATATGGGAAGAGCAAAGGGGGTGCCGTTCCTTTTATAATATTTTGGGATCCACGGATCTCAATCCATTGACAACACAAATCCAATGGCTCTCATTGATTTGTGTTTTTTTTAATGGCTAAGATTTGTGTTGGTAAAAACCAACAACAATTAATTTAATTTGGATTAAATGTATATGGATAAATCAACATAATTTAATCATCAAGTTAAATCAACTAACATTGGAGATAATGGAAAGGAGGCTCCTCCCTTCCATATAGGAAGAGTGGACAGCCACCCTTTCCTTTAGGGATTGGTGGCCGTCCCTCCTCTCCTATTAGGAAAGGGGGAATCTCAATGCAATCTCAAGATTGCATGATTCCATATCTCCAATTATTTACAACAACAATTGTTGTAAATTATTCTACAAAAATAATTAATAATTATTTTGTGAATATTGCAATCTTACCATTAAAAATTGTGAATCACATTCACAAGCCAAAATAAAATGTAAATTACATTTTCAATTTAATGTCCAATGTGAATCCAATTCACATCAACATTTAATTAATAAATGCAAATTACAAATAGCTCTCTCTTATATATTATAATTGCTTTTATAATATATATATGATTAATATGGATAAATCTATCCACATTATTCATATCCATGATAATTAATCACATTTAATCATCTTGGATCTCTATTCTCATGTGCCCAAATAATGTGAATCACATTCATATTATTCACATCTTTGATAATCAAATCTCATTTAATTATCTAAGATAACTCTCTTTATAATATGAATCAAATTCATATTATTCATGACCATTTTCTCAATGCTCGGATACATATATCAACAATGAAATTATCCAGAACTCTTTCAAGGATAATGCGCTTTCTCCGCGGATACTTGGAGATAAGGACATGGCGATTGTATTGTTCCATGTATAGTGACTTGGATATTGAGATAACATCTCAAATCCAGATCTCGGGCCTCCCATAGATGCTTGATAAAATCAAGACCACAAATCTAATCTTCTCATTGAATCTGAATCACATTCATATCAATGTCCAACATTTGGACTAAGATTAGATTACTTCTCTCCTGAGAGGAGCCACTAAAATCCAGACCCGTTTCATTACTCCCTAGGAATGGAAGCGTCATGGTTATACAACCGTTTATGATCACATCACCCTCAGGTATTCCTAATACCTGTACATCCCGCATACTGGAAGACCCAGAATAATCCCGAAGTATAAGATCAATTTTACACTGTCTACTTCAGGGATTTATTAAGTTTCTCATTTGATTATTGGGAGTTGGTATCGATCATATACTTTCCAAAAGCATATTTCATACCCCCGATGTTGATCATATACTTTCCAAAAGTATATATCAAACCTACAAAGTCAGTCAAGCCTCCAAAGCGAGACGACCGTGCACGGAATTTGATTCTTTCCAATATCTCATGAGTGAGCTCATGTCTTCTGGTTCAGTAATGAACCTGTATGATTCCTTTGAGAGATCGTATTACTCATATGCCCTTGCATGCAAACCATCGCGCCGGTGTATAGACCTTGGTTAGATCATCAACCTATTGGTCTGCCAAATGTACATACTCAAACATATAGTAACACATCTGTCTCTGGTCAGAGGATGCGTGCCTATATCGTGACAACATATGACATAGGACTTTGGTTATCTCGATCTCATTAAGTCAACTCTTTGACCTAACTAATCTGACACCCTCGAATCTCTATTCCTATGCAGAGGACCTGCATCAAGAGGTCGGTCAGATATCAGCCTTTAGAGATAAGGATTGCCATCTCCTACTCAAGCTGGAGATCACATCTTAACAATCATTTGACGGTGCTTGATGAGTCCTCAATCTAACTCTTTAGATATTCATCCAAGCACCAACCTCTATGATTCAATAATTGAATCAACAGTTGTATGATCATTAAGTTGGCCATGGTACATAACCCTAATTGTATTAAGGGGCCTATTATGCAAATTAGTTACTCTTCATTTCATATTAAGGAGTGAATTGCAATAACATTTGTTGCATAATGGCTCGCTGTGGGCTCGCATGTCCAACAATCTCCCACTAGCCCAAAGAGCCATTAATGGGCTAATCATTAAATCCACACTCATGTGACAATCATATGCTATTTAAAAAAATAGCTAGGTAAGCTGATCAGTCACTCTGTTCTCGAGAGATTATGCCAAGTCCTTTTACAGCACTTGCTATCTCCTAGTAACAGTGTTCGCATCCAATGCGAATGTTGCATCTTATGCAACCAATACTCAATTTTGTTATAGTGTCCTTGACACTATAGCTCGATAATTATTATAACCAGTATGTTCATAATCCTTATCAGAATACCTTTATTCCTAGAGATCCCTATCTCCTAAGGTATCTACAGTTAAGACCCTTATAGATCACTATCTACAAGGTCTTAAACTTTCGAAGATAAGACTTTGAGATCACTATCTCTAAGTTTCATCATCTATGAAGATATTGTTATTACCGCAATCAAGTGTTTAATCACCATAGTAGGATTAGTAACCATTTACTGCTCCCACTGCATGGCAGACATCTGGCTTTCGTACACATTTAGCATACACCTGGATTCTCGAAACTGATGCACAAGGGCAAGCAGTTTTAGCATTCACATCCTCAACTCTTTGAGGTGCTATTCCTTTAGATAGGTTAGTACCATATCTTGAGGGAAAGAATCCTTTCTTGGAATTTTCTATGGAAATGTCCAAGGTATACCATTAATGTGATGGTCCCAATACCCTCTTTTCTTTGTTTAGGAACAACTTCAGAACTAAGATCTAAGAGGTATCCTTGACATCATATCTCAAGGTATGGAACATCCAGATTATAAAACACTTATTATTATCATCCTTAGATCATTCCAAATGATTAGGATATCTACATTTAGTACGATGAACACAGTGGCACTCCCACTAAGCTTCACATGGTTTATCAAGATTCTATCTGAAACCATAACATTTATGATTTCATCAAATCCAATATTCCAACTACAAGAAGCTTATTTGAGTCCATAGATGGAGTTCTCTAGCTTGTACACCTTTCTTTCCTCAACCATGAAGCCCTGGGGCTACTTCATGTGAATATCCTCAGAGAGGTATTCATAGAGGAATGCAATCTTGACTCACATCATGAAGATGTCATAGTCAAGTTGTGTAACTATGGTTAGCAATATTCTGATGGGTTAAAGCAAGGTCACTGGAGAGCGTCTCATCGCAAGCGATGTCTTCTCTTCAGTGTGCAGCTCATGGCCACAAACCGTGCTTTGAAGGTCTCTACCTTTTCATCGGGTTTCCTCTTTTTCTTGAAGATCCATTTACATCTTAATGGGTCTTACCCATATAGGTGGATCCTCGAGGGTCCATATACAACACTTGTATATGAAGTCTACTTTAGACTTTATTGCTAACATCCATCTTTCCATGCTATGATCTTCAGAAGCTTCGTCACATGAAGTCAGATCAGATCATTGTCAGATTCAACTGACACATGGAATCCATCTTCAAACTTATTTGACGAGGTATTAGTGTTTCATCTTTAATTGTCCTTTTAGTTTCTGATTCCAGGAGCCTCATTATCATCTCAAGATTAAATGAGTTCCTTTACTTCATTTTCATCTTGATTCTATAGATAGTCATCCTATAAGAATCATATTCTCAAAGATGAGATCTTTTAAGAATCTCAAGGTCATAAAGTAGGTATCCAATACCATCCTTTATTTTCCTAATGAAGTAGAACTCTCTAGTGCTAGATTCCAGTTTATCAACATGGAACCTTATAAGGATATATATTGTAGTCTCTACTACATATATACCTTGAAAACTAATAGATAATTATGCTAATATTCATCAATGATCATATCATGTCATACATGATCCAACTGTATCTCCCTACAACTCCATTGAGTTTAGGTTTATTAGGAGTGAGATAGAAATGATATTCATATCTCTATAAGGTATTCTATGAATTTATCTAATAGGTACGAACTACCTAGATTAGATCAAATTCATTTAATCTTCCTTCAAACTTTGGTTCTAAACCAAAATTGTGAAATCTTTGAACATTTCAAAGGTTTCTAAGTGAAGAGAAGAAAATCTCATATCACAAATAATCATCAATAGATATCACATATACATAATGTTTATTCTGATATAGAAGACTCACATACATCAATATGTATGAGATCTTGAATACCTTGACATCTAACACCATTCTAAGGAAGGGTATATTGAACATTTTTACTTTTGAATACAATATTCACAAGTATGTAAGATTTGAACTTTTAGACAATCTAAAGTTTCATCTCTTACTAGTCTATTGATCACATCAACAGACAAATATCCAAGGCTTGATGCCAGATCATTGTCAAATGATCTTCATTCTCCTGTTGATCTTTTAAGGTTTAATTTCAGTATTAGAAATGTTAATGAACTATTCATTAATTTTCTAATTTAGTAGAGTCCACTAGATTTTAGATTAGTATCTGAAATATCCCTATCATAACTCTTTATGATAGGTCAGAATTCATGTTTATTCCCAACATTTAGAAATAAACAATGAGTATATTCTAATATCTAGGTCATAGAGACATTCTCTAAGACTAAGGGCTCTCCCATTGAAAATAATAAGTCCATCTATCCAATAGAAATTGTTGCAACAATTGCATCAATGTCTATGTGGATGACTATTAAACTTAAAATCAAATTTTATAGTCCTCTAATACATATGCAACTAATTGCAAATGTCATTAGAAGAATGAGATACAATTATTAGATTTTATCTTATCCAATAAGAAAGTCAATTTCAATGATTAAATGTAGATTATTCCGATGCACTATCCGAGTCCTTCTCTAAGGATCTAGATAGACTTGATAGTCATACTATCTATACATCAGCTTATTGCAGTATCAGCATTCATCCAACTATTTGGATGTCATATGGAAGTCACAAAAGTACGGTCAACTCTTTGACTTTCCTTCTTACTTGGGTCCAACCCATGCTTCCACTGCGCACCCTTTATCTATAAACAACCATTGCTTTAGACGAAGGATCTCTTATGCTGAATTCAAAAGATTTCAATATAAGAGCATTTCAACATTTGTACATGCTTCATTCAATTCATACAATATGAATATTCTGAAGCTTCATGAATGACTAGAGTATAGATAGTAGATGATGACACTCATCGTACCTACATCCATATAAACTCTTAAAACATTGGTTCAGGTAGGTACTCAAACAATTTGAATACATCATCTCTTATAGAGCTACCATTCTGCATGATGCAGAGAACCACGTCATTCATAATTAAATGTCGAGAGCACATATGTATGTCAGAACATCTTCTTAGAATTTTATAAGGATTATTTGACAATTATGATCATCATCGACATGTCACTTCCAAAGTACATTCAATGAGAGATCAAGATTATAGAAACATACAAACTCTAGGGTTGTAGTCCTATTATCTATTTAATTGTCATTCCTCATCATTACGAGGAAACTTGCACATTGCAACCACATACATTATGTATCCAATTGCAAGTACAATATCTTGATAATGGATCCAATACATGATATTTTACTTATTATTATTGAGTATATTATTGGGTTTAATGAAGAATTATCTGAAATAAGAAATTTGCATAAATATATATACATTTTACTTTGATTTAGGAATTTTTATATCAAAGTTGTCTTGCCTTGTCAACACTGAAAGCTCATTCCCTTAATCACTTTCAATGTAAGAGATATACTTACCATCATATCTCAGCAAGATCTAGGATCTCCTTCCTTATCTTTGTTACTCCCAATAATATGAGAACATGTAACTCGGATAAAAAGAAGCGGGAACGCATTCCGCCTTACAAGTCCAACTTGCATTTCCCAATTCGGTCTACCCGGGCCCACCACCCCTAAGGTGATGTTGACCCGTCATTAATTGAATCAACCGTCAACAGGAATACAACTCGCTATGCGCAATCCAATATCGCCCCAATAATATGAGGATCCGATATTGGGGTTACTACGCATACGTCCTTACTCTTTCGACAAGTGACGAGCCCGATCCAAATGGATCGTATGCAGAAGCTGTCACTTCGGACAGGTGTCTCCTACATACAATATCTGGCGACGGAACCCTTCACCTTGACGGGAGACCATGGATGTCACTTATTCCTCCACCTCATATTCAATTTTAGTTAATTATTAGGAATCATATTCATATAATTAATTCTTCCAAGGGAAATACACATCTATTCATAATAGATTGGTTTTAATTGGATATAATTAACTTAATCTCATCAAATCAATTATCAATCCAATTCAATCAACAAACTTGGTTGTTTTACTTGAATATATATATGGTATTATCTCAAAGTACGTATTAATTCGAATTTTAATAATTAGAAAAATACATCTTGATTTCTCCAGCATTATCGAGTCCCTACCCGCTGTCATGGCCAGTACCGACGGGAGTGGGACATACCGCAACCAGTGCGACCTGCTATCCCAACGATCCCCGACTAGACACCATATCCACCTCAGGAAAGGATAATGCCAAATAGATCAAGGTGTACTTGAGATAATCATCGGTTCTTCAATCGAAATTATACCATATAATAATAATCAGAATATTTTTTATTATAAGGAAATTTGCTAGACAAATTCCCAATCCTATTCAAGCAAGTTGTTTGTTGATTTTGTTTCCAATTTTGATTTAGATCAAATCTAATCAATTTATTGGTTGAGGCCAAGTCAATTAAGGATATAATCATCATTAAATATTTCTCAAATATTTTCCATGATTATTTCAGGAAATTAACGATTAATTTCACTAATTGACAATTACATGGTTCTTAATTAGGAATGTAATTTCATCAGTGATCCCTACTTACTAAAATTAACATATCTCAATCAATTTAAATCCAAATTAGACAAAACCAGTTTTCAAAGATTGCTAATTTGATTTATGACAGAACCTAAGTGATATTTCACGCATTTTTAGGCGGATCAAAACAATAATTAACTCATTAATTGTGCTAAGATTCGCAGTTCCCGCAACAGTGAATACATGTTCATTAAAACGACCATATCTCGAGCAAACGGAATCCAAATTACGTAAACTCAGATCCTATGGTTTCCTTATTTAATGGGGAACAAAATCCAATTATTATTTTTGTTTTTAAACAATTTAAACAGGGCCGAAAATAATCAATAAACAGAGATGCGAAAATGAAATGCGATAAAAAATTTCGCAAACCCTAACGAACCCAAATCGTCCTAGATTTATGGATCATATCCGAAGCCTCCAACCTAAAGCTCTGATACCACTTGAAGGATATGGGATAATCCTCAAGCGCATCACAGAAGCGTGAGCGTCGTATCGAATACGACGAGGACCGACTAGTCGCACTAGTTGTTCTATGCAACGGAATTTAAAAATTTTCCATGCGACGAAACCACATGATCCAAGAACACTTCTTGGATAGTTTTGTCTAAACTACGAACAAGTAATAGGATTACCTCTTGAAGCGTGGTTACGATCGAGTCTCTAAACGAAGAGACCTCCTGTCTCAAGTCCGATCCGATGGAGGAGACGCTTGCGAGCGTGTTGATGAAACATGTGCTCCTCGCAATCCTTATTGATGATCCGAGCGGCGAATCTCCTGATCTCGACACACGAGATCCGACGTCTTCTTCACGAGCGAGGCGCACCGAAGGAGACGGAGATCCATGAGCAAACGATTGGGCAGCATAACGACGACGCTGCGGCGATGGAGACTCCCTCTAGGGCATCCATGGTGGACGGCCATATGAGAGGTAGAGAGAGTAGGCGTGTAGAGAGAGAGAGACTTATGTTCTCATTGTGTGTAAAGAAGAGCAAAGGGGGTGCCTCTCCTTTTATAATATTTTGGGATCCATAGATCTCAATCCATGGACAACACAAATCTAATGGCTCTCATTGATTTGTGTTTCTTTTAATGGCCAATATCTGTGTTGGAAAAAACCAACAACAATTAATTTAATTTAGATTAAATATATATTGATAAATCAACATAATTTAATTCCCAAATTAAATCAACTAACATTGGAGATAATGGAAAGGAGGCTCCTCCCTTCCATATAGGAAGAGTGGACGGACACCCTTTCCTTTAGGGTGCGTTTGGTTGGCGGGTTAAGGCGGGTTAAACTGGTATAGGGTAACCCGTTTTTGTGTTTTGGTGTTTGGATAGAGGGTTAAACTGGGGGTGGGTTAGAAGTGGGTTTGGGGTGATATGATTGTATTGGAGTTTGAAAAAGTGAGTAGTTATTGTGATATGATTGTATTAAAGTTTGGAAAAGGGAGTAGAAGTGGAGTAGTTTATAATTTTAATATGATATGATGGTATAATATATTATTTTTTGATAGGATTGATGATTTAAAATTGATTTATTTAATTTTTTAAAAAAAGAATAAAGTGGGGCCCACGGGAAGAGAGGGGGATGTGGGTTAAGGGGGTAAACTCCCCTAACCCGCGGGTAACCTGCGAACCAAACGCTACCTTAGGGATTGGTGGCCGTCCCCCCTCTCCTATTAGGAAAGGGGGAATCTCAATGCAACCTCAAGATTGCATGATTCCATGTCTCCATTTATTTACAACAACAATTGTTGTAAATTATTCTACAAAAATAATTCATAATTATTTTGTGAATATTGCAATCTTGCCATTGGAAAATTGTGAATCACATTCACAAGCCAAAATAAAATGTAAATTACATTTTCAATTTAATGTCCAATGTGAATCCAATTCACATCAACATTTAATTAACAAATGCAAATTACAAATAGCTTTCTCTTATATATTATAATTGCATTTATAATATATATATAAGATTAATATGGATATTTCTATCCACATTATTCATATCCATGATAATTAAATCACATTTAATCATCTTGGATATCTATTCTCATGTGCCCAAATAATGTGAATCACATTCATATTATTCACATCTTTGATAATCAAATCTCATTTAATTATCTAAGATAACTCTCTTTATAATATGAATCAAATTCATATTATTCATGATAATTAAATCACATTTAATTATCCATTTTTTCAATGCTCGGATGCGTATATCAACAATGAAATTATCCTTAACTCTTTTAAGGATAATGCGCTTTCTCCGCGGATACTTGGAGATAAGGACATGGCGATTGTATTGTTCCACGTATAGTGACTTGGATATTGAGATAACATCTCAAATCCAGATCTCGAGCCTCCCATAGATGCTTGATAAAATCAAGACCGCAAATCTAATCTTTTCATTGAATCTGAATCACATTCAGATCAATGTCCAACATTTAGACTAAGATCAGATTACTTCTCTACTGAGAGGAGTCACTAAAATCCAGACCCGTTTCATCACTCCCTAGGAATAAAAGCGTCATGTTTATACAACCGTTTATGATCACATCACCCTCAGGTATTCCTAATACATGTACATCCTGCATACTGGAAGACCCAGAATAATCCCGAAGTATAAGATCAATTTTACACCGTCTACTTCAGGGATTTATCATTAAGTTTCTCATTTGACTATTGGGAGTTGGTATCGATCATATACTTTCCAAAAGCATATTTCATACCCAGGTGTTGATCATATACTTTCCAAAAGTATATATCAAACCTACAAATTCAGTCAAGCTTCCAAAGCGAGACGACCGTACACGGAATTTGATTCTTTCCAATATCTCATGAGTGAGCTCATGTCTTCCGGTTCAGTAATGAACCTGTATGATCCCTTTGAGAGATCGTATTACTCATACGCCCTTGAATGCACACCAACGCACCGGTGTATAGACCTTGGTTAGGTCATCAACCTATTGGTCTACCAAATTTACATACTCAAACATATAGTAACACGTCTGTCTCCGGTCAGAGGATGCGTGCCTATATCGTGACAGCATACGACATAGGACTTTGGTTATCTCGATCTCATTAAGTCAACTATTTGACCTAACCAATCTGACACCCCCGAATCTCTATTCCTATGCAGAGGACCTGCATCAAGAGGTCGGTCAGATATCAGCCTTTAGAGATAAGGAATGCCAAGTCCTCAATCTAACTCTTTAGATATTCATCCAAGCACCAGCCTCTATGATTCAATAATTGAAGCAACAACTGTATGATCATTAAGATGGTCATGGTACATAACCCTAATTGTACTAAGGGACCTATTATGCAAATTAGTTACTCTTCATTTCATATTAAGAAGTGAATTGCAATAACATTTATTGCATAATGGCTCGTCGTGGGCTCGCATGTCCAACATGTCTACCGAAATGGAGATGCTAAAGTTGATAAAGCTGTTTGATGAGATTATCACATAGGACCCAAAGCTAATGTCAAAGTTAGAATTACCTGACATGGTTTAGGCATGTGTAGAGAAGGCTGATTACGGGTCCATTGGAAAGGTTTGAAAGCATAATTGTGGAGCACTATAGGAGAGCTTTGAGAAAATATCAAAAATCTTAAAGGAACCAATAAACACCCTCTAGCTCATTTAAGCAAGCCCATGTAAATGCCCCAGTAAACCGATTTCGTTTAGCATGAGGAGCTACTTGATCTTTGTTGATATAGAGTACATTTCAACTTTATAAACTTCACCATTTTTTACTTCTATTTTTTTTAGATGGTACGTTCGGATAACTACAGCAGTTCACCTTCAGCTCACTGGTGTCATAACACAATTATGCTCGTAAATTTCTTGGAATTTTCTGAAAATAAAGAACTTACAAGGTCTGCCAACGGTATAAGAACAAGATCCTCACCACGAACACGAGAAAATGCCCTTGATCTCAGAATCGCAAAAGCCCAAAGAAAATCATCAAATGTTAGTGGCGCAGGGAAAAGCCGTCTGTGAGGTACTATGATTTCTTCCTCGATCTTAAGAAATTCACCTCTGACATATTCAATCACACCCAATGTTGTATTTAACAGTTGAGTTCCTGGAAAAATGCAAAATTTCTAGCATCATGTTGTTTAAAGCACTCAACTATTACATGCCAAGTAGTAAAAGAATATAGACATTCCTTCGATCAGCCAAAATCAAATCTTTATCCATATCTACCACGGGGACTTTGAATGATCGTAATGAAAATTTAAAAGCTTAACTGCTTATTGTAGAGAAGGTATTTGTAGCACAAAAAGTCAAATATCTTATAAAATTCGTAATTGTTTCGTCCGAGGTCTAATTAAGGCCAAATTAGAGTTATCATGGCAGTTCCAATGACATCAGTTGGATCTCCAACCAGCTGTTTTTCAGAAGCTAAACAATTTAGCTGCTTCGGTTAATATATTTATAAAATTCCTAACATTTTCATTTGATTTTCGATTAATGTGAAAAGGAATCCATTGAATTCCCTTCACCAAGTCGGATTCAATGATGTAGTTGTTGGAATCTACTAATGAAAACACAATGTTGAAGACAAGGATTTACGTGAAAAGTCCTACGGAGAGGGAAAAACCACGGGAGTGCACAATCCCTAACAGTCCCTTATCCATAAACCCTTTACCCAAATACCAACCCGATAGCTCAACACTCTCCCTGGGCATACATGTCAACCATACTCAACTTGCCTACATTTAGCTCGAATTTTATAGCAGGAAGTTCTTTTCTGAAGAGATAGGTGACTTGGACACCAGATTTCAGGTAGGGAAAACACAACCTTTTAGCATCAATCTTTTCTCAAATAAATTGTATGTCTATCTCCACATGCTTTGTTCTATCATACATCACAGGATGTTGGTCAAATTATTGCAGATTTGTTATCACGGAACATCTTTATTGGCATAGGAGAGTCGTAAGTTTACATCCAAGCATACCATAAGCTGAGAGTATATTTTGGTTGATTTATACACATATCGTACAAAGATCTATCCATCTAAACCAGAAGGAAATATTTTAGCTTTCTTAAGTTTTTATAGTTCAGATTCTGTTGCAACTCTTTATGTTGCACAACTCGTCCTCGTCAACTCCAGTAAGGATCATGTCATCTATATAGACCATAAGAATAGATTGTTTCCGTTATTCCTTTTGATGAAGAGAGTATGATCTCCATTTGCATGATTATATCCATTTTTATCATGACCACTTGTAAATGCTCAAACCAAGCTATAGGGATTGCTTCAACCCATACAATGCTCTTTTTAATTTGCAACACTTATTCAGTGATCATATCCAGGTGACATCTTCACGTAAGCCCCCTCTTTAAGACTTCCATTCAAAATCATTTTTTACATCCAATTGATACGTTTTCCATGAGAAGTGAACAATAAGGCAAATGACACACTCTGACAGTGCTTAATTTTCTCCATAGGAACAAATGTCTCGAGATAGTCATGCTAGTACCTTAATTTCATACTAATCGTGTTGTTGCTTTGATAATAACAAACCTTTTTAGTAGAGATAGTACTGCATATTTTATGATAACTTCACTCCACGTATGAAGCACAAAGAGCAACATTATGGAGAATGGGAACAAAAGGAAAGCTACTTAGCTGCTCAAGCACCTGCTATACAAGGATGGCAAAAGCATATTAAAAAGGACAAGCTGAAAGTTGTGGATAAATGCAAAGAAAAAAATATTTCTATAACAGGAAAAATGTAAAAAGTCTTATATATGCATGTGTATCATGTAGGCACATTAGGTTCAAGCCATTTTGATTGATCACCTTCTTGATATAAGCGATTAACTGTTTCTGATCAATCACCCTAATTAATCTGATTAGCCATCACTAATCGACCAACCTATTTGACATGATCGATCACCATTGATCAAGCAACCACTTTCCACGATCGATCATAATTTGAAATCAGATCTCCCAACGGTTATCAAACGATAGATCACCTTGATTTACAAGATCGATCAACTTGATATGATCGATCACCTTATTTATATGAATGATCGTATATATCAAATCTTGTTGATTTCTTTCCATATTTGTTTCCAATGGCTATATTTTTGAAAGGACGACCTCCACCACTATAAATAGAGCCCCAGACCTATGTTTTAAACATCTAAATGCATTTCCTCTAGCCTCTTCCAAAACTCTGCTTAAGGCAGTTTCTCTCGCTCTCCACTTCAAGATCATATTTTGAAAATCATTTGTTTACACGCTCAACTTGCATTTCATTATTCGATTATAGCATACATCTATTCTCCTCATTATTCCCATTGGATAATTACAATTAGGCTTTATAACAAGGTTCGAAATATCGATTTTGTTTCAGTCACCCCGGAAATGGAAATTTCGCTGAAATTTTAGGAAAAATCTCAAAAATGGCTCTAAAAAGCTATTTTTGCCATTTTTCCCATAAAGTAAGATCATCCAAGTTATTAGAAAAATAAGTAATTTACAAATACACACTTATATCCCACATATTGCTCATCCATACCCCTTGTATTGCACTCGCACATATCAGTCATATCATTATTAATGTTGTGAAGATGATTATGAATGCAATTATGAATGCTAAAATGCACATATTAATTCTAAGTGCATGAATGGTAAAAATGCAAACAAATGATGAAATGAAGTTAATTACTCAAGGATGTAGCTCTATTTTCAACTTTTAGTGTGATGAATCATAGATTCATCAACCCCCTATGCTTAAACCTTACTCGTCCCCGAGCAACTAAAATGAAATGCAAATGTAAAATGATTTTGGGTTCCATACCAAGGTCATGAACAAAAGGTGAAAATAGAGCTAGACCCGAAATGGAGTTAATCCAAGTTCTTAAAACAGTAAATAACTTACAAATATACACTTCTATCACACATACCGATAATCTATGACCTTTATATCGCACATATCGACCATATCGAACATATTATTATTAATGTTGATTGTTGACTGATAGGTATAGGAAATGGAAATAAAATAGCTAAGTTAACCACAAATACATCTTTTGTTCATAAAAATAGATGGGACATTTGATTCTAAAATGTAGATAATGATTGATGAGACAATGTCGCCATATATGTTATAAACATACTATGTATAATAAATGTGTTAAGCCTTCTCCCACTATAAGTAGGGTCAGCTACATGGATTCTTGCTCAAATCCATGTTGAAAGATTGGACTATTTTTTACATTGGTCGTCGACTACCTAACGCAACCCCTTGAGACAATGTCGATATTGATAAATGAGATAATGTCGACAACCACGACGGTCGAGGTAAGCCTCAATTTATATAGGAAAATATACATAAAATACATTTAAACATACCTATATATATTTATTTATTTATTCGACAAATTTAGATATTCCCTGACATATTAATCATATGTTAAAAACATGATAACGTATAATACTCTTTGCATGATTTGCTTCGAATCCTAACTCGTATTGTCATCCATATACAATGCAAAGCTTATTATGACCTCCATCGCATGTGGACTAACATATATATATATATATCAATATGCTTTGAATCTTAACCATCTGATTTGCTAAACCAATTTGAAGAACCGTTGTATGCACTCCCTGTCACATCATACCCTACCAGCATGAGGGTCTCGCTCTTGGTGATCGCCGTCGCTCAAGGACATACATATATGAGTATATAACAAATTAAATTATCAATACTTAATATTACACTTAAGATATCATAATTGTTAATGTTTAAAATATAAAAAAATTGGATAAATAAGTAGTGAAATCAAGCTCACATGGTAATACCATTAATATACATAGATATCGATGAAATATTGCCGATATTGGTCGATATCAGAGAAAATTTGTATCGAAAACTATCAATTTCGATCGATATGGCTCGATATGCCAAAATATCCTCATATTTCAGTCCATCTCGATCGAAATCTGAGAAACTGGTAGAGAGGGAGGAGAGTTTCGATATCCCCATGTTGTCGAAATCGAAATTTCACGAATTTAAAACCCTGTTGTATAGTTTGTTGTAATCTTTATTTTAATGTCGCACTATAACACTTGGTGTTCAATTGAAATTGTACAAATAAGATGTTTGATCCAAGTTATAGGAAAGTCTTTGGTGCGATCCAAAGCATATGTAAGAAATCGAGTTATCAATGAGGAAATAATTGGAGATAGTGGAATATTTGATTGACTTCGTCAATCCTAAGTCAGGGGACTTGGGTCATGGTTTTTTACCCAATGAGGTTTCAACGCTAAAATACATCTCTCTCGTGGTTCTTCTTGTTATGTGGATTGCTTGCTATATCTATGGTGGTTATTATATGTGATATTTGTTTATTGGCGATACCGCTCCGTTTAGCGACCCAAAGGAGCTCACAAGTCAATCCCATATTTCTTATTGTAGCCTCTTGCAATAAGTCAAGCTTTATATCTGTGAATTTTCCCATCTACCTTATATGTGATCATGTAAATCCACTTTAGACCAACCGGATTAGCACTATTTAGAATATCAATAATATCACAAATGTTGTTCTTTTCATATCTTTCATCTCCTCCTTCATAGCATTTGCCTATTTCGGATCACACCGAGCTTCATCCATAAGCATGGGAATATTATGAAAGTCCAACAAGGCAATAAAACTTTTGTAGCTTGGATTCACCTTAGAGTAAGCCACAAAGTTTTCTACAGGATAACGGGTTGAAGGCCTGACAGAACTTGAAGCCTTCCTCACAACAATAGGACGATCATCCTCCCGATTTCAGTATCATCAACCAAGTCGTCAAGCATATTGTTAGCATCATCAACAATATTATCAAGAGAAAAGAGTTGTCATGACTTTGATAATCTAAGGAGAGATTGGGAGTATGGTTTGGTATAATATTTTCCTCAACACCTGCATTATTCACAATATCTCGTATGCCACCAGATTGATGGAGGAGTTTTTTATTGCCATTATTATCAATGTCCACAATTCCATTACAATCATGGGTCACTTCATTCAAAAAGTAAAGACTCCATTTTTCTCAATGGTCGTATCACTACACTCCCCTTGAGAAAACAATTTAACGTAGTATGATTCATGCCCGTAGAAGGTAACGTTCTTGGTAACATGCAACTTCCTTGACAAGGATCATAACATTTGTATCCTTTATGGGTACTATAGTAGCCAAGAAAGATGCACTTCATATCCCATGTTCCAACTTCCTCAAGACATGGCTAGAGGTATGAATAAAACAAACACCTAAAAACACAAGGATCTAAACTGAAAGAAGGTTTATCAAGATTCAAAATAAAGACAAGAATCTTTTTCAATCATAGTAGGATGCATATTTATAAGATAAGCAGTTGTGGGCACATCTTCCCCTCAAAACTTCTTAGGAACATTCCTTTGAAAAGAAGAGCTCTTGTAATTTTTAACATATGACGATTTTTTTCTCTTAATTATGGCATTCTATGGAGGTGTATAGTTGTATAACGTTTCATGAATGATCCCATTCTCTTCAAGAAAGACATAGAGAGCCCCCTCCAAGTATTCAATAGCATTATCAGTTCCTATGATTTTGACTTTGGTGTCATACTGATTGTTTATCATGTTAACAAAGCTTCGAACAACACTCGGTACATCACTTATGTTCTTCATCAAATACACATAAGTATAACAAGATAAATCGTCAGTGAAGTAATAAAATACATACGACCTCTCATGCTCTTCAGATTTGGCGGGTTCAAACATCAAAATGCACAATTTGAAAACAGAAGTATTTTTATTATTGGATATAGGATATATAGTTCTAGTGTGCTTTAATAGCTGACACACTTCACAAAAACAAATCTTATGACCAACTTTATTGTATAATTTAGGAAGTAAACTTGAAGAGTAGGATAACCGGGGTTACCCAGAAGCTCATGCCATCACTTCAGAGTCTAAATGTCATTTGTTTCTTTATTAATAGTTTCAGGAATCTAGGCAGAGACAACAAACACGGGAAGGCGATAGAGGCCATCTGTGACCAAATCAATCCCAAACTGCTTCCTCATCCCCAAATCCTACAACACAAGAATTTTCATCAAAAATTAAACAACGATGAAGATTATTGACAATGCAGTAAACAAACATAAGGTTAATAGGAGAATCAGGAACATGAAGAACATCTTTCAAAATGAATTTAACAATGATGGATATGGTTCATTTTCCTGCCATAGTGACAGAGGACCCATTTGCCAAGTTAACTCGCTCTCTTCCGAAACCAAGTTTATAATCTTGAAACATCCTAGAGTCATTGTCTTGATCAGAAGCACGATTATCAGTTATCCATTCAATGTTAAATAAATTTTTACCTTTTGCATTTTTTGGCAGTTGTGGTAGCATTTACAACATCAGCATTACTTTTACCCCTACATGAAATAGACATCTCACAGACATAAGCATGAAGATTCTTAAATTCATCATCTATCAGTCTCATGCTTTTAGCATCGCAACAAGTTTCTTTTCTTTATTCATCTCTCTCAAGATGAAGTTATTGATAATAGTTAATCCCATGACCAGTTTTCTTGTAGTGATCACACTTCTTATCGTTCAAGTACTTACTCTTGCTTCCTTTACTAAGCAAAGCTGGCCTCTCAAAGGAAGTCAAGAGCCATCTTTTCCAGACTCAATCCCATGACCATGATCGTCTTTTTATGATGGCCCGATGAAGTTTTTCAGACTCAATCGCATGGTAAATCTCCTTAATTTCAGAGCCATTCCATGAAGCCAAGAGCCGAGTCCTAGTGCCTCAAACTCATTATTCAACCGACTAAAAAAATAAAGATCCATCGTTTCCATACCTCGTCCCAATATTTTTCTAATCTACACGACTCATCCAAGTGTCATCACAATAGTAGTCACTTACTTCCCATTTGGTTTTTAGAGCAACATAGTACATAACAATGGTCATCTCTCCTTGTTTCATAATGTAGACATCCCTTCCCAGATGATACATCTGAATATCATGCTTCTTCTACCCATACATACTCTCAAGAGTGAGCTATTATTCTTTGGTTGACTTCTTCCGAATAACAAATGGTTGGATGTCCGGAGACACAACATTGATGATCGAATTCTTGCATTAATTGTTTTCAACATACCATTGCTCATAACTTGTTAGTAGTAGCCTAGATCTTTTTCCGACCATCAATCTAACCTCCCCGACCCTGAGAGGCTATGCGGCCTCCATAGAGGCAGACCGCATCAAGTAATTATTTTTTGTCAATTTTATCATAGTAACCTATGCCGATACATTGTCCATCTTGAAAGTAATTGTCTCCACAATATCTTCTGAGGCCATAGAACCGCACAACATGCATTACTACAAAGGATCCTTCAACCTTTGCCATATAAGAGTAGCACATCACCGAGAATAACACACAAAAATAGCACTAATAAAGTAGCACACAAGATAAGGGACTACTTACAGAAAGACCACACAGGTCTTTGAACTTTCACCAGCAGCGGACACTAAAGAGAACGACTGGAGCACTCCATAGAACACGGACCCATATGTGTTGGGAAAGATGCTCGCACTGGGAGGCAGGAGGTAGAGAAGGAGAACCATTGAAAGAAGAGGCATGGTTCTCTGCATTTTTAATTGACGAGGCTTGCACTAGGATGCCGGTGATACGCATAGGGAGGAGAAGCCAAAGGGGGGTCGAATCCATCCAAAGGGGGGCACGCTAGGTTACCTAGAAGCATATGGCAGGAGGTATGCGGGGCTAGGTTCGTGCCAACGAGGGCCTAGGGCTGGTTGATGAAACCTACTGGGAGGGGAGTGCACTAGGTCACTTGAAAGCCAAATGTGTTGCAAGAGGTGTGCGAGCTAGGGTTGGTTGAGGTTGGTGGTGTGTCCCATTGGGAATGTGGGCACCTTCGTTGGGAAGCCAATCACATAGGAGGGCAGCATGAGACCAAGGATGGCAGCACGTATAGTCCAACATCAAAGGGTGTTGCATCTTTGAAAGACCGTGTCATCGCAAGAAGAACAATAAAGCCTTCTCTCACATTAAATAGGGTCGGCTACATGGATTCTTTGCCTCCATTCAATTCTATTTTGGGTTATTCTCGGACTTAGATCCAGATAACTAAGATCACTTTGGATAGTCTCGCTCAAATACTTCTTGGTCCTTCCTCACCCTCTCTTAACATGCTCAACATCTCAAATCTCGAATCTTCAAACTAGTACATCAACCGATATCATTTGCAAATGGCCAACCCACCTAAAGTGGTTCTCTCTCATCTTATCCTCTATCGGAGCTACACCAACTTTTCTTTTGATCGCATCATTCCGAATCCGATCTTTTTGTATATGACCATACATCCACCGTAGCATTTTCATTTCTATGACTATCATTCTATGCGCATATCTATGGTTCGCATGTCAACATTCAGATCCATAGAGCATAAAAGGTCTCATGGTTGATTTGTAATACTTTCCTTTGATTTCAAGGAAGTTTTCTTATCACATAAAACAATAGTAACTCCTCTCCACTTTAGCCACCCCGCCTTTATTTTATAAGTCGTTACAAGAAGAATACTAGGGAAAAAATTGACCTTAATAAAAAAAGAATCACGACATCATTTGTGGCTCTGATAACATGTCTGGTAAGAGATATATTTATCTTTCCTTGTTTTTTGCATTTTCTTATTCCTCCTGTCTCTAGTATGTAATTTGTTGATCATGGCTTCTCCTATCTATATAAGGGAACCCTATGTCCTTATGAATAATCGACTCATTATTTCCTTTCCACGTGGTATCAGAGCGATGGTCCTATACCGGAGTTTTATTGCCCTAATCCTCTCACCACCCATCGACCTCTTCCACCGGCCACCAACAGCCCTTGCGCGGTACTGGAGGCACCTACCTCACCTAGAAGCCCTTGCTTGGCATCCCCTAGAGGTCGCAACGACCCCAGTGGTCGCCAGAACCTCCCAACGATGCTTCCTTGTCATCGCACCTATCGTTGTAGGTCCCCGTGCGGAGCCCTTTGCCGTCGTGGGCCTTCGTCATCGACTAAGGGCACTTCCAGCCTATTTCTAGTGCTGTCCAGTGGGATTTGTGGGCTAGCATCACCGTTTAGGCCAATCTAAGGCACTAGAGTTATTCTACCCTGTCGTTATGCCTCCTGAGATCTCCCAACGAACTGATTTTGGGCCATTTGCAATGAAATGAGACCTCTAGATTCATTTAATTCCTAGAATGCTCTCTTGGTTGATGGGAACGATTGTGGCATGAGTCTGCACACACAACCGATTCCTCATATGTTCATGTAGGCACATTTTCTTCGGTCTACAACCCCAGCCACGTTCGTATCTAGACTATATATCATCGTGTCAAAAACCAAGGGTGACTTCCTCTTATCTGGTGCCTCATCGTGAAGATGGATGGGACCAATTATGAATTATGGTCCATGCAGCTTATGACTTGATGCATTGTAATAACAAGGAGCACATTCTGACGCGAGCAGGTTGACTGACAAGACAAGGATAAAGGTTCATGGATGATGTGTACGCGCATGTATAGCTCTCTGGGACTCTGATCACAGAGATATCCAATAATATTTTGCATCATCCCATTACCAAGGCAATATGGGATATCTTTCCCGTCACCTATGGTCAGGCGAAGAATGAGACCAAGATTTTCCAGTTACAGTATGACATTTTCACGACTAGACAAAGTGGTCATCTCATGCACTCCTTTTACTCTTCGCTTTAGGGCACGTTCGAGAAGTTGCCTAGCTTCATGCCTGTAACCACATCTACAGAGCAACATATGCATATAAGAACATCACGATGGTTGGAGTTTTTCTGATGGCTCTTGACCTTGAATATGATGCAGCATGCACCCATCTTCTCGCGAGTGCATCTATACCCCTGATGGAGGAGGCTTACAACCGTCATCACAACCCCGTCTATAGCCACAACTCAGACCTCCTCAACGATGACCGCATCTCGTGACATAGGAGGTACATCTCAGTTTAGATGGCGTGGTGCTCGTGGAGGTACCTCAGGTATAGCCTATGCCCTTACCAGTAGTCACGTGGCAGACATGACAGAATAGATCATGGATTATGATGCATCCCATCATATGTGCGACGACATAGCTCAGTTCTCATCGCATAGATTTATACCTCCAAGCAAATCAATTCTTATTGCAGAAGGGACCCACTTTGCTATTACAGGACATGGGGAGATTTGTTTGACGACGTTTATGCGTCTGCAAATATACTTCATGTACCCGAATTTTTTAGTAAATTTATTGTATATTAGTCAAATCACTAAGGATTTGCATTGTGACCCATTTTCTCTCGTGTTCCAGGATAAACTCATGAGCAGGGTAATTGAATGTGGTCGTGAGCAAGGAGATCACTACAGACTAGTCCAGTCTCTATATGTTGGCTCTTCTTCCATTCCCATTGGATCAATCTCTATATACATGTGGCATCTTCGATTTGACCACCTTCCTCCGCAGAAATTGTGTCATGTTCTTCCATAGATCTCTTCTCGGTCTACCTTTCAATACGAGGAGTGCCAAATTGGGAAGCATCACCAGTCTACTTTTCTAGTTTGGCAGAGCCATAGAAGCGGTACTCTATTTGAGCATCATCCATTTTGATATTTGGGGTCCAAATCATGTTCCTGGCCATTAGGGACACAACTTCTATTTTGTAACTGTTGATGTTTTTTCTAGACTGTCATGGAGTTTCTTTTTGAAAAACAAATCTAAGATGGGTGTGGAAAGAGGTGAAAAATTAAAGTTGTATTGCTCATAGCCATGGAAGGAAATATCGTGATATATCGATGATATCGTTGATATATCGATATCGAGACGAGACTGATATGGGTATCGATATGTCGAAATATCCTCCTTTTCAGACAATTCCTTCACAAAAGTGCGTCGATATGGGCGATATTTTGACGATATATCGCCGAAAATATCGTTGAAATATCGTATCAATATGATATCGAAATCGATATAGCCTTCCATGCTCATAGCCCTAGAGCTCTCTTATATAGGAGAAAAGCTCCAAGGGAAAATTACATAAAATAGAATGAAGAATAGAAAAACATAAATAAAGACGTAGAGATATGAATATCTCAACCCCCCTCAAGCTGGAGCATATATGTCTATCATACTCAGCTTGGAACAACAACGGTGAAAAGGACCCCTCGCAAGAGCTTTGGTAAACATGTCTGCAATTTGATCACCTGATGTAACATGAGAAGTAGAAATAAGCCCCTTTTGGATCAAATCACGGATGTAATGACAATCTACTTCAATGTGCTTCGTTCTCTCATGAACGGCTGGATTATTAGCAATGAACAGAGCTGCTTGATTATCACATTTGAGATGCATAGGAAGTGGCACCTCAATAGTTAGGTAAGTTAGGACTGACTTAACCCACATCATTTCCATGCTCCCTTAGGCCATGGCCATATATTCAGATTCAACGTTGGACCGAGCAACAACTGTATGTTTCTTACTCTTCCATGAAACCAACGAGCTACCAACAAACACAGTAAAGCCAGAAGTGGACTTTGTCCTTGGGACAACCAACATAATCTACATCTGCACCTCGAATGATTGTAAGAGACGTATCTCTTCTGAAAAGGAGACCTGCACCTTAGAAGACTTCAGATATCTTAAGAACATGCAAACTGCATCCATGTGGGCATGTCTAGGTTGCTCCACAAACCGACTGATTCTATTCAAAGCAAATTGTTAGAGAATATTCTATGGCTATTTGTTAAGAGAATATTCTATAGAGAATATTCTATGTGGCTATCTGTTAAGAGAATATTCTATAAAGAATTGTCACTCTAGGTTTTTGTCCTATATAAGGAGCCTCACACCCCATGTACTCATTGAGAAATTCCAATAGAATATCCGCCCCGTTGAGGGCTTCTCCCGTGGTTTCATCCCACTCCTTAAGGAGTAGGGTTCCACGTTAAATCTCGGGTGTTCATGTTTATATTTCTTGATTTATCGATTCTGCTTCCGCTTCTCAAATCTCAACATGGTATCAAAGCCTCTCACCTCCCCCAAATGGAGGTTCATCTCCTCTTTCCAATAGGCCCCTCTACACATTCACGCGCAAAATCCACTCACCGCCGTTGGCTCTCCCTTCCCCCCAACCTCCAATGGCGCCTCCGAAGAAGACGCAAACCCCTCCCTCTGTACAAACCCCCAAACCACCACCTCCGGATCGTGACTCAGGCTCAGCCCCCGAGTACGACTCGCCCTCCCGATCTGCGAAAGCGAAAACCCCGCCATCCACCAAACCCCCTTCCTCCTCCGTAGAAGAGCACCGCGACTCGGGCACAGCCTCCGAGTCGGACTAACCCCTCGAGAAGCTCCTGCAGCACAACACCGTCCTCGACACCCTGCGGTAATCCAAGACGCCCTGCGAGCGGGTGTGGACCCAAGACGACGAGATCACGCTACTCCGCGGGCGCATCGAGTTCAACGAGCGCCACGGGTACGAGTCCACCTCCGGCTCCGACCTCGCGACGCTTCTGGACGCGGTCCGGGACGACCTGCGCTCCGAGTTTAGCACCGCACAGCTCGCGTCGAAGATCCGACACACCAAGAGGAAGTACCTGCACGATTCCGCGAGTTAGCGGATCGGCAAGAAACGCAACGGTAAGAGAGGGGTTTTGAACTCGGTGCACAAGGAGGCCGTGTACGAGCTGTCGAATAAGGTGTGGGGTGACAGTGCGAAGAAGGCGGAGATCGAAACGGGCACCTTGGCAGTCGCCAACAATGCTACCCCAGTTGATGATCATCCTCCAATTGTGCATGAGGATGAGAAAGATGATGGTGGTGATCCGAAATGGGCCATGGATTTGATATTGAAGGAGTTTGGGGAGGACTCGGGGAGTTGCCACATGCTCGGCAGCCTGGAGAAGGCATTGGGAGTGATGAACCCCGACGTCGTCCTTGCCTTTGGTCAGAGATTGAAGGGGTTGTGCAGGGATCGCTACAAGCTATGGCATAGGCAGATGCAGCTGCGGATCGACATCGTGGGTATTGCAGACGAGGCTCTTGCTAGTGTGGGCCAAGCGCCGAGTCTCTGATGGTGGTATCCCATTTTACAATTTGAAGGTGTATATGTGCAGTTGATGATGGTGAGCTGGTGTCCAACTTGATATGGGGTGCTAGAGTTTAACTAACCTTTTTTTCACTTCTTTACTCTTCAGTTGGTTTGATATTGCCCCATCTTTATAACTTTAAGTTTTCTGTGTCAGTTATACCTTGTATCTCAATTGTATCCTGTTGGGTTAGCCATAGCCCTTGCTGATATTACTACATGCCTATTGGTGTTGGTAGATATCTTATTTACAAAAAAACTTATTTTTAGTTAAAAAAAATGATGAACGACTTTAAAAAACGCACAAGAAAAAAATTGTGAATTGTGCAAAAAAAAATGAATGTTGAAGCAAAAAAAAGGATGATGAAAAAAAGCATGTTATTCATTTGTTTCTCCCAACTTGATGCTATATGCTCTTATTCTATCAAGTATGGGAGAATGGGGGAGTCAGAGCTAAATTCTTCAGGACATCTGCACGTCCACGACTGACAGACCATCACTCCAGCTTTATACAGATCATCCGTCTTCACCGAGCATCAACTTCTTTGTCGAGGCATATACTTCTTCTTTTACGACCCGACCAATTTATCGCGTTGGACTTCTTCTGCAAGTGATTCTTCTCCAGGCACGACAGAGATACGTTCCGGTGACCAGATATCGCAGTGGTTCTACAGGCATAACAGAGATATGTTCCGATGACCTGAAAGCCGCAAACCCGTCCTCGTGCGTGGTCCTCTACCAGTAGCGGACATGTGTGTGAACCCCTCAGGATCCGGGTACCCTTTTACGACAAAATTCGCAATATTTTATTCACATGAGATCACACAAGTCGCAGAAAAACAGGGAAAATTTTCGCGCAATTATGACATTCATTTTCATCACATAACCACAAAGTAAAAGAGATAAACGGCACTAAAATTTCTTTTCATTAATATTCATATCAATATACAACATGTACAAGGATCTTCCATTTTACAACATATATCCCAAGTGTGATACAAAAGAGATAGCATTTACATCACTGTCTGAACAAAAACTGAGACAAAGTAATTCATACCGTCTAGTGTATACTCTGTCTCCAGGAAGCATGTATAGTTACTGAGCTGCTACTAAACTGCAGGCTGTTTGCCTGCCAAACACGTTAGGAAAGAAGAGGCGTCAGCAATTGCTGCTACCTCCCAAAAACTTATAAAAATAACTAGACATTTAATATGTGCAAAAGCAAGCAAGTAGAAGATGGAAAGTAAAGTTTACATCTACTTGCGTAAGTAAAAAGGTTTTTCAGGCTATTTGTAAGCGTCTCAAATGTTTGTCCCAAAACCCAACATTTCTCACATGTGACATATTTATATAGTAGTTGAGTATTTCATGAGTGTATGAGTGTAAGCATATATATCATTTTCTTCATAGATCACGTTGGTGTGTGATAATGGAAAAGTTAAGATTGGAAAGATCTCTTAATTTAATTAAATTCTTAGATAGAGAGAATAGCTATTTCCTACTAATCCCAACTTTTGATCGTAACTTCTCAAACTCTTAACTTCAATGTTTCGGATATAATTCTAGATGATGTAGACGTAGATATGGATGATATAGATATAGAATCGCCAAGTCTGTTGGCGAAGTAAACTCAAGCGGTGAAAAAGCCTACAAATGACTCTTCCGTCTCGCCCTCTAATTGGAAGCGTGGTCCAATAGAGGGATAGGTCTACTCCCAAACTATGCCACTGAGACGAGTGAGAGAGACTCTCTAGAAAAGTCGCTCTAGAAACCTGCCCAACTAGTACGGGCGAACGAGCTCGTACGTAAAACTGAAAACCAAGGATCCCCCGCCTGGGTATCCTAAAAGACAGGGTCAGCGGAACTGGTCTAAAGTCTGGATCCCAACGAGGCGTAAAACACTGCGAGCTCGCGTAAAAACCGAAAAGGGACTGGGATCCTAGACCCGCGCACTTGGCGGCCGCTGCCCTAACTGGGCTTCCTATCTCCCGCCCAGTTGAGGGTCACCGCGCCCTCGTACGGTCAGGTGTAAGGGTCATCATGACCGGCAACATCTATCGTTGTTAATTATTCCCATCACCACAATCTGCCACATATATACTAGAAGTTGTCAAAAAGGAACACTTCATATCTTAGTAAATTATACTCTTACTTAGAGATACTTGTAAAGATACCCAAGATTAAATTGAAATGTCTTCTTACAAGAAGAAATGAAAATTGATATCTTCCGATCATCAATTACTATACAAATTTGAATACTAAATTTTTTTATTCTGCCAGGAGATATTCCTAAACCAAAAAATATTATTCTTTTTCTCAGATAAGAAAGGATGTTCAGCAGAAGACAAATAATATGAGATGTATTAACAATCTCTTTTCTGATATGTCAAATGCATGGCCATCTCTGCATGCATCAAAGGCAGTAATACATGCATGAATGGAATAACCAATTCAACTAATTAGTTATTTAGTATACTCTTAACTGGTCAATGGAACCATAGTAGATAGTCATGATCAATTTTTTTTCTCAATTCACCTTCATTATTTTAAGACTTCGTCCTATTTGAGATGAAATTTTCATTGCTTCAAAAGATATTCGAAAATCAAATCTGATATTAAGATGTAGCTAGATCAATATGAGAGTTTTAACTTAGATGATATTATCATACAAGGAATAATCAGACCTATTTATTTTGAATTAATGATACTACAAAGGTATGTAATTTACAGAAGTATTGTAATATGTCATAGACCAATTTGTTTTGTAAAGGTTTTCATATTTTACCTCATTTAAATAGAAGTAAAGAAAATAACAACAAAATATATGTAAGTATGCATTTCTGTACAATTTCCATCACCTCCCTGAAGATCCTACAATACAATTATATATTTATATCAGGGGAAAGTGCAAATTCAAATAAGATTTAGCTCCAAAAACCCTGAAAAGAGGAATGTTGATATATTAGACTTTATTATAATCTGATTATCATGAAGCATTCAAAATTTTATTACTAACTTTATGAAGATCTTTTTTTTAGAGTTACTGTGTGTGCACCTGATGAATAGATATATATGTATGTATACTTATATATATATATATTTCACGTGAATCTACTGTCTCACAAAGACTTCAGATTTTAAGTCAAACCATACTGTCAACTCTGAATATGACGATATTGAATCAAGGCAAATCTATTCATAAATTTCATGGTGATATCCAGATTTACAGATTAAGAAAAATTTTCTCATGCATATCCGATCCCCTTTTCCTAATGTTGACTATACATGTATTGTCTGTGTGAAATTTCTGAATTAGCAGAATACCGAAGGTTTTATGCTGACAAAATGTGTAAGCATTCATGGAGATTAGCAGTATGAGAGGGTTGAACTTTACATATTTGGCAGCAAGAAGGAAGAGATAGGAATGTACCTATTTGAGTTTATTCAAATTGGAAGAAGAGAGCTTGCATGCCTCAAGGAGGGCTATTTTGGGGCTTCAATACCTCAAACCAAAGCAGTAGTTAGCTGCTCCAGAGGTTGTACAGCTGCAGAAAATGAGGATGTACAAGAACAGGCCAATGAGAGCAGCAGTTGAAACTCTAATTTGCAACAGTCCTCAAGAGCTGAATTATCAAGGTGTAGGATCAAGTGGAGACGGGGAAGAGGCTGAAGCTTTTGGGAGAAAGAAAGAGGGTTAGGGAAATTTCCGTTGGAATTGGGAGGGGATTTGAAGAGGGCTGTCGTTATATATAACAAGGAGTAGTCCTTGTTATTGGACAAGTGTTAATAACCATAAACCATGTGGTATGAGGAAAAGAGGTCAAAGAGAAAGAGACTATACGGCTGTCCTGATCCTGGTTCTGCTACTGTAGCAGAAATTTTTATTTATTATTTTTTTTATATTTGATATGTTTAAAATGACCATACGTGTACCTCAGGTCTCGGATTTTGACACGAAATATCTTGTTTTGATCGTCTCGGAACGACGATCAATATGATATAATGTTGATATACTTCCGATCGGGTTTTGAATACCCAAAATTTTCGGATATGATTTTTTTTGTTTAAGGTTAAATTTTGCGAAATTAAAATACCAAACGACCTCCGATTGACGAACGGTCGATTCCGTTGATCTTGTATCGTCGAATCGGATCTAATGACGGTCTTAGTTTGTTTCGCGGTTTTCGAATTTGTGTCACGGCTTTTTCGCGGTGCGCATTACAAAGCGGCCGATTTTTGGTCGATTTCGTCCGAACGAATTTTGATTTACGATCAATTGATCGTGTTAGGTTATCTAATATTGTCAGATAACTTTATTGGGTTATTCGGACTTTATTCGGGTCGAGTTCGGGTTTACGCGGATCCCGGATGTTACAATTATAAAAACCTCAAAGGGAGTCTCGTCCTCGAGACTCGAGTCAAGGTTATTAAGTATCTTGTTGGGATTTTATATGTCCATAAAAACCTCAAAGGGTTTTGAACCCATAAAAACCTCAAAGAGAAAAACAAGTCATATATTTGAACATATATCTTGTTACAAAAGCTTGTTTTGATTATTACCTCAGAAAAGCTGCGGGTATCGTGCCCGCATGTCCGCTTCGGTCTCCTATGTCGCCTCCTCGACACCGTGTCGGTGCCACAGCACCTTGACCAATGGAATCTCTTTGCTGCGAAGCTTCTTCACAGCATTGTCAATGATCTGTACCGGCTTCTCCTCGTAAGTCAAATCTTGCTCTACATCGAGATTCTCGTAACTGATGCTGTGTCGTGGATCATGCACATATTTCCTCAGGTTGGATACGTGGAAGACATCGTGAATCGCTGATAGATGTGGAAGAAGGGCTACTCGGTAGGCCACCTTCCACACTCTTGCAAGAATCTCAAATGGTCTAACAAATCGCGGCGCCAACTTTCCACGAACGCCAAATCTCTGCACTCCCTTAATGGGAGATACACGGAGAAATACCCAATCTCCAACCTATAATTTATAGGAATGTCATTAGTATGAGTTTAAGTTGAACATCTATATATCATAATTGAGTGGATGAAGAGAAAATAATTAGATTACCTGAAACTCTAAGTCTCTCCTCCGACGGTATGCATAACTCTTCTGGCGGCTCTGTGCCGTCAGAAGCCTCCGTCTCACAAGATCAATAGCTTTCGCGATCTCCTCCAGGATATCTACGGAATAGAGAGCATGATCACCTACCTCACGCCAACTGAGAGGTGTGAGACATCTCCGCCCGTATAGGGCTTCGAATGGTGCCATGCCAATACTGGAGTGATAGCTGTTGTTGTACGTGAATTCCACCAAAGACAAATGGTCCTTCCAGGACCCTTTCCATTCCAAAGTGCAAGCGCGGAGTAAATCCTCTAGTGTCTGAATGGTGCGCTCACTCTGCCCGTCTGTCTGTGGATGATAAGCAGAACTCATCTTCAGCTCTGTCTGTAGTGCTGACATAAACTGGTGTCAATAATGAGATGTAAATCTCGAATCCCTGTCAGACACCACCTCTCGTGGTATACCATGCAACCTGATAATGTTCTGCACATAGAGCTTGGCCAATCTGGATGAAGTGTAAGTCGTATTGACAGGTATGAAATGGGCTGACTTGGTCAACCTATCAACAACGACCCAAATGGAATCATGGCCTCCTGGCGTCTTCGGCAGACCTGTGACAAAATCCATAGAAATGCTCTCCCACTTCCATTCGGGAATGGGGAGAGACTGCAGTAATCTTGGTAGTCTCCTGTGCTCAGCCTTGACCATCTGACAGGTCATGCATCAGCTAACATGTAGCGCCACATCGCGCTTCATTCCATCCCACCAGAAATGTCGACGCAGATCACGGTACATCTTCGTACTGCCTGGATGGATAGATAACCGTGAACTGTGTGCCTCATCGAGAATGTCTCTGCGAAGCTGCTCGTCATTGGGTACAACGACCCGTCCTGCCTTCCATAAAATAGACTCTGTCACAACAAAATCATCAAATTCATCCTTGATGGCGCGCATGTATCTATCTCAGATCCAAGGATCTGTCTTCTGGCCCTCTACAATACGATCCCAAAGACTGCTGTATCGTGGAGGCACGGCGGTAGAAATGGATGCGCTCTCCTGAGGATGCCAATCGCTCAAAGCTCCAAGCGTATCCCATGTATATAGCCAGTTCGGCGTACCATCAGCATGCGCTCTTTTGCTAAGTGCATCAGCCACCACGTTTCCCTTACCGGGATGGTAAGAGATCGTGCAATCATAATCCTTTAGCAGCTCGAGCCTTCTGCGTTGCCTTATGTTCAGCTCCTTCTGATCAAAGATGTACCTTAGGCTTTTGTGATCCGTGAAAATCTCGAAGTTTACCGCATATAGATAGTGGCGCCAGATCTTCAAGGCGAAGACAACTGCCGCCAACTCTAAGTCATGTGTGGGATAGTTCCGCTCGTGCCGTCTCAACTGGCGTGATGCGTAAGCAATCACCTATCCTCTCTGCATCAACACTGCTCCTAGACCTTCTCCAGATGCATCTGTGTAGACCGCATAATCCTGAGTGCCTGAAGGAAGAACAAGAATAGGCGTTGTAGTCAATCTCTCCTTCAGTGTCTGGAAGGCCTGCTCACATGAATCATCCCAAAGAAATAGGACTCCTTTCTGCGTCAGTCGTGTCAGAGGACGAACAATGCGTGAAAATTCGCTGACGAAGCGTCTGTAATAACCTGTCAGCCCAAGAAAGCTCCGAATCTGAGTAACTGTCGTGGGCTGCTCCCAAGACATAACTGCATCTATCTTCGCAGGATCAATTGCAATGCCTGCTCCAGAAATGATATGCCCGAGAAATGAGACCTGGGACAACCAGAACTCACACTTGCTTAACTTGGCATATAGCTTGTGCTCCCGCAATTTGTCCAAAACAATCCGTAGATCATTCGCATGATCCCATTCATTCCGTGAATAGATGAGCACATCATCGATGAACACCACTACAAACTTGTTCAAGTATGGACGGAAGATACGGTTCATCATATCCATGAAAGTCGCAGGTGCATTGGTGAGCCCAAACGGCATCACCACAAACTCGTAATGTCCATAACGAGTCCTGAAGGTTGTCTTCGGAATATCTGACTCACGAATCCTCAGTTGATGGTAGCCTGAGCGAAGATCAATCTTCGAGAAAACCGAAGATCCCTGGAGCTGGTCAAACAAATCATCGATACGTGGCAAAGGATAACGGTTCTTCACCGTTCTCTTGTTCAGCTGCCTGTAGTCAATACATAACCTCATGGATCCATCCTTCTTCTTGACAAATAGGACCGGAGCACCCTAAGGTGAAGTGCTCGGCCTCACGAATCCCAAGTCAAGCAACTCCTGCAACTGCACCTTCAGCTCCCTCAACTCGGCTGGTGTCATACGATATGGTGCCATAGAGATCGGTTGTGTATCTGGTAGCAATGTGATCTCGAACTCGATCTCTCTCTCAGGAGGTAATCCTGGTAGCTCATCAGGAAATACGTCAGGGTATTCTGATACTATTCGAATGTCCTGTATCATCAGCTCCTGGTCAGATACCTCCCGAATAAATGCAAGATATGTATCACAACCCTGATCAACAAGTCGTTGAGCCCGCAACACTGAAATGTACTCCATGGTGGAGTCATGCAAAGTACCCTCAAAAGTGAACTCGAGTAGATCAGGAATTCTGAAGACAATCGTCTTCCTAAAGCAAACAACAAGTGCATGATGAGCGGATAACCAATCCATGCCTAAAATCAAGTCGAACTCATCAAGCTGCAGAAGTAGATAATCTGCGATCATCTCGTGACCGCTAGTCAGTACGGGCAAGTGCCTGACTATCAGTGAAATAATGAATAACTGGCCACCTGGCCCTCGGATGTGATATGGAGAAGAGAGAGTCTCTGCGACTCTACCTAAAGAAGCAAGTAGCCTCGAAGCAAGAAAAGAGTGTGTCGCACCAGAATCAAATAAGACATGGAAAGGTCGGCCCAAGACTGAGATCGTACCTTTTACCACGGTAGCGGTTGAACGTGCCTGCTCCTCAGTAACTGCGTGTATCTGCCTTTGCCTGGCTGGTGCGGCACTGGAACCTGCCACACTCTGCGTCTGTCTCTGCTGCGGTCGCCTAAAGTTGGAGTTCCTGCCACGGAAACTCCCTGAACGCTGTGCCTGAGGCTGAGACTGTGAAGGTTGTGGCTGAGGCTCACCAGAAACCTGTGGGCACTGTGAGCGATAGTGTCCCCACTCGTGACATCGGTAACACCAGACTGGTCGAGTAGATGGAGTAGCTGTGTCCATGCTCCGAGCTGGTCCTGCAGGTGGTCTATATGCTCGCTGCGACCCAGATGGTCGAGCGGACTCTGTGCCACGTCCGGCGAGTGCTCCTCCTAGAGTAGTCGATGGAGAAGAGCGAGCACTGCCTGTGAAGGACGAACATGTAGGTCGGAACCGTGTGTCTGACCTCTGCTGCTGAAACGGTCGACGTATCGGTCCAAAAGATCGTCGCGGTCTAGGTGCTGCTCCAGACGAGCTCCCGAAACGTCTCCCCCTGATGTCCTCGAACTTCTCCGCAGCATCGGTAGCCTCGGAGATAGAAGTGATGAGTAGTCCTACCAGCTTCTCCTGCACCTCCTCGCGCATGCCGCCAATGAACTTTTCCAGATTCTCCTTTGGAAATGCGCCAGCAGCTCGTATATGTCGTGATAGCTCTGTGTATCGGATAAAGTAATCTCTAGCAGTCATGTGTCCCTGACGAAGCTTTGTGAATAGTCGGCGTTGAGACTCCTTCCACTTCGCAGAAAAGAAGTGGGCTTTGAACTTCGTCTCGAAATCATCCCATATAGGCTCTCGACCTAACTCAGACACTACCGCATCCCACCATCTCTCAGCAAAATCTGTCAATGAATACTCCATGAAGGATAGCCACGTGTCTCGTGGCGCGCGAATCATCCTGAGCACCTTCGTCACCCGCTTCAGCCACTGTTCAGCAACATCTGGTGTACCTGTACCCTCAAACAAGGGTATATTGGCGCGCTGGTAGGATGTGAAAATGGATTGGTGCCTGTGAATAGCTGAGTACTCGTGTGTACCCTCGTTAGCAAAGTCTACAGGGTCATGCTCCCTGTCCAAGTCTGGATCCTCCTGAGCTCCATGCTCTGGTGCCTCCTCAAGTGCATCATCGGGATGAGGCTGCTCCACCTCAACGGACTGGTGATGGTCATGCCGTATCCCATCCTGTGATGGATGGTACGTGAAATCTGATAGGTCCTCGAACCTCGTCTCAATGTCGGTCTGTCTGTCGGCAATCTCAGACTGTTGGGCCAATATCTGCTCCTGCTGACCTCACATGGCAGCCTGCTGCTGCTGGAGGTCGGTGAGGGCAGTCAGTATGCGTGCCAACTGGTCAGCCGTCTCCTGACCGGGTCGAGATGCCATGGCTCTACATAAGAACCATAATTAGTCATAAAAATGCCATAGACAGATACTTATCACAAATACTTTTCTCTTCTTGGGATATAATATGAAAATTAATAAAATTGGTGACATCTGTGTTTATTGAATGTGAATGTCATAATTTCCCTTCTCGGATTCACGACAAGTTGGAAGACTGTCGCTATCTGAGAACTTAATGCGATCGGAATTATAATACTGCGAATGTGCGTATCGGGGTACCACTGCTCTGATACCAAATTATGAACCCCTCAGGATCCGGGTACCCGTTTACGATAAAATTCGCAATATTTTATTCACATGAAATCACACAAGTCGCAGAAAAACAGGAAAAATTTATCGCGCAATTATGTCATTCATTTCCATCACATAACCACAAAGTAAAAGAGATAAATGACACCAAAATTTCTTTTCATTAAAATTCATATCAATTTACAACATTTACAATGATCTTCCATTTTACAACATATATCCCAAAGTGTGATACAAAAGAGATAGCATTTACATCACTATCTGAACAAAAACTGAGACAAAGTAATTCATACCGTCTAGTGTATACTCTGTCTCCAGGAAGCATGTATAGCTACTGAGCTGCTACTAAACTGCAGGCTGTTTGCCTGCCAAACACGTTAGGAAAGAAGAGGCGTCAGCAATTGCTGGTACCTCCCAAAAACTTATAAAAATAACTAGACATTTAATATGTGCAAAAGCAAGCAAGTAGAAAGGTGGAAAGTAAAGTCTACATCTACTTGCGTAAGTAAAAAGGTTTTTCAGGCTATTTGTAAGCGTCTCAAATGTTTGTTCCAAAACCCAACATTTCCCACATGTGACATATTTATATAGTAGTTGAGTATTTCATGAGTGTATGAGTGTAAGCACATATATCATTTTCTTCAAAGATCACGTTGGTGTGTGATAATGGAAAAGTTAAGATTGGAAAGATCTCTTAATTTAATTAAATTCTTAGATAGAGAGAATAGTCATTTCCTACTAATCCCAACTTTTGATCGTAACTTCTCAAATTCTTAACTTCAATGTTTCAGATATAATTCCAGATGATGTAGACGTAGATATGGATGATATAGATATAGAATCGCCAAGTGTGTTGGCGAAGTAAACTCAAGCGGTGAAGAAGCCTACAAATGGCTCTTCCGTCTCGCCCTCTAATTGGAAGCGTTGTCCAATAGAGGGATAGGTCTACTCCCAAACTACGCCACTGAGACGGGTGAGAGAGACTCTCTAAAAAAGTCGCTCTAGAAACCTGCCCGACTAGTACGGGCGAACGAGCTCGTACGTAAAACTGAAAACCAAGGATCCTCCGCCTGGGTATCCTAAAAGACAGGGTCAGCGGAACTGGTCTAAAGTTTGGATCCCAACGAGGCGTAAAACACTGCGAGCTCGCGTAAAAATCGAAAAGGGACTGGGATCCTAGACCCGCGCACATGGCGGCCGCTGCCCTAACTGGGCTTCCTATCTCCCGCCCAGTTGAGGGTCACCGCGCCCTCGCACGGTCAGGTGTAAGGGTCATCATGACCGGCAACATCAATCGTTGTTAATTATTCCCATCACCACAATCTGCCACATATATACTAGAAGTTGTCAAAAAGGAACACTTAATATCTTAGTAAATTATGCTCTTACTTAGAGATACTTGTAAAGATACCCAAGATTTAATTGAAATGTCTTCTTACAAGAAGAAATGAAAATTGATATCTTCCGATCATCAATTACTATACAAATTTGAATACTAAATTTTCTTATTCTGCCAGGAGATATTCCTAAACCAAAAAATATTATTCTTTTTCTCAGATAAGAAAGGGTGTTCAGCAGAAGACCAATAATATGAGATGTATTAACAATCTCTTTTCTGATATGTCAAATGCATGGCCATCTCTGCATGCATCAAAGGCAGTAATACATGCATGAATGGAATAACCAATTCAACTAATTAGTTATTTAGTATACTCTTAACTGGTCAATGGAACCATAGCAGATAGTCATGATCAATTTTTTTTCTCAATTCATCTTCATTATTTTAAGACTTCGTCCTATTTGAGATGAAATTTTCATTGCTTCAAAAGATATTCCAAAATCAAATCTGATATTAAGATGTAGCTAGATCAATATGAGAGTTTTAACTTAGATGATATTATCATACAAGGAATAATCAGACCTTCTATTTATTTTGAATTAATGATACTACAAAGGTATATAATTTACAGAAGTATTGTAATATGTCATAGACCAATTTGTTTTGTAAAGGTTTTCATATTTTACCTCATTTAAATAGAAGTAAAGAAAATAACAACAAAATATATGTAAGTATGCATTTCTGTACAATTTCCATCACCTCTATGAAGATCCTACAATACAATTATATATATTTATATCAGGGGAAAGTGCAAATTCGAATAAGATTTAGCTCCAAAAACCCTGAAAAGAGGAATGTTGATATATTAGACTTTATTATAATCTGATTATCATGAAGCATTCAAAATTTTATTACTAACTTTATGAAGATCTTTTTTTTTAGAGTTACTGTGTGTGCACCTGATGAATAGATATATATATGTATGTATACTTATATATATATATATATATATATTTCACGTGAATCTACTGTCTCACAAAGACTCCAGATTTCAAGTCAAACCATACTGTCAACTCTGAATATGACGATATCGAATCAAGGCAAATCTATTCATAAATTTCATGGTGATATCCAGATTCACAGATTAAGAAAAATTTTCTCATGCATATCCGATCCCCTTTTCCTAATGTTGACTATATATGTATTGTCTGTGTGAAATTTCTGAATTAGCAGAATACCGAAGGTTTTATGCTGACAAAATGTGTAAGCATTCATGGAGATTAGCAGTATGAGAGGGTTGAACTTTACATATTTGGCAGCAAGAAGGAAGAGATAGGAATGTACATATTTGAGTTTATTCAAATTGGAAGAAGAGAGCTTGCATGCCTCAAGGAGGGCTGTTTTGGGGCTTCAATACCTCAAACCAAAGCAGTAGTTGGCTGCTCCAGAGGTTGTACAGCTGCAGAAAATGAGGATGTACAAGAACAGGCCAATGAGAGCAGCAGTTGAAACTCTAATTTGCAGCAGTCCTCAAGAGCTGAAATATCAAGGTGTAGGATCAAGTGGAGACGGGGAAGAGGGCTGAAGCTTTTGGGAGAAAGAAAGAGGGTTAGGGAAATTTCCGTTGGAATTGGGAGGGGATTTGAAGAGGGCTGTCGTTATATATAACAAGGAGTAGTCCTTGTTATTGGATAAGTGTTAATAACCATAAACCATGTAGTATGAGGAAAAGAGGTCAAAGAGAAAGAGACTATACGGCTGTCCGGATCCTGCTTCTGCTACAGAAATTTTTATTTATTATTTTTTTTATATTTGATATGTTTAAAATGACCGTACGTGTACCTCGGGTCTCGGATTTTGACACGAAATATCTTGTTTTGATCGTCTCGAAACGACGATCAATATGAGTATAATGTTGATATACTTCCGATCGGGTTTTGAATACCCAAAATTTTCGGATATTATTTTTTTGTTTAAGGTTAAATTTTGCGAAATTAAAATACCAAACGACCTCCGATTGACGAACGGTCGATTCCGTTGATCTTGTATCGTCGAATCGGATCTAATGACGGTCTTGGTTTGTTTCGCGGTTTTCGAATTTGCGTCGCGGCTTTTTCGCGGCGTGCATTACAAAGCGGACGATTTTTGGTCGATTTCGCCCGAACGAATTTTGATTTACGATCAATTGATCGTTTTAGGTTATCTAATATTGTCAGATAACTTTATTGGGTTATTCGGACCTTATTCGGGTCGAGTTCGGGTTTACGCGGATCCCAGATGTTACAATGTGTTCTTCTTGTGATTTATCGTATGAAGATGTGTTGTAAACTTTCTTTTTGTTGCAAGCTACAGCTTTCTCAGCTCCAGCTTGAGGGGGTGTTAGAGAATATTCTGTGGCTATTTGTTAAGAGAATATTCTATAGAGAATAATCTATGTGGCTATTTGTTAAGAGAATATTCTATAGAGAATATTCTATAGAATATTCTCCTTTGAGCACTCTAGGTTTTTGTTCTATATAAGGAGCCTCACACCCATGTACTCATTGAAAAATTCCAATAGAATATCCACCCTGTTGAGGGCTTCTCCCATGGTTTCATCCCGCTCCTTAAGGGGTAGGTTTCCACGTTAAATCTCGAGTGTTCATGTTTATGTTTCTTGATTTATTGATTCCGCTTCCGCTTCTCAAATTTCAACACAAATGATATATCAGGTCTGGAAATAATAATATATAGCAGCTTCCCCACTAGCTCTCTGTACCGTCTCTTATCCACCTCCTCAGAGTCATTATCATAAAGCCTAGCATTGGGATCCATAGGTGTAGTGGCAGGTCTACATCATGTCATGCCTGTCTCAGATAGAAGGTTAGTAACATACTTCCTTTGCATCATAAACATACCATGTTGATTATGTGCAAACCCCAAGCCAAGGAAGTACGTAGCTTGCCAAGGTCCTTGATCACAAACTGTCATCCAAAGAAATCCTTAGCTTCCTGAATGCCCTTTTCATCGCTGCCAGTAACAATGATGTCATCAACATAAACTAGAACAACAACCGTACCTTGTTGAATTCTAACAAAGAGAGAATGATCAACAACAGACACACCTGGAGGAGCTTGTACAACACTCCACGTACCCGAGACTGTAAAGCTATCATCTCCTCCTCCATCGCCAGACGCCACTAACTATTATGTAACGCCTCCTGATAGGACCGTAGTATCTCCACGGCAAACATGCCCACAACAAACCTCTGAAAATCCTCCGAGAGACGATCCAAGGAAACATGTGAAGCAAGAGGATGCATAGTGCATGAACGCCTCTGCTTCCAATAGAGCAATAGGTACATCCAGATCCTCAGTACCCGTAAAAGGTGTATCATCTGGGACATCCCGCACCTCAAGTTGTACATGCAAATCACTAGTGCCATTGGAAGAACTCAGATGCTCAGAACATACTTTAGGCGTACTGGATGATAGAGGAGACACATGAGCACGAGGTCGGCGCTGGTAAACCTGGGGAAAGAAAGTAGGTGCGGTAGATGGTGGTGGAGAAAGTGGTAGAGATGGTGGTGGTGGTGATGGAGACGAGGATGGTGCAGTGGAGATCGGAGATAGAGGTATATAGACCTCTTCTACATCCTCTGAAGGAATGAGCTTGTTACGTGTAGAAGAAAAATACATAATAGACTCAAAAAATGTGACATCAGCACTAACGTAGTACCTTCGTCGAATAGGATCGAAGCAACGATATCCCTTTTTGGTCTTGGAGTACCCAACAAACACACATTTGACAGTTCTAGGAGAGAGCTTGTCAAGATCAGGAGACATCTGATGAACAAAAGCCACTGAACCGAAGACACGAGGTGTAAGTGAGAAAATATCCGTCTAGGGAAACACAATCAGGATCGGAATATTTCCCCCCAAAATAAAAAAGGGCATACGATTTACTAGGTAATAAGTAGTTAGAACCACATCCCCCAGTACGAATGAGGAGCACGGCTCTGAATCAAAAGAGTCCTGGTAACATCCAGAAGGTGGTGGTGTTTTCATTCAGTCACCCCATTCTGTTGAGAAGTATATGGACAATACGTTTGACGCACAATTCCATGGGACGTAAGAAACTGAGAAAGATGAGTAGTGCAAAACTCTGAAGCATCGTCTGAACGTATAAACTTAACTTCTGCTGAAAAAATGTTCCTTATTTCATTAATAAAGGATTGAATACCAGGACCATCATCAGACTTGTTTTTAAGAAGAAACACCCAAGACAATCTTGAAAACTCATCAACTGCAACAAGATAAAATCTATGCCCCTAATGATCTGGGACACGACTGGGACCCCAAATATCGAAATGAATTAATTCAAACAGACTATGACTACTCTGACCCTAACGACTCTGGAACGTGGACCGATGATGCTTCCCAAGCTGGCAGGCCTCGCACTGAAAAGTAGAGCGAGGACAAATCTGTGGAAAAATGTGACACAGCTTTTGCAGAGGAAGATGACCAAATCGAAGATGCCATATATAAAGAGACGCAAACCCAGTACGAAGAGAAGAGGCATCAACATAAGGAGATTGCACCAGTCTGTAGAGACCTCCTTGCTCACGGCCAGATCCAATCACCCTACCCGTGAGAATGTCCTGAAACACAAGAACAGATGGATCAAAAATGGCACGATAATGTAAATCCTTGGTGATTTGACTAATAGAAAGTAAATTCATTGAAAAATCAGGTGCATAAAGATCATTCTGAAGTCGCATTGTAGGAGTTAACTGCACCCCCCCCCCTGACCAGTAATGAGAGAATGTGTCCCATCTGCTATCACAACAGATCGTCCAAGCTGAGTTAGACTGAAGGCACTAAATTGATCTTTGTTACCACGAAGAAGATGGGATGCTCCTGAGTCCATGATCCATATCAGAAAATACAGAATGCGGAAGCGTATTAGAATAAAGAAATAAAACTTGTAAAGAAGACAGGATTTTACGTGGAATCCTACTCCTTAAGGAGCGGGATGAAATCACGAGAGAAGGCCTCAAAGGGCCATATGCTTCATAGCTTTTTCTCAATGGATACAGGAGGTCCAGGGCTCCTTATATAGTCTCCACAGAGCCTCCAAGTCCCACCACTGGTAGATGTGGGACTAAACACTCAATGATGGGGTGAATGGATCCTGGAGGCATCCATTTACCCATCTACAATACAACAAGTGCACAACCAAATACTCCAACAATCCATTCTGATACATCTGCCCTGTAACAACTAGTAAAGGCATATGCTATACCAGATGTAAATGCTAATGAAGAAGCAGCTACCTCTGAGGATCCTGAAGGAGAGTCGGTTGACCCAGGAGTAGGCATAATGTCCCAGAGCCTCACCACAAGTTCATCAAATCTTTGATCAGATCCAGGTGAAGAACTGCTAACCTGCTGAATCTGCTCTGCCAAACATGCTGAAGCTGGGAAGTCATGCTTGGAATAGCATGTTTCCTCAGAGTGGCCAGGCCTGTGACAGTAAGTACAAGGCTGACGAAGGGGCCCATTACCCCCTCCCCTACTACGACCACCTTGACCATCACAAAATTGTGTTGAGCCCCCTCTACCACGGGATGGTGCCATGGCTGAGGACGACTGAAACTGATGAGTACCACCAGACGATATGGAGAGCCTACTCAACCTGCGATATGCCTCCTCCATCGGAGGTAAGGTGGCATCAGTAAGAATCTGTGCTCTAGCTGCATCATACTCAGGATCAAGTGCCGTTAGAAAAACTCATGTCATCACTGAATCCCTATATGCCTTGAGTTTCTCTGGTGTGGCAGTCAAGGGAATGTAACCATGTAACTTCTCAAACATACCCCTTAGAGAAGTGTAAAGGGTATGGAGAGGACGGCCATTCTGCTTCGAAGTGAAGAAGTCGTGCTGGAGTTGAAGAATCTTCGACTCGTTCTTCGTCGGAGAATATGTAGCTGCGAGAATGTCCCACACAGCCTTTGTTGTGGGCTGACTCAAAATGTCATTGGCTATCTCCATGGATATTGTTCCGGAAAGCCATACACGTGCATAAGCGTCATCTGCCACCCATGAGGCATTAACCCCAGTCTTGTCGACAGGCTCCTCCTGTGTGAGGATATGCTTTTGCCAATGCATTGCATTAGACTCATGAACTGCATGGCCCACAGTTCATAATTCGTTCCATCCATCTTCACAATGGGTGTTGGACCTTTGAAGGCACCCACAGATGGAAAATCTACTTTGTTGTCTAACATGATGACAACAATCTCTCAAGACTGGGGTTGCATACTGGAGGAATAATGTCTACACGGACATACAGGAAGATGGTTGTGGGTGTAGACTCACACCACAACCACTTCCATTCTTTGAAGGCTCATGTGGGTGGCTATGGTGTTTTAGATAGTCACACTACACCCTAGGGACCCAAAAGTACGAAGTCTGAGGCAACCGAGAGCAACCCTAAGCGGCCACGAGAGGATAAGCGCACACGCAAGGAGTCGCGAGAAGCAGCAAGAGGTGCAGACGCGCACGCGGGTGCACGGGAGCGAGAGTGGCATGCACGCGTGGGCGTTGGGGCGTAGTAGGCGCACACGCGGTGGCGCGTGGGGCGCAGCAGTCCCGCTGGCGTGGCTACGGGGGCGCACAGGGCCGCGGTACCGCTGGCGCGGGGGGCACGGGACGCCCGTTGGAGGCGTGGGGCTCTGCTGGCGGTGGCGGTGGCTGCAGGGAGATGCGACACGGAGGTGTGGAGGCCGAGAGGGTTTTGGTGGGGTGGGACTTTTAGGGCACAGGCTCTGGTCTAGGACTGTCACTCTGATACCATGTGGAAAAAGGTGAAAAATGAAAGTTGTATTCGTCATAGCCCTAGAGATCTCTTATATAGGAGAAAAGCTCTAAGGGAAAATTACATAAATAGAATGAAGAAATAGGAAAATAGTAGAGATATCAAGTATGCTATTCAATCTTTTATTCATGAAATAAAGAATATTTTCTCAACTATTGTCAAATATGTTCACCCTGACAATGCCTTGAAGTTTTGCACTTTACAACTTTCTCTTACTTCTTCAGGTCGATTGGCATTATACACAAGACATCTTGTACGTATACTTCCTAGCATAATGGTGTTGATGAACGCAAACATCATTCATGTGATGTGACCTGGACACTCCTTATTCGGAGTCATGCTCCCCATTCCTTTTGGGATGATGCAGTCCCCACTACTTGTTACTTGGTGAACCATATGCTATCCTATGTGTTACGAGAGAAGATTCCCTTCTCGGTTGTGTTTCTCGAGAAGGATATTTTCTCTCTTACACCACGTGTCTTTGGTTGTGCGGCATCCGTTCACCATCTGATTCATGCTCGTGATAAGCTCTCCCCTAGATTTGTCAAGTATGTCTTTGTGGGCTACTCCCGGACCCATAAGGGGTACCGACGTTCTGATTATGTTCAAAGGAAGTACTACGTCCATTGTTGATGTCACCTTATTTGAATTGGTCACGTATTTTTCTCCTACAGGTGACAAGTTAACTTCATCTGATTCTGGAGAGGAGGTCTACATGTCTCGTCCTATGCCACAGCCATCTCCGATTGTGGCTCCTCCTACACCACCTCTACCTTCACCACCTCCATCACCCCCACCTCCTACTATGGTTACTTCTATGCCCCCACCTCCTAGTACGTTGGCTCAGTTTTTGTTGTATTTTTACATTCGCATGCCATCTTCTGTGCCCCATGCTCATGGACCTTCCCCATCATCCACCACGCCTCAGGTATAATCTGAGCATTTTGTTTTTACTGATGGCACTAGTGATTTATCTATACAACATGCTACTTTATCGGATGAGCAAGTCTTCCTCATGAGGCTACTTAACATACCGCATATGGTATGCATGACCTTGAGGTGCCCATTTCTCTCTGAAAGCGGAGGCATACATGTGTAATGTATCCTCCCGCTTCCCATGTTTCTTTTGAACGTCTTTCAAGTTTCAACAGATTTCAGGAGTTTTTTTTAGAAGAAGATTTCAAGAGATTTGTCGTAAGTCTATCAGTTATAAAGATCCCACAGACATATTAAGCTACGAGACAATCAGTGGTATCTTGCTATAGAGGAGGAGATGGTCACGTTACACTCACATGACACATGGAGTTTGGTCACTACCCTTACATGGGCTCATGTGGTTGTTGTAAATAGGTGTTTACATTTAAAAACCGTGTAGATGGCAACATTCACCGCTACAAGGCTAGGCTAGTTGCTCATGGGTTCACCCAGATTTAGAGGGTGAACTATCAGGATACGTTGTTTCCTATGACACATCATTCTACCCTTTGCATCCTTCTCTCTGCTTCAGTGGTACGGGACTGGTCCATATCCCAGCTAGATGTAAATAATATATTTCTATATGATAATTTACAGGAAGAAGTCTACATACAACAACCACCTTGGTTTGTTGCGGATAGGGAGTATTAGAAGATTTGCAGACTTCATAAATCTATCTATGGCCTTAAGAAAAGTCCCGAAGCATGGTTTCAGAAGCTCTCGGACTTGATAAAGTAGTAGGGCTTCACGAGATCGACTGCAGATTATTCACTGTTTGTTCAGAGGACTCGGAGAGGTATCGTTATTATACCGGTCTATGTTCGATGATATCATTGTTACAAGAAATGATGTGCACGGTATTAGTGCGGCTAAGGAGTTCCTTGGATAATGGTTTATCACCAAAGACCTTGACGATTTATGATACTTCCTAAGGTTTGAGTTCACCAGGAACCAACAGGGTCTTGTGATGACCCAAAGGAAGTATGTTACCGATCTCCTCTTAAAGACCGGTGTAGCAAATTCCAAACCAGCCACTACTCCTATAGATCATAGAATGAAGCTCCACTACTCCTATGGTTTGCCTCTATCAGGGGCAATCAGTGTGAGTTCCTATGGGGAGTATCATATTTCTATGGAGACGCCGCTTTGGGAAGTCGCTTTTTCGGTTTCGTCGATTACGCTCCCCAGCGTTGAGGCCGATTGGGTTACTGTTGACTCTCATGCCATGCATGCGTTGAACTTCGTTCCCCGGATTAAGATCTTGCAATCGGATCCTTGCACTTCTCCCAAGCATTCGGATCCGGTTATTAATCAAATTTCGCTTTCAGGCCCTCCCATGTTGAATGGTCGGTTGCTCCAACTATTTTCTCGGGCCCAACCTGGGTGGCAATGCGGGGGGCTTGATCCCGTCTTGCTTGCGTCACAGAGAGTGAGTTTTGAATCCCTCTGCCCTGTTGATTGCCTTGGATTGTCCCTCGTGAACTCGGTTAGCGTCCCACCTGCGTTATGTAAACAGAAGTCGGGGGGAACTTCTGAAGAGGGACAGTTCTCTGCCATGATGCTGGAGGAGGAAGGGGCAGGCCCAACCAGTGGTGTTACTGTGGACAAAAAATCCGGGAAGTGATATAGGAGAAGGCAGCGTGCTAGGACTCAAAACGGGGAACCTCCTCGTATCTCATAGCGGAAAGCGCTAATTGTGGGCCTGGCAGGAGTTGTGCGCATCCAGGGCTCAAGTCTGGTTTCTCAATGAAAGTTCTTTCTTGGAAGGTTAGGAGTATGGGCCACTCGGAAAAGAGGAGGGTTCTAGGAACGAGATTTCGGGAGTGGGGATGCGATGTTTTTTTTTCCTTCAAGAAACTAAGCTGGAGTCTGTTTCGGGCGCGATATGGCGCTCTTTTGATACAGGCACTATTGATGACTTTAAGACGGTCGGTGCCTTAGGCTCTGCGGGTTGTTTGCTTGTGACTTGGAGAAGTTCGGCCTTTACTCTCCATGCCGAGCTCAGGGCATACATGTCCTCACTGTCCTTCTGGAATATCTTCGTTTGAATTCCGTTTTTGCCCTTTCCTACATGTATGGGCCCTGTCAGCATGCTGCGAGATACCAATTATGGTTGGATTTGCGGGAGTCGAGGAGTGCCTTCTCGGGAGCACCCTGGCTCATTAGTGGTGACTTCAATGTTACACTGCTCTCCGTGGATAGGCCGCGGTCCGGGGGGAAGGGGGGCAACACCCTGGATCTGCGGAGTTTGCAGAGGTTATCGACTTCTTGGAGTTGGAGGTGTTAGATGCCATGGGTTTGAAATACACCTGGAGAAACTCTGGTTCTCGGTCTCGCATTGATCGTTTCTTGGCTTCCACGGAGCTGATGGAACTCTTTCCTTTGTCGTTGACTGAAGCTAAACCGAGAACGAGGTCCGATCACTCTCCCATTGTTTGATATTCGGAGAACAGTCACCCCTGAGGGGTTTTTTCAGATATGAGAAGGCTTGGCTTCTAGAAGAATCTTTCAGGGACCTTGTCTCATCCCACTGATCATCCTCGGCGGTCTCTGGCTCTGCAGCGTCGAGATTTGTGCAGAAGTTGACCTCTTTGCACGTACGTCTATGTGCCATCAAGAGGGAATCCAGGGATGTCCGACGTGCTGACAGGGTGGAAACAGAAGAAGAAGTGGCTGGGCTTGACGACCTTGAGGATTTTAGAGATCTGAGCGTTGACCAGCTGGCTCAGCATGCGTTGGCGCAAAATCACCGATGAAGACAAGAAGCGCGTGGTCGAATGGAAGCAGAGTTCAAGAAACAACTGGATCAAGGAGGGAGATGCAAATACGACTTTCTTCCATAGAGTGACCAGCGGGCGGCGTCGGAGTAACACTTTGAGATATGTGATAGTCGAAGACGTTAGAGTGGACAACAACAGGGAGATGGGTAGAGCAATAGCGGGCCACTTCCGCGAGTTCTCGATGCGGTTGAGTGAGAGGCAGTGGAGATGAACGGGGCATGGCGCTTCAAGATTGTCACCCTCTCAGGCCTCTAGTTTGACTCAGACGGTCACCATGGATGAGTTGAAGGCTGCGGTCTGGAGCCTGAACGCGAATGGGGCTCCGGGCCCGGACGGCTTCCCGGTGGCCTTTTACATGGATTTCTGGGATCCGGTGGGTGCCGAGGTGCTGGAGGTTATGCTGGAGTGTTGCCGGGACAATGCGGGGTTCGATAAGATTAATAAAGCTCTGATCTTTCTCCTTCTTAAGCTTGAGGCATCGGAATTGAAGACTTCAGGTCGATCGCGCTGTCTAATGCTTTGTATTTGATTGTGGCAAAGGTCTTTGTTGTCAGATTGAGTCGTACGCTTGTGCACATTATTTCCCCGTTTTAGTCGACTTTCGTCCCGGGGAGGCTGATTGCAAATTGCTTGGTATTAGCCTTTGAGATTATTGCAGATTGGAAGAGGCATGGGGAGACAACGCTTCTGTGGAAGGTCGACTTTGCGAAAGCATATGACACATTGGATTGGAGGTTTCTGTGGTCGGCTTTGCACAGGAGGGGTTTTCCGGATTTATGGATTTCCTTGATGAAGCGTTGTGTCACGACCTCTTCTTTGTCGGTTCTTGTGAACAGTCGCCCGGAGACAGAGAGGCGTCAGGCAGGGTTGTCCTTTGGCCCCTTTGCTTTTCATCATTGCCTCTGACGTCTTGGCTCGCCTCGTTGATCGTGTTCTTAACGATGGTTTCACCTCTGTTTATTCCTGGGATGGGATAGTTGTCCCGCTTCTTTAGTATGCCGATGACAATATTTTCTTCATTGAGGGGGGGGGAGAGGAGGCAAGTGGCATGGCAATCGCTCTGGAGCTTTTTGGCGAGATGTCTGGTCTGTCAAAGAACACTAGCAAATCCACGGTGATTCCTTTTGGCCTATCGGAGGAGGCAGCGCGTATTTGTAGCCAAGAGTTGGGTACGGACTGTGGTGTCCTCCCTATCAGATACTTGGGGGTTCCATTGGCCTTGGGCTGAACCAAATTGGCTGACTAATTACCTGTTATTGAGAAGCTGGAAAGAGGGCTTGCGGGGTGGAAATCGTCGATCTTGTCCAAGGGAGGTCGCCTGGTGCTGCTGAAAGCGGTTTTATCATCGATTCTGATTTTCTTCATGTTCACTCGACTTATGCCGACGGGTATTCGTGAACGTCTTCAGAGATTGATGCGTAGATTCTTGTGGGGCAAAAGTGGTCAGGAGGCTGGAACAATGCATCTTGTGGACTGGGAAACAATCACTCTTCTTGGATCTGTGTTGCACCATTGTTCGCCGGATCTATGCAATTAACGGTACATCGCCTCTGAATAGCTGTCGTGGTTTGCTGCCTTCGCCTTTCTGTAAGGGGATTATGGGGACTCTTCCCCGCTTTCATGATCTATTTAGGTCGGTCTTGGGCAATGGGGAATCCTTCGCTTTCTGGACAGATGACTGGACGGATGCTGGGCCTCTATGTTCATGCTTTCCTCACCTTTTTGCTTTGGCGGCTGATCGTGAGGTGTGTGTTGCTCACAGATGGGCTGACGGAAACTGGATATCGCTATTCTCTTCTAACTTCTCGGGCCAGTGCCTCGAAGAGTTTCTCGGCTTGTTGGACTCCTTACGTGATACGAGGGGCCCGTTGGGAACATGGACCATTGGGCTTGGAGAGGGAGCCCTTTCTCGGTCAAGAAGGCTTATGGCACGATTTGCAGGCCGCCTCCCTCGCGCTCTGACGAGTTGATTAGGGATTGCAAATTCTTCTGGAGGCTTGGCCTCCTTGAGAGGATTGGTTTTTTCCGGTGGCTGGTCAGGAGGAAGAGACTGATGACGAGGGACCGCTGCGCTAGACTCCTGGGGAATGTGTCTGACAGATGCCTTCTGTGTGGGGATGAGATAGAATCATTGGAACAACTATTTTTTCTTTGTCAAAAGACGGCACCTATCTGGACTGAGAGCGGTCTTGAGTGGGTTTGTACGAGGAACATGAGCTCTTTTTGCGACTCCATAGTGGCGGGCAGGCACCGTCACCGTAGAGATCCGATATGCCCTCCGGCTGTTATCTGGGCTATTTGGTTGGTCAGGAATGCGTTTCTCTTCTCTGGTCAAAGATTTTATAAGGAAACTGTTGTGGTACATTCTAGAGGTTTAGTGGAGGTTTGGGTTCTGTAATGTTGAAAATTGTACTTGTTTCTTAATTTTGTTTAGTAATAAAATCTAGAGCGGACACCTACGCGTGTTACCCCCTCCTTTGACTTCAAAAAAAAGAAGATCATGATACATAAGAGGTGGACAAGAGGAGATACAAGGAGCTCCTCGGGAAGCTCCTTTATGTGACCATTACCAGGCCAAACATCTCATTTGTTGTGAGCAAAGTTATCCAGTTTATGGAGCAGCTGAGACATGCACATATGGATGCAGTTCACATGATTCCGAGAATCTACAGTATATGGAGTCCTCTCTAGGTATTGTATTACTCTTTAGCAGAGGCACATCCATTGCCATCACGACATGTGCAGATGCAAACTATACATGATGCTTTAAGGACAGGAAATCTACCTCTGTCTTGGCAGTGTTCATAGGGAGCTCATGTAAGAGCAATAAGCGGTCTGTGGTTACTAGATTTAGTGTTGAATCAGAGAATAGAGCTATGACGCATGGGAGCATTGAGATGATACGGGTCGGATCTGTTCTGTTTAACCTAGCTATTAACGCGTCTCTTCCCATGCATCTACAATGCGACAACCAGGCTGCACTTTTCATTGCCAGCAACCATACCTTCCATGAGAGGACCAAGCACATTGAGGTAGATTTCCACTTTACACGAGGCATGATTAAGAAGGATTTTATCTCTACTTCCCACGTCAGCTCAGAAGAACAAACATCAAATGTTTTCATCAAGGCTTTAGTAAGAGGACAATTTCATAAATTTTATTCCGAGCTGAGTATGATTGACATCTATGCTCCATCTTGAGGTTGAGCGTTGAGAGATATTTATCTTTCTCTATTTTATTTATTTCCCTATTCTACTATCTCTAGTATGTCATTTTCCCACCAGGATTTCTCCTCTCTCCATAAGAGAACCCTAGGGCCTCATGAAGAATCAAGTCATTATTTTCTTTTCACAATGTAAGAATCGAATAACCAAAGCACATTGATGAATATAATGATCTACAAGAAAAACCCTACGAAGAGGGGGAAAACATGATGGCTCGCAATCCATGATCTCTCTCACCGGAGATTATGGAACTCTTCACTGAGATTATCAAAATGAGAGGGGGTACGTACATTATGTATAAGAATAGATAAAAAAATCCCCTCACCCGTAGACCCTTTTTTTAAGCTCAAAAAAAGGGGGAGACAATCAACGGTGTTCGCCCCAATATATTAAAAAACTAAAGAGAAGAAAAAAACAAACAAGATAGCAAAAGTGAATATACAAAGGTGCACCACCACACCCACCACAACAAACGCGAAGTGCGGCCTACACCACCATCCAGTCATCCACAAGACGCGAACAATGAATAAAAACGTTATCCCTGTAAAAGCGTTGGCCTGAGAAGAGGGCCTCATTCCTTCCCAACCAAATGGACCACAGCCTCGCAATCGAGATCAAGATGTCCCTCCTATCCCTGTTCCTGTTAAGCACCAACGCGTCGCAGAAAGCGGATAGATCATCCGTTCTCACCCAATCCAGATCTTCCCAAATCCTTCTGACCAAGGGGCAGCCGAAGAATAAGTTCTCAGTGGTTTCTACGGCCGAATCACAAAGCACACAGCTATTGGCGGCAGTAGCCATGAATCTAGCGTTGCGATCGCGCGTCAACAACCTCTTTCTGTGCAGAAGCCAAAGGAAAAAACCAATGCGCTCCGGAAGCCACAGGCTCCAAAAGAAGCAAGAATTGCGCACCAGGAGATCAGCCCCATCCGGCGAGGGCGGAGCCAAGGCCCGATAAGCTTTCCTCGTAGAAAAGATGCCGTCCTTCCAAGCTCCTGACCATCACTAGGCCGATCAGTGTAACAAATGGCGTCCAGAAGGGAAATAAAATCATCAAGCTGCTGGTCCGAGAAGTTCGCCGGGAAACGGGGACACCAACACCCATCCACCCAGCAGGAGCCAACCGAAGCACCTTTGTCGGCTGCCAAAGCAAACAAACGGGGGAATCGCTCATTCAAGTATCCCCTACCCATCCAATCGTCAAGCCAAAATTTAAAAGAGTCCCCATTCCCCAGTACCGGCCTGAAGAGCGACACATTCCTAGCAAAGACATCCAGCACACTACGCCAGAACGGAGAATGGGCAGCGACACCGCCCCCCCGCACCACCCCCATCCTTCCTTCCCCAAGAAACTCCCTCAAAACGGTTATAAAATAGTTATCACCCTGACCCCAAATTTTGCTTGCCCATTTGAGAAGAAGAGCATCATTAACAACCTCCAGCCTCCGCACACCCAGGCCACCTTCCCGCTTACCCCTAGTAATCTCATCCCACGCCACAAGATGCACCCCCTCCCCCTTCCCCCTTCCCCCTTCCCCCTTACTCCCCCACAAGAACCTACGCATACAACGCTCAAGACACAAGCGGATCCCCATCGGCATGCGACGATTAGACATGAAGAATAACGGAATCGAAGAGAGCACCGCCTTGAGAAGAACAAGCCGACCCCATCTTGAGAGCAAATAAGAACCCGTAGACCCATTTACACAGATAAGAACCCGACAACTCAAGAAAATTTAATATATGATCAAAAAAAGTCCAATGAGTCCATATACAACTATCTTTTGTGGCTTAAAATAACCCCGTATACTTATTTCATTGGTCATGATCGAGAAGGATGAGGTGGTGATGTAACGTCTCATGGATGTGATCCGTGTATCTAAGAACCCCTCTTGGTGTGGAGAGCCCTACAGGATGCCTCAATCAACACTGCAGACAACTTTACATAAAACTACTTTCCACATCAACAATGCTATATGTTTTGGCAACTAATGCTCTTAGTACTAGGGTATTTGGTTCTTAAGTGTAAAAACTGTTCTCTTTGACTTTTTATAGAAGCCGATGGTCATCCAGTAACATTACAAAAAATGTTCTCAAGGATTAAAAAAATTGAGCTTCTTGCAACAGGGATTATGCCGCCATGTCTTCTGATTTTTAATCTAAGCATGCAGAAGATACTATGTATACAATCGAAGGGACAAACGCCTAGGTGATCTCCGTGTTGGAGAGGTACAAAGGGTCACATAGTCAGTTATCAGAAAGTATTCACCCTTTCATTTCAACTTTGGGTAGGATAAGGCTTCCAGAAACAAGGATCAGATAGATCAGTAGACTGGAAACAAATGTCGTGGGTGTAGGAAATGAGGCGTGATGATCGGTTCTCGAATTACTCCCTATGATGTTCTTCACAAGTAAAAACAGTAGAGTCATCGTTCGATCGAACTGTTCTATACCTGCAATCAGTACAAATGGATGATCGGTGGAGTACTGGGTTTGGGCATCATGTGGCCGATTAAGGAACAGCTTAAATACACCAAATTTACTTTCATCAAAAAATTCAACTTTTTTCAAGGTAAACTGAACCACTTTCCTCGAGATCACCAGCATTTTACAATCCCTTCAGATCCCCCCATGCTTAGCAACCATCAGCTCGATAATTTCAAATACTAAAATTCCGGAACAACTCACTGACCTTGCAGCTGGGATAGCTCGTCTTCTGACCTGCACTGGAAGCACCAAGCTACAATCACCATACCACCACCCAAATCAAACGCACACATCAAGCAATATCAGTTCCCTTACCAGAACAGAGGGGAGTCCGTAGCTCGCGGGAGCAAGTCAATGTAGGGCTTCCAAGGGGACTCCTCCCCCCTCCCCTTCTCCCGCAGGAGGAATAACGCCAGCGCGGCCCACGGTCGGAGCCCGCTGCAGAGCGAGCCGAGTTCGGAGGCTGCGACGGCGTCGGCGTTGATCCAGAGGCGCTTGGGGACCTCCAACACGGTCTCGTTGCGCGGTATGTCCCTCTGTGCCACGAGGCCCAGCCCCTCCGGCACCACGGCGACCTCCAACGCCGGGGACGGTGCCGCGCCTCCGCGGGCGAGCCATTGCTGAAAGCTCTGGATCGCCGACGATGGCGGAGGCAGCGGTCGATCGACGCGCGATGCTTTCAGTGGTGAGAGGCGGCGCCTTGGTGGCCGGAAGGAGGAAGGGGAGGGAGGGAGTTGGGGGAGGAAGAGGGAGCTGCCGCTGCACTGCAGCACCGTCTTCGTCATCGACATCATGTCCTATCTATTCCTCGAGTTCGGTACTTCCACACGCTTTCTTTGATAGGGTGATACTACGTGGATGAAATAGTTTGCTGGTTGCGTGTGTGCCCTTATACTCTTCGTATTTGCAACTGCATCCCTAACCCCCGGGTGCAATTTTTTTCTTGGGATAATTACACCCATAACCCTGAGTAATTTGGCAATAACATTCATAACCATGTATAATCGTGAATTACACGAGAAACCCTGAGTAATGCTTAACCTTTACATGACATAACCCTGTGTCAAATTCCGTTTTGAATACCCGTTAGATTTGATGGTTTCCGTTAAAAAAAGGCAAAATTGTCCCTAAAGTCCATTCCTATTTGCAATAACATGACATCGTTCCCCTTTTCCCTCCATGCCGAGCTGCGAACTCCTGCTTCGCCGCTCGAAGCTCCCCTCCTCCCGTCGAAGAAGCCCCCCCCCCCCCGATCGCTCGAAGGACCCTCCTCGAAGAACCCCTCCCCCCTCCGCTTGAATCCCCCCTCCCGTCGAAGGAGACCCCCACCCACCTCCCATCGAAGAAGAACCCCCTGCTCAAAGGCTAACACCGGTCGTCGCCACCACCGGTGGCTGGCCCTGCTGGTCCACCGACTCCACCGTATGCTTCCACCGCAAGGCCGACGACAGCTGGTGGAGCATATTTGCGGTGGATCTCGCATCCGACGTCCTTGGAGTGGCATCCGATCCCCGCCGCATCACACCGTCAGGGATACACTCTTTCACCCCGGCAGCCTCCGCGATGGGAGACGGATCGCTGTCGCTACACGCCGGAAGGGAAGGACAACGCGGCAGATCGAGATGTTTGACCTTGAGGAGAGGCATTTTCTCCCCGTCACAGAGCTTATAAGCTCCCATCTGCACCACTACAACCCCTTCTTCTCTGTCGACTCGTCCCGACTCGGCTATCACCGCTTTCGAGGCGAGTCGCCGGATGGTATCATCTCGCACCTCCGCCGAGTCGCGAGCCCCGTGGCGGAGCTGCGGCTTCTCCGGCTAAACGGCACCTTCCCTTCGGTTTCCCCCGATAAAGAACCCCTCCCCGCCGACCTGCAGGCCCCCACCCCTGCAACCCAATCCCCCGCCGACCTCCAAGCCCCCGCCCCTGCAACCCAATCCCCCGCCGACCTGCAGGCCCCCGCACCTGCAACCCAATCCCCCGCCGACCTGCAAGCCCCCCCCCCTGACCGAAGGCACCTCTGCTAACCCCTGTCGCCTCTGCCCCTGCACCTCTGCAACCCCGCTGCCGTCGTCGATCTGCAAGCACCCCCCCCCCCCCCCCGGTCGACCTTAGAAACCTCCACCTCGGTCGAAACCCCTCCCAGCACCTCTACAACCGCCTCCCATCGTCGTCAACCTCTGCAAGAGAACCCCCTCCCGGTCGACCTCTGCAAGCCGCCTGTAACATCCCTAATTTCTAATGACCAATTAAGTCCGAGATGATGAATGATTAGTGAGTTTGATTGGCTTTGAAAGTTGAGAATTTAATTGTGATTAAGTGTGGGAAATTAAAATGCCATTAGTGGCTAATTGTGGAATTGTGGCTAGAGGTGATTAAGTGGCTAAGTATGATTAGTAATGTGATTACTATTCATAGGTGGGCCTTATGTGCAAATAGGAAGAGTTGGTGGGGTTTATGATGTAATTTTCCCAAGGGTATAAGCATCCATAGGCGCCACCCCTTCACCTCCACTTCATCTTCTTCCTCTTGAAAACTTGGAGCTCTCTTCTCCATGGCCGAAATTTCCATGGGTCTCCATCTTCTTTCTTAGTTTTCTCCCTCATTTCTCCACCAAAATTTGAGTTCTTGGGCTCGAATTAAAGCTGGGTAGGAGAGGAACAAAGATCAAGTGTTGCATGTAGGATCCAAGGCCAAGCTTGGATTGAAATCGGTGATAGAAGGCTGGAGTTGCTGTTGTCCTTGAGCAGTTCTTGAGCACCGTTGAAGGTACAAATTATACCCCCTCTTTGCTGTCATTAGATGGAATTTTCTCCACCATTTGAGCCTTATGTTGAGCTATTATATCAAAGTGTTGATTGAGATTCTTGTTGGACTTTATTTTGGTTTTTGGAGGGGTTTTATGGAAGGATTTTAAAGTGTCCAGATCTGTCTATGTTGGATTATAACTGAATTCATGCATAATTTGGGGAGGATTTTTTATCTCTCTTGAGTGGTTTTTTTGTTGTTGCTATATGCTCCATTAAGTTGGTCTTCCATCCATGTCTTTGGACTCAAAATTTCATGGGATTAGGAGCTTTTATGGTGGTTGTACATGGATGCTTGCTGAATGTTTTCAGATTTGTTGTGTTGAATGTTGGCTGAGATTTCTTCATGCTTTGGGGATCTTCCTTGAGTTTCCTTATGTGGATTTGCTTGTTGGTTGCATCTCCACTAAGTTGGCCTAAGATCCATGGGCTTGGGTACGAAATTGTATTGATTTTAATCTCCTAAAGAGAGACGGTTATGTTAAAAGTTTCAGATTTTATTGTTGAATGTTGGCCAATAATTTGTATGATTTGGGAGTCTTATTTAAGTTTCCTTGAATAGATTTGTTTGCTGACTATGACTTCACTAAGTTGGCCTATAATTCATGGCCTTTAATTTGAAATTTTAGGTGATTTGGAAATGATTTGGATGTTGTCATATACATGTAACTGAATGTGTCCAGATCTGTCCATGCACTTTAACTTAGAGTTTTAAAATGCATTTAGGGAGTTTCTTCATGTATCCTTGAGTGTAAATACTTGTTAATATATACTCTTTCATATCAACCTTTAATCCATGGGTTTGTTTTAGCAAAATGAGGAGTTTTTGAGGAGTTATTGACTACTTATATTACATCTCCACTGAATGTTCAGATTGGATATTGTTGCATTAGGACTAAGGACATACATGATTTTGATAATATCCTTAGACACCTTTTGGTGAATTTGACCATGGATATGTAGAGAATGTAATACACATGAAATCCATGTATTTAGATGGGTTTTGATGGTGGTTTTGGGACTAATTTGGTTGCTGTCCATGGGCCAAGCTGTGACCAAATTCCATTGTGGAATGCATGACTAATCAAAATTATAGGCATCCTTTAATAAGTTTTACAAACCCCAAGTCCCCATGTTTTCCCTATATGGAATGGGAAATCCATTAACGATTTAATCCCATTAAGGAGAGGGATTATGAGAGAATGAAATGTCTTATGTTTGCAGCCATGTGCTAGCTGTACACGCAGGTCTATGAGTGGAATAGATGCATTATTGGAGCATGTAATGCCCTCAAAAGGACCCCTTTAAATGTTAGACCTTAAAGCTCATTAAACACCTAAATGATGTCCTTGAAGCCATGAAGTTGGGTGTGAACTTAAAGGGACTAGACGCCTTGAGATTATTATGAAGTATAAACACACATTTCTAATGTGTTGGGTGTAATAAAATTGGATAGGGTAAACCTTTATTAGTATCCATTTTAAGAGCATGCCTTAAGATAATAGTTACTTATAAAGGTGGGCTTGACACACATATTATGAATTATGAGATTGGGGATGAATCTTAAGGATATATATATATATATATATATATATATATATGGTTATCATACATAAAAACAAGACTATATGAACTTGCCATGAAGCAAGTCTTCCTCCAAGAAATAGCCCGACCTTTGTAGGTATTTGTGAATCTTTTGGGACGTAGGAAAGAACGATGTTTCCGATAAGATAGCCAAGATCATAAGATAGATGTTCTTCCGTGGGATCAGAGAGAGAGAGAGAGAGACTATCATAACAGGTCTGTATCCCTGACCTAGGATCAGTTGAGGTTCTTATAGAACAAAATTCGGGTCTGAGATTGATAACTTGGAGATGTGAAATAAGTCAAAGAAACCCTAGACACTTAGGGTATAACATGAAAATAAAGAAATGGTGATGTCACATATGATCAGTCATGGAGATTGATGCTCCGACTGTGCGAGGGCGCGGTGACCCTCACCTGAGCAGGAGATGAGGTCGCTCGGGCTTGGGTAGCAGACACTGATAGCATGGTTCTAGGATTCCAGTCCTTTGTACGTGTTTTCTTCGAGCCAGTTCGGTTTTTACGCTTCTTTGGGATCCACGAGTTGTCTAGACCTTTCCACTGACCCGTTAGTTTTCTTAGAGAGCCTAGGTCGGTGGTTCTCTGATGTTTTGTTACAAGCTCATTTGGTTTTTACTTAATTCTTCTCCTTCGGGAGATGAGTAACGGGAGGGGAAGTCGGGTCCAGCAGGCTTACCTCTTCTTTTTCCTGCCTCTAGTGGTGTAGTAGTCGTACTACCACTGCCTTTCTGTGGACCGCACTTCCACTGGGATTCACGAGAGCAGACGAATCCCTTCGGGGGTTTCCTCGCCGCTATAATTATTACTCTTCCACCAGGTTGTGCTCTGGTGATGGGATTGTGATTAACAGACTTGTGACATTTCACCAATTGCCCAGTTAAGATGAAGTTTCATCAGTAGACATTGATGTCCCATAAATACCTTTCCACTATGTCGTGCACTGGTGATGGGGTAGTGGTCAGTAGACATCAATGTCACCATTTGTACCTTCCGCCATGTCGTGCACTGGTGATGGGGTAGTGGTTAGCAGACACTGATGACTTCATTATTACCTTTCCACCATGTCTTGCACTGGTGATGGGGTAGTGGGTAACAGACACTAAAAACTTCATCAATACCTTTCTGCCAGGTTTATGACCTCATGATGGGGTAAGAGACATGTGATCTTTAGACTTTTCCGCTACGAGACTAGTGACAACAGTACCGTAGTCGAGACTAACGAGGAGTGAATGTTGAGAGAGAGTTGTGAGTACATGTACATCTTCACGAGCAAGCTATCATACGTGTCGACCAAGGATCAATGTGAGTTGAGAGAAAAGCTAGGAGGAGCATTGGGAACTTAGTTAGGATGCAAGATACCATAGCATGCCTACGGAGGCACCCCAACCCTGAGGCGTACATCACACCTCAGAGTCATAGTGTGAGGTTCAATCTGGACTTTGAAGTCCTACCCGGATATCGAGGTCCTAACTGGACCAAGACCACATACTTACTTCTAGGCTTGAGTTGTTGTTTGGTTAGTTCCATTGATCGAGGGAGACACGGTGTGGTAGTGAGTGAGTTTGTTCTTCTTGTTAGACTTCTGAAAGCAAGTAAATAATTTAAAAATCAATTAACCCACTTTTACTTGCTAGCTTCTTTTGTCCACTACAGCTACTTTCTGTTTCCCTAGTAGTTCTAGTCTTTACTTACTACTCTTTTTAGTAGAACTGTGTAGAATTTGTAGTTGACAATTTTGTTGATAGATACTTGCCTGTCCCTTTTCTATCTGTGGCAGGCAAAGGTCCTGCGATCGAGTAGCCGACGTACTTGGGGTTGTTGTTGTTCTTTTGGTGTTGACACTTACAGAGCAGGTATTACTTTTGTAGTTCAGTTGTTCGATGATTGTGGTACTCTATTCTGTAATTTATTTCTGATACATATATATGTATATGGGTTTTGTGGAAGCCCAACATGTATATATATGAATGAAATGAAAAGAATGGATATTGTGATGTTCAGTTCTAGTGTACTTCCTACTTCCGCTTTTAGTTTTCTTGTGGTTGCTTGTTTAGCATAATAAATCTTATAAATATCACGTTGTGAAAAGGCGAAAAACTTCCCCAGGTTTTTCATAGCATGAGATTAACTTAAGCTTATTAAGTGTGCAAATGACGTGTTTGACGGGTAACCTAAGGTCCTCTGGAGGAGGTCGCGAGACCGCCCCTCCCCTCCCCGCATCGAAGCCTACGTGCCTGAAGTCCCCGTGTCGAAGCCCTCCCCTACTGCCTGCGATCTTCATTCCCTGTTCCTGCACCATCCAAAAATATTTTATTTCTTATTTTTATTTTTATGTTTGATCAATCTCAACCGTTAGATGAGAGATTGGTCAGATTAACTCAACCATCTAGTTGACTAAATAAACTCAACTAACGGAAGGTTATGGATGTAAAACGGAGCATTTATTCCAAGGTTTGCGATGTAGTTCGTGATTATGCAGGGTTATGAATGTTATTGCCAAATTACTCAGGGTTATGGGTGCAATTATCCCTTTTTTCTTTTGACGGTTAAAGTATGATAACTTCACCAAAAAGAAGGTTAGTGGGAAGGTAACCTTGTTGTGAATAGAAGGTGTTTGAATGGTTGTGAGGATAGGGATAGTGAATGCAATGTGATTTGATAGTCGTTTATTGTTATATTGATTGTATTTATGATTAAGATATATTTTTGATGTTAACTATTTTGTTTGAATATGGTTAGCAATATTATACTAAAGAAAAAGTGGGATTTGATACATAAATTCCAATCTTGAAATATAGAAGTAGATATAGGGTAATCCGATTACAGATAGAGGTTGAATTTTGGTGATGTTTTTTAGCAAAATAAAAATCTAAGAACACATGTAGACAGCACGGTATGGACGAGCGGCATGGGGTTTCAGCATGGCATCTTAGTTCTTGGTAGCACATTGGCGACAGGTGCATGAATGAGGACTTGTGGAGCTCATCAATTCATTGTTGCAAGAAAGAATTGAGTAATATAAGCTCAAAAAATAAGATATAAATAATATTTTATAGCTTTAGGGGATCAAAATAGTTTATCAAACATGAAAGTCGCTTCGCTAGCAATCTTGAAAGGAGGTTTGAAAATACCCTGAAAAATTCTCGTGCATCTTTCCTTCCGGATCACCACTAGATTGATGCATGCTTAGCGGTATCTGTCATTGTGATGAAGAATGTGGGAATAAATTATGAAAATCAAAGAAATTCTCTAAGATCTCTCTTATGGGAGCAATATTCAAAAATGCTAGTGCACTTAAAGTATTGGAGTAATCCAAAAACAAATGGTTTAATGTTTCAGCATCGTACATGAATAGGGGGCATGCGTTGGCGGTGTGCTTGCTAAAAAATGAGCTTATCTTGGGTGGGTTATGGGTTTTCCATGACTAAGTGATCAAAGAAAGAAAGAAACCCTCGGATGGAAGGGTCTGGACCAGAACTTATTATGAAGTTTCGCACCACCGTCCTCCGTGGGAAAAGGTAAGGTGGAGATCTTTAGTTAGTTGGGGTAAGGACGTTCTCCCTGGAAAGGATATGATGTTTGATAATTCATTGGAGAGGTTGAATTTTTGTGGATGGAGTTGATGCCTCGAAGTTCAGGTGTGCATCTAGATCTTTTTAGCGTGTGCTTTAAGCCAGTTCTGTTTGCCATGTAAGGTCGGAAGGGCATGAGAAAGGGTGGTAGATTTATTATAAGCTTGGTTCTAGAGGTTCGGAAAGCACTCACATAGAGGATGATCCCCATGATTCAATCTACCCAAAACAATATATTGTTGGCAGAGCTAGTGGATTTATAAGCATAGCCTCTTATTGTCATGGATCTAGTTTTGACATATCTCCAGTAGGGTAGTCTCTTGGGTTCAGGAGGGCATTAAAAGGAATCGATTTCGCATGGTATCAACTTCGCATCATTCTAGGGTTAAGGTGTTTGGATTTTCTTATAACTAACCCCATGTTTTGGTTAGTAAGGCATGGTTAAGAGGTTCAAGGTTTTGGATCTTCCATCCATCATTTGATTTGGGTCTATAGACATGCTCCCATCTCGCCTCATGTCTATTGCTATCCTCATTATTCACATTCCAGAGGAAGTGTCTACGAAACTTATTGATGTTGAGAATGGCGTATTTAAGTATTTTCATGGTTGCAAGCTTGTAGTTTATTTGAGGGTGAGTGACGAGTTCAAAAGTACGACCTGGGGTGAGTGATTAATCCCAGTTGTACTAAATACCGAGCCTTCATGGTTTCTTTAGTTTGTTGTTTTGTAACTCCTTTATGCAAACATGTGGTTTTCCTACAAATATGTGTCGTTTAGTATAATCACTAAGAATCAAAGTTTTTGAACGATCGATTCAACTTTTTGTATGATAGTGAAACATTTGTATTTTAGATGAATATATTTACATGCTTTTGTGTACCGGCACATTTTCATATGAATATGTGTTGTCTAGCATGGTCATTAAAATAAGAGTTTTTGTACGGATATGTATGGCTTTGTATTATAAAAAAATATTTTGGTATCGATTTTGCTTACTATTTTAGATGAGGATAGGTATTTATGAACCACTTTCTGTGTGTCTTTTGGGACTTCTGTAAGGGGTGCTCACTAGAGGGTATCTTAAACGATATAAGTAACTTATGTAGCCACAAATACATGCTTTATTTTTAACTTCATTTTATGTTAGGATTGAATTAAACAGAGATCTATGAACATCGGATATTCATGCATTTTGCCTTGATCGTTGATACATATGTAGTTTTCAACCATCTAATATTTTAGTAAAGTTTATTGGAATCAAAATTTAATACTATGTTAGTCTTTTACTTTTATAAATTGTAAATTTTCTTTAGGTGAGATTCTCTTTCAATTTGCTAGATCTGAAATTTCCTTTTCATTCATTATGCAATGGTTTTGTAGAGATATGTTCATGGAAAAAATGCAAATGGGCCAATGAGAGCGATTCACAGATGTTGTTATAAGGTCAAGAATATGGCTAAAGACGGTGATGCTGCAGGCATATGCAAAGGAGAATATGTCAAAGGCATCCTGAAATAATGATTTCCTAGAGGGTCTTGTCAATCCACAAGGCGGATGAACAGTCGTCGAAGTAACCACTCAAGAAAACCATTAAATTCAATAATTAACACACAGTTAAATATCAAGAACTGAAAAAATACATAGTTAAAATTTATTATAACTATACAATAGATGTATATAGTGTGCAAGTACGTAGAGTGTCGAACATAGGGAGCAAACTAGACAGGATGTGCATGTGAAGTGCAAATGCGATTGTAATTCTTTGTCTATATGTTTTTATGCGGGTTTTATTTTTTTAATTTTTTTGTTTTTTTATTTTTGTATTTTATATTTTTGTATTTTCTTTTTATGTTTTTTTATTGTATATTTTCTTTTTCTTTTGAATATAGACTATAATAGACTATATCTACAATAATAGATAAAAGAGATATAAATACAGCTAAAATATTCAAAATTACAGAAATAAATATTTTTGGATTTTAAACAATTTTTTACTATTTTTGTGTTTTTTTAGAGAATTTTGGTAATTTTTATGGATTTTTAGAGTCGAAAATGCTTCAAAACATGGATTAATTAATTACTCGAAATTCAAATGGAAATTAAAAATAGAAAATTAACCCCAAAATCTTCCAAATCAATTTTAAAGGTTGACCTGAACTACGTTAAGGCAGATATTGGAAAGATGTAAATAATAATATAAATAAAATTATAAAACAGAAAATAAGTTTTTTGGATTTTTTTGAGAATTTTATAAATTTTATAAAGGTTTTTGGTTTTTTTTTCAATTTTTAAGAGTTTTCTTTTGTAATTTTATGGATTTTTGGTCTGGAGTTGTAAAATAACTAAATAAATAAGAAAAGTTTTTTTTTTGAAATTTTTCAAAAAGATTTTATATTTTTATGTATTTTATACTACAGACATGGACTTTTTGTGCTCTAAACTATTTTTAATAAAAATAAATAAAAATGCCTAAAATTGAAATGCAAAATTATGGCATGGATCCATCAACCATCTAATCCTATTTTTTGGGATTTTTTCGAGCACAAATGATATTTTAAATAAATAGAGTACACAAAGAGAAACTACAATTCTTGCAAGGGCATACATGTAATTTAAATAAAAGCTAGGGGCCACATTGTAATATATCCAAAATTTTATAACGTGCATCAAATGCTTCAGGACCGAAACACAATAAACAAAGCCCTGGGGGCGCTCCTACAAAATGCCCGCACCTCATGCACACATACGCATGAGGTGACGTAGTGGAGGAGCTATAAGCAATTAACACAAGTTCGGGGGTTGAATGCAAATATTACAAAATATTTTAAATGACGGAGGAAAGTTTGAGGTTCAAATATTAAATAGGAAATCATATGGGTTAAATATGCAAAATACCCAGGTGATCCTCTTCACTTATGCCGCGCGTCGCATTTCTCGGCTGGCGATGATGGATCGTGTGGGACGACCAAGATTAGAACCCAAGGCTAAGATCTACGGTGATGGAGGGGCTCGATCCAACGGAGGCTGCTTGATCTGGACGTCGAGGGTGATTGGACGACAGAGACGAAGCCTCGAAGAACAGGGAAGAACTCCCCCGCCTCTGACATTCGATCGAGTGGCACTCAGGCTTCCGACCTCCCCTCGAGCTACGAAGAGTCCAAAAAGGTTCCTGGGAACGTCCTCTAGCAGCCAAAGGCTCCAAAATTCACCGGCATTCGCCGAAGCGCCTCCGCGAGGTCAAGGAAGATTAGGTGTCTCAAGTACCTGCAACTTCAACCAAATCGACTCCAATGGGAATCCTTTGGCCACCAGGTCCTGCAGACAAAGATCATAAGAAAAACAAAAAGGGGTACTGGGCTTATGGGCAAAGGGAGACGCACAGTGGAGGGTGGCGGAGGCTTCCCGGCAAGGCGGCGGACGTGGGAGGCCAATCTCCATATCCACAGTGGATATGGGTGTACGGAGGTGCGTAGGGTATTCAAGAAGCGAAGGGGAAGGTTTTGGGGTGGTTAGCTACGTCAGAGGACGGCGGTGACAACGGAATGGAGTTTGCCAGAGCTGGGATCTAATGAACTTCGGTGGTGGAGTTTAACTCTAATGGGGATGGTTAAACGCTATAATTAAATGCAAAAGTGATATGCAAGGAGAAACCTAAGCTAATAAGCAAGAAAGAAACCTAGAGCAACACAGTGGTTGCGAGATAGGTACCTGATGAATCCATGATTCATTAACAATTATGTCGCATTTTATCTTAAAATCCTTAATAAATACATGTAAATATCCATTAATTCCCATCTTTTATCAAAACCTCGATGAAAAAAATGCACTTTTATGCATCAAAAACATGTAAATAAATAAAAGAAGGTAGATTGTAAGTATGTATATATGTACAATATGACTTATAAAATATAAATATAGCCGCAAGATATGTTTATAACCTAACCCCGAGACCAAGTCAGCATGGGTTGGTCGATAAACGGACAAGTGACGGAGATAAGGAAATAAAATCATAAAAATAATTAAATATACACTCCGCACATTCTTCACTGTTTATCTAATAAATATCAAATTTTCATTGATTTTTAGTTAATTCATATGTGCTTATTTTTCACCAAACTCTTTTCTTAATTATTTATAAAATGTATATAAAATTAAAAACATTATCTTGTATATATATGCCAAGAAATCTAACTTTCAAATTGACAAATTCTCAACTTCCGAACATCATAACTTTCTCATACAAACTCCAATTTCACTCTACTCACCTTAAAGTTCATAAAATAATATTCTCTAATCAATGGAGGTGATTTCATTAAAATCAGAGTCCGTTTGCAAAAAGTCGATTTTGGGACCTAATGTCAACGGGGTTTCTGGGCTATTTATTTTATTTAGAACAAACTATTTATAATTTTATTAATTTTTTATTATTTTCATGATCTTGTATTTTAACCATGATTTATTTCAGATTTTTTGGCACTTTTTTATTATTTTAATTAAATCCAAATTCCTAATATATAGATGAAATTGAACTACATAACTTATACCCGTATTTATTAATATATCTAAACTAATTTATTAAAATCCATAAAAAGTCATAAAGACCTTATTTATTATTCTAATAATTAAGAAAATATAAACTTAATATGTAATTATTTATTTATTACATTAAAATTCCAAAACCTATTTATCAAGTATTATTTATACCTATTTATTAATACAATATTTGTATTTCATATAATATTTATTATTTATAAAAAATAATTATACCATAATTTAAATAATTTAATTATCTGTATTTTTCGTTTTTATACCTTTTTAAAATAATGTTATTTACTAATTAATATCTAATTTATAATATATATTTATCATCTGGCCAACCAGGTGCCGACACTTGCCAGCACTTGGTGTCGTCTTCTCCAAGAAGCTGTCGCAGCTTCTGCTCTACCGGCCAATCTTCAACAAATTTTCGCGCATCAACCCTAACCTCTTCCTTCGATCAAAACCTTCCATCTTCCTCTCCTAACAATCCTAATCCACGCCCACCATTGATTTATACATAACTCCTCTTCGATTCTCCTATAAAAACCTTGAACATCGGCCATTCACAACTAACTCAGTCCTAACTACCTTCAGTTCCAGATACACGGGATACCCTACCTTCCTAGCCTCATTTCGGCCACCTACAGTGGTGACAACACTTGAGAGCCGCCCCGCGTGGAAGGAGGACCATCGAAGGAGAGTTCCAGGGCGACCAACCGCCTTGCATTGCCGCTTCGTGCACGTGAAGCTCTGGCAAAGATCGGTCGTCGAGCGACAACCAGAGGTAATACACCTCAACTTCCCATGTCATTCATCCATTTTCACATTTTTTTCTCGAATCTCGTGCTGTGTTTAGCATCATTAAGTACATCACTAGGACACTCTAATCTCCATATTAGACGCCTATCAATTTCAATCCTCAAATCCCCTTCGAATCCATTCAAATTCGCTTTCATTTTTCATATTTTCACTATTCACATTTTCTGGAAACATGTTTTATAACTTGCAAATCCTAAAATTCTTGGCCGATTTCCACTACAAATCGAGCATACAAATGATAATTGCATGTCCATTCTTCATTAGGAGCCATTAAAATATCATATGGAGCATCAAAGATCCAAGAAGCTCAAAGTTTCATCGCCTTCAATCCAACTTCCAGAACTTCCTGAACAATCACTTTCGTCGGTGAATACCTACCATTCTCGACCACCTCCGACCATCTGCATCCGCAGGCAAGCTCGAGGGGTGAAAGGAGTCACCCCTCTGGCCCTACAGGAGGCCAAAGCAATCAACGGGTCGTCGAAGATAAAGGGGAGACAGAGGCGTCGCCGTTGCATTGCAGAAGGGGGAAGAACATATCAAGAACGCCAGAAAGCACAGGCTTCTGGCACGTGTCCTCATCCGACGTTCTAGATCATGCCGCAGCTTCTAATCTCAGCCGTTGGTTACGAAAAGATGGAAAATTTGCTTCTTAAACATGCCGAAGTTCCCGACTTTCAGAAGAGCTCCAAAGTTTTCAGAAATTACATTTAAGTCCCCGTACAGGGACCTAGATATAATAAACTTTATTTCCTTTGCATTTCAGTCCCTGCTAGGGACCTTTTTATAACAGAACATGGAACTTTATTTTTCAGTTATACCCCTGGCTTGTAGGGGTTGTTTGGACCTTGTTTTTGTTGTATTTTTTCGCGATTTCTTTAGGGTAGCTTCGTAACTACTCAATATATTTTCCTTGTATTTTTTCATGATTTTTCATCTCTTTGTCGTGTCGCTTTGATTTTCGCAATCGTGAGTTCGTTTTGAGTTAATTTCTGAGTCTTTTTGTAAAATCAATAATAAAGAGAGTATTTTTGAGATTTATTTCTTGTATCAAAAGCCAAGGTTTTGATATTCTGCCTCCTTGAGTTCTACCCAGGCACACTTACCTGGTAAAATAAATAGTATAGACGATGATAGGAGAGAGAAGCCTATTCACTTCACTTTCTCTCTCTCTCTCTCTCTTATTTTCGTTGATTTTTGTTTGATCAACACGGATCCCTTTTTGCGGTTTTCTACACCGACATCATTATTAAATCGCAAGTCGAACCCGCATTATCAGTACCTCACGATGGAGGGTCATCGGAGATGCTGGAATCAACCTACAACCACACCCGACTTCGCTCGAGATGGGCTAAAGAGGTCCCTGTCACGAACCTCGATCCAGGGTGCACAAAGAGAGGGTCAGAGAAAGGCCAAAGATTAGAAAGTGAAAGAAGGATCGAAGGGAGGTATATGTGCGTATGGCAGAACAATGACAAAGATCGAGTTGGCGTTGGAGATCCAGTGATCCATTGATCGAAAAATCACCCCCATGTGTATGTTACAATGAAGGAGGAATATCTCAGAAGAAATCCAACCAAATCAATGACTACATCGATCGGGGAAAGATGTGGAAGAGAGATGAGAATGCAGGTCTGACAACCCTAGGACCTCGGTTAGGGAGTTGACCGAGGTCAACTTGGGACAAAAGTTGGTTGGTCTACGTAGACCAACCAGAAAATCAGACATAAAATTTATTTATAAATTCAATATAAAATAATAAATGATTTTATTAATTTTAAGTTATAAAATAAAAATGTTTATTATTTTTCATAGTATTTTATTATGATTTTTATTTATTTATTTTGAGGTGTTTAATTACAAGTTAGTTTTTAGGGTTTAATTATATGTATATTTGTCTATGTTTTATATATTTTATTTTTATTTTCTATTTTTGATTTTGTATTTCTTATTTTATATACTTAAATATATTTTTATTATATTTTTTTGATATATTATATATACTTAAATAAACAAGGTTATTAAATATATAGGTATATTTATTGTATATCCGTCTATGTATTTTATTTATATATTTTATTTTAATGTTCTCTTTATGGTTTTATTTGAGTTTTAAAAATATATATATTTTTATAAATAATATCTACAAAATTATAAAAATATAAAAATATAAAATAATAAATAATAAATAAAATTAATACTTTATTCGGGTATGTTATACAATAGGGGTCCAAAACCTAACTTTCACACCTTAACTCCAAAAAATATGAAAGTACCCTCATTAAATAGCTTATTAAAAGTTATATACAGTTAAAGATGATTTTTATATATTTTGAGTTTTTATTTGAGAGATATGGGTCTGAGAACTTGGGATTTTGGAATCTTATTTAGAATATAACTTTTACTATATATATTATTTTTCTATGAAATCAATTTTGTATTTTTCTATATTTTATTATCTACAACTTTCATGTACAAAGTTTCTTTATTTGAGGTAAAAAAGTGGAAAGTCAAATAGGTCCCAAAAATAAATAAATAATGAATAAATAAATGGGATTTTTATTGGATTTCTGGCCCTTATCCCCCCCTACTTTATTCCTTGCCAATCCTGTCATCAAGATGCCTAGATCTCGGGGTTTAGGGTCATAAAATATCTTTGATATTTTTATTCCTTTTATTTTTCTTTTCTTTATTCTATAATTTCGACATTAAAAAAATATTTTATACAGTATTTATACAAAAAAGAATGAAAGTTAATTTGCACAAACTAAGGTTATTTACATGCATTTACTAGGGTTTTTAAGGCTCAAATGATAGAATAAAGGTGATGAAATGGAGATTCATCACCCTGCTATACTTGCCTTTGCTAGTCCCTAACAAACACTTATGCAATAAGTGCAGAAAACTAAAAATAAAGAAAAGAAAAAGAAAGAGAGTGGATTGAATTTAATTCTCAAACTTGTCTTCATAAAATCAAAGTTTGGAGCTTAAGTCGGACCTTTGAACTTTTAGTGCGGGCAAAACCTTATTGGGAATCGGATTTGAAACTCAACAGCCTTCGAGAATCCCAAAACTCTGCTTAAGTCTCCTCAATAGCCAGGTCAGATTACTTCAACTCATACGCAAGCCCTTATGACTATGAATTTAACTTGTTCAGTGTATATTATAGTGGCTCTCCCCAACTGAAATGACAAAGAGACTGACTTCTCCAACATGGCAACCCAACCCAATCCAGTAACTCTTTCCTCGAAGAGCGGGGTATTCCCTTCTAAGTTCAAGTGACAACCAACTCAAGAGGAGGGGTGAAGAGAAGAATGGACGGTAGACAGTGTAGCTACCTATCCTAGGATGCATGACTAGTGTAGTCAAGTCATCCAGCTGCAGGCTCACATGATATGACTTTGAAGCTCGAACTTGCTTATTGACTATACAAATATATAAACTACGGCATGCATTTTAATTTCAATCAAGCCTGTCCACCTTTTTTTGGAGTTTTTGCTTTTTCCTTTTTTTGGAATACTATATACAATAGCATTTACATAAGGAGTTTTTCCTCTTGAGCCAGTAGACTATCCCTCTTTTGAAGCATTATTGCAACCTGCACTCTCATGTCTTTAGACGTCTCTGTTACTAGACGGGTTGGGGTTCACTTCCCTCCCTGAACGAGGACAAATGTTTCCACTTGTGTGCGTCTCATACCGGCAAATCCAATCCCCTCACCACTCCAACTGAGTTGAGCCAAGTGAAGGGTGTAGGTATCCAAGTTAGGTCATTATCAACAATAGTTGTGCCTGCGCTCCTAAATACTCTACTTAGGCAGTCAAAAATCCATTGAACCAAGTCTCACGACTCTCAAAGAATTAAGTCAACTAGACCTGAAGTACCTCAATTCCCGTTCCTATGAGGTTCCTGTGATTAGGTAGATTTAATGTCCAACGAAGCTCCGATCTTTGGATTTTACTTAGATTTGTTCAACTATCAAACTCAATCCGAAAAATGCAAATGCTACATTATGCAAAAAATATTTTTGTGATGCAATTTTCAATGTTTTGAACTTTTTATGGGTTTTCGAAAAGATGATGCAAATGCATTTTTTCTTCAAAAAGATTTTTGCAAATGTTTTGGTATTTGTTGATTTTGCAAATGTTTTTGGGATTTTTAAAAAAACAAAAGATTTTGGCTAAGAAAATAAGTACAAATATTTACACGGGGATACATCTTCTATCCACAAGAGTTTGGTTTTTAAGAACTTACAAGGGATATGTGATACTTTTTATAGATATATTTATACAATTAATAAAGAATCTTAGTGTAATGTATATATTCCTCAAACTTATTTGAAAATCAGTTTACAAGCAATTTTGAAAAATTATAGTTCAAAATAATTTTACCAACAATTTTTACAAATATTTAAACATATTTGAAAATCATTTCGTAATGGTTTTTCAAGCAGTATATATAGATTTTTTAAAAATATTTTTGCAACTATTTTTCAAACCATTTGCAAATAGTTTTCAAATATTTTTTATTCCACACAAAGAAAAGAAGTTTTTGCAAACAGGACACTTTTACAAAGGTTGAAAATATTTAACAAAATGTTTTCTAAATTGTTTTCAAAAGATTTTTCAATAAGATGTTCAAACTATTTTTCAAACATTTTGCAAAAAATATTTTTTTACCTGATTTATTAATCAGTAAATACAAAAATAATTTGGAGACTAATATGCGTCTTTTTATTGAGTAATCTTAATGAATTTTATAGTATATTATATAGTATTTGAGCTAGTATTTTTTATCCATAATTATTATTAAAAGTATGAAAGTACGAGTTATGGCTAAGTATATACACGGTATATACGATCCCCTATACTTAGCTTCTATGTCCTCATAGATCAGAGAGAAAAAGAGAAGACATAACTTGTACTGAGTATAGAAAAGTCTAAAGAATAACAAATGAAGGAATAAATGAACGAATGAGAAGTCGACCGTCCCCCTATATTTAGGATCAAATAATCCTAAGTATAACAGATTGTACATAAAGCATGGAGGGTCAAGGGTGGGACTGAACAAATCGTACTCAGGTTGTCTCCTCTTATACTTAGGGTAATATATCCCTAAGAATAGACAAGAAGAGGAGACAGTGGAGAGGATCAAAGAATGAAAGAACTCGGGGTGTGAACTCCCTTATACCTAGGACAAAGTACGTCCTAAGTATAGAAGACTGACAAAAAAGGGCGACACCTTTTCAGTAGAAAAAGAAAAATGAAACGAAAAGAAGAAAAAAAAGAAAAAACAGATGAAGATGAGGAGATCGACGAGAATGTACACATCACTCCCCTATACTTAGGGTAAAAGAGCCCTAAGTATAGGCAACAACAAGAGTGATGAAATGGAACGAAGAAAGAACACTCAGCTCGTCCCTCCTATACTTAGGTTAAAGTACATCCTAAGCAAGACACACACACGAATGGGGTGGATGAGCGAAAAGATGGAAGGATGGAGGGAAACGAATGCAAATATACAAGAGGATGGATATACAAAGGTCAACAAGGTAGAAAGTGAGCATTCTTGCGAGACCGTTGAGGAATGGATCTGACAAAGTGTAGGTCGACATCGAGGTCCTCATATGACACAAACCGATCAGGGTCGACCTAATGAAGATCCTCAGTGGTCCTAGGGTGAGAAGGCACAGACGAGGTAGTGGAAGAAGTGTGGCTAGGTCTGGCCTTGGGTGTCTCATAGATGTCATCAAAGTGAAAAGGCTCTAACTCATCATCGGAAGAAGTAAAGTCAAGTCCAGCCCACACTGGTCTCTCCTAGGTCAAAACTAAAAGGAACGAACTCATCTGTGGAAGTAGTCGAGTCATGTTCATACTCGAAAGTCTCAACCAGATCATCATTTTCATCAAAAGGCCTGAATTCCTTAATAAAAGCGATCAAATCAAATTTGGCCTTATTTGTCTTATCAAAATCTCCCCTCCGCTCTAAGTTGTTAATCTTATAAATTCCACGGATGTCATCAACACATCGTCAAAAACTAGAAGAGGGAACTCCAAGGTATATACTTTCCGAGTCTTCCTCCTTGCAGAGGAATTCTCGGGTCTCAGTGGAATCCAACATGCAACAAAAATATCTAATAGTCTCATCAAGGTCATAGTCCTCGGGGTCGGCTAGGATAGGTGTAGTTACATCAGATGCATGTCTCTGATAGGCAGTAGGTGCAGTGATGATCACATTGCTCACGTTATCATAACAGAAGAGAATCTCTTCTGATCCATAATCAATAACGACTCTCACAGAGGTGAGAAAGGGTCGTCCCAGGATGATTTGAGAATGCTCCCAGTGGAGGTCTCCATGGGCAATACGACAAAATCAACATGTAGCTCATGGCCTAAATCAAAATGACAACGTTTTCTAGAATACCCTTCGGCCTCTTGATAGATCTATCAGCAAACTGAACGATCATCCTGGTTTTCTTGAGAGGCCCTAAGTGAAGAGATTGTACCAGTGAGAAGGGTATTATTCTAATCGAAGCACCGCCGTCAAGGAGAGTGTGATCACATGTGTGGTCAGAGATAGTGCATCTAATGAATGGTGTAGCATTGTTCCCTTTCCTAGAAAATGGACAGTGGGTGATGGGCATTAGCATTGGCCATAGTCAAGATATGACGCTCAGATACGCTCCTCCGCTTTCTTTTCTTGGGTTGAGGAGAAGATAGTTGGTTCATGGCCCGGTGAAGTGGGGCATGAATGATCTCATGAATCGTGACAGCCACTTCGATTTCAGTCAACATTTTTTTGAATTTTTGGATCTCCTCCATACAAGAGAGGAGATCATAATCATCATCTACACAAGGACGACTAGGAGCAGTCTATACAGTGTCATCCTTGGGGTCAAAGGTGGGATGTGATGCGAATGGATGTGTGGTCAAATGATCTGGCATGGGAACCCTCTCCTCACAAGATGACTCAACAATGTGTCTCTCAAAATCTTTTGTATTTTTATTTTTTTTTCTCATTTTTTGTATTTTGGACGATTGTAAGCTCTCATGAAAATCCTAAAATGAATCCAAGTCATCAAATCGTGAAGCATTAATATGACTCTTGTTTAGGCAAGTGAGGTCGTCAATCCTCGATTTCATATGCTGCATGAACTGGGTCAAGGTCTCAAGTGTGGATGCCACAAGAGGTGACTCCAGCAGGTCAGTCTCAGGTGGATGCAAAGGTGGAAAATGTGAAGGCAGAGGTGGATTAAAAATCCGAGTCCCGATACTGTGGTTGAGGTGGATATGCACAAAATTCAGGAGCAAAGTCCTCCTGGAAAAATGGAGGTGGACCGTCTAGAGGGTAAGAAGGATCTGTCAAGGTTGGATAAGAATCGCTTCAATCGGTCATCTCGAAATAAAAGGAAAATGACCGAGAGAGCACGACGGTCAAGTCAAGATATATGACAAGCATGGCGCAAATGTGCAGACAGATCGAGTATACACACATGCAATCACAAACAAACTCACACAAGACAAAACACAACCCCTCAATTCACCTACTCAACGCAAATGAGGATAGTAAAGTTCGATCTTTTATTTTGTCGATTTTAGAGTTAGGTGAGAAGCACAAAGACACTTAGGTTGGCTTATGGGATTTGGGCACTAACCTTAGTGTATACGTGAGCAAGTAAATGCGAAAACAATTAGGGGATTACTCACCCCAAGACAAATATATATATATATATGTTGATTTTAGGGTCGAGTAATTTAGCAGTCCTAATTTTATTATTATCACTTTTTTGAATTTTTAATAAGAAATTCATGTGACTAAGGAGAGATCAATTCCTTTTGCAACCCAAGTGATCAAAATTAAAGGGAGAGAGTCGGAAAAGCAATGCAAGCGATAAATCGATGATGTATGCTAAAGAGAAATGCTCACCTTGCCTCCAGCTCTCTTCATGCAAGGATACTAGGCAGAATTGAAACCTATCTATATGCAAATTCAAGCCGATGAAATCACCCTAGATAAGAAATTTCTATTATCGTGAAGCACAAGATGTCAACTACTCAGATATGAGACCAAGGTCCGCTCTTTGACGTCGATCGATGCTCGCCACAACAGGACATGCAAGTGCTATATACGACCTCTCTTGACACACAATCTCAAATCCAAATAATTGACAATTAAGATTTGACTAAGTCCAAACGAGACTATAGGTGCAGGCAAATATATTAGTTGTTTGGCCTTAGCCTAACAAAAAGCAATACTACAACTAGGGCTCAATCACACAAAATAAAGAAAAATAAAACCAGAAAACAAAATAAAAGAAAGGCGATAAAAACCACGAAAAAATCGATGAGGCCCCCAAGGGAACAATCCCTTGAGCACCGGACCTCGTGAAGTGTGTAGAGTCCATGAGAGTGTCCTGAATTATTATTGTCTCTTTCTCATTTTAAATTACAAAAAATAAATAGCTAAAAAAAGGCACAAAAATTTATCTTCAAAGACTCTTCCAAGACTTCTTTGGTGCTATGTTAACAAGAAGCCTTACGTCGGTGCGCAGGTGGTCCGAATAGAGTACCTCCCTCGATCCGCATTCCTCGTAACAAAGTCAACAAAGAGGGTGATTAGACATCTCAACAAGAATATTAAATAAAAGAGAAAATAAATGAAGCAAACAAATAGACAAATAAATCATAACCAAGCAAAAATCAATCTATCCGTAGTTGCTCCTCGACAACAGCGCCATTTGAAAAATGATTTCCTAGAGGGTCTTGTCAATCCACAAGGCGGATCAACAATCGTCAAAGCGACCTCTCAAGAAAACCGTTAAATTCAACAATTAACCCACAATAAAATATCGAGCAATGAAAAAAATGTGGAGTTAAAATTTATTATAACTCTACAATAGATATTTTACGTAGAGCGTCAAACACATGGAGCAAACTAGACAGATTGTGCATGCGAAGTGCAAATATGATTGTGATTCATTGTTAATATATTTTTTATGTGGGTTTTAATTTTTTATTATTTAATTTTGTTTTTGTTTTTGTATTTTTGTATTTTGTTTTTAATTTTTATTTTACATTTTCTTTTTATGTTTTTTGTTGTATATTTTCTTTTTCTTTTGAATATATAATATAGAATATAATAGACTATATATATATATAATAATAGATTAAAGAGATATAAATATAACTAAAAATATCCAAAAATTGTAGAAATAAATATTTTTGGGTTTTAAATATTTTTCACTATTTTTGTGATTTTTTAGAGAATTTTGCTATTTTTTATGGATTTTTAAAGTTGAAATTACTTCAAAACAAGGATTAATTAAATATTCGAATTTGAAATGGAAATTAAAAATAGAAAATTAAATCCAAAATCTTCCAAATCATTTTTAAAGACTGACCTCAACCACGATGAGGTAGATATTGGAAAGATGTAAATAATAATATAAATAAAATTATAAAATAGAAAACAATATTTTTGGATTTTTTGAGAAATTGTATAAATTTTTATAAAGGTGTTTGGGTTTTTTCAATTTTCAAGACTTTTCTTTTGTAATTTTATGGATTTTGGTCTGGGGTTATAAAATAAAAAATAAATAAGAAAATTATTTTTTTTGAAATTTTCAAAAAGATTTAATATTTTTTATGTATTTTATATTGTAGACAGGACTTTTTTATGCTCTAAATGTTTTTTAATAAATAATAAAGCATAAAATTGAAATGCGAAATTATGGCATGGATCCAGAACACATCAGGCATCTAATATTCTTTTTTTGGTTTTTTTGAGCACAAATGCTATTTTAAATAAATAGAGGAAACAAAGAGAAACTACAATTTTGGCAAGGGCATACATGTAATTTAAATAAAAGCTAGGGACCACATTGCAATATGTCCAAAATTTTATAGCATGCATCAAATGTTTCAGGACTGAAATACAATAAACAAAGCCCCAGGGGTGCTCCTGCAAAATGCCTACACCTCACGCACACAGACACATGAGGTGACGTGACAGAGGAGCTATAAGCAATTAACACAAGTTCGGGGGGTTGAACGTAAATATTACAAAATGTTTTAAACAATAGAGGAAAGTTTGAGGTTCAAATAATAATTCTTCTGGGCTAAATATGCAAAATACCTAGTACAAGATGTGAACGAACTGCTGATCCTCTTCACTTATGCCACACGTCGTGTTCTCGGCTGACGATGACGGTCCGCGTCTGACGGCCAAGATTAGAACCCATGGCTGAGATCTACTGTCATGGCGGGGCTCGATCCAACGGAGGCTGCTTGATCTGGATGTCGAGGGTGATCGGATGGTAGAGACGAAGCCTCGAAGAACAGGGAAGAACTCCCTCGTATCCGACCTTTGATCGAGTGGCGTGCATGCTTCCGACTTCCCCTCGAGCTACGAAGAGTCCAAAAAGGTTCCTGGGCACGTCCTTTAGCAGCCGAAGGCTCCAAAATGCACCGACGTTCGCCAGAGCGCCTCCGCCAGGTCGAGGAAGATTAGGTGTCCCAGGTATCTGCAACTTCAACAAAATCAACTCCAATGGGAGTCCTTTGGCCAACAGGTCCAAGCAAACAAGCAAAACAATAGGGGTCCTGGGGCTTATGGGCGAAGGGAGATGCACGGTGGAGTGTGGCGGAGGCTTTCCAGCGAGACAGCAGACTTGGGAGTCCGATCTCCAATCCACAGTGGATCTGGGTGTATGGAGAGCGTAGGGTGTTCAAGAAGCTAAGGGGAAGGTTTTGGGGTGGTTAGGTATGTCAGAGGACGACGGTGATTGCGGAATGCGGTTCGCCGGAGCTGGGCTCCTGCGAACTTCGATGGTGGATTTTAACGCTAATGGGGATGGTTAAATGCTATAATTAAAAGCAAAAGTGATATGCAAGGAGAAACCTAAGATAGTAAGCAAGAAAGAGACTCTCAAGTCTGCCGCCTTGCTGGAAAGCTAAGGGGAAGGTTTTGGGGTGGTTAGGTATGTCGAAGGACGGCGGTGACAGCAGAATGCGTTTCGTCGGAGCTGGTCTCATACGAACTTCGATGGTGGATTTTAATGCTAATGGGGATGGTTAAACACTATAATTAAAAGCAAAAGTGATATGCAAGGAGAAACCTAAGATAATAAGCAAGAAATAAACCTCGAGAAGCACAAGAGCTGCGAGATAGGTACCTCACGGTAGAGGGTCATCGGAGATGCTGGAATCAACCTACAACCACGCCCGACTTCGCTCCAGATGGGCTGGAGAGGTCCCTGTCATGAACCTTGATATAGGGAGCACGAAGAGAGGGTCAGAGCAAGGCCAAAAGGGATTCGAAATTGAAAGAAGGATCAAAGGGAGGAATATGTGCATATGGCATAACAATAATGGAGATCGAGGTGGTGCTGAAGATCCAGTGATCCACTGATCGAAAAATCATTCCTGCGTGTATGTACAATGATCGAGGAAGAAGATCTCAAAATAAATCCAACCCAATCGATGACTACATGGATTAGGGAAAAAGGTGGAAGAGAGATCAGAATACAGGTCTGACAACCCTAGGACCTCGGTTAGAGAGTTGATCAAGGTCAACTGGGGACGAGAGCTGGTTGGTCCACGTGGACCAACCAGAAAATCAAACCTAAAAAATATTTATAAATTCAATATAAAATAATAAATGATTTTATTAATTTTAAGTTATAATATAAAAATGTTTATTATTTTCATAGTATTTTATTATGATTTTTATTTTTTAGAGATGTCTAATTACAAGTTAGTTTTAGGGTTTAATTCTAGGTATATTTGTATATGTTTTGTATATTTTATTTTTATTTTCTATTTTTGATTCTATATTTTTATTTTCTTATTTTATATAATTATAACTTATTTTTATGTACTTAAATATATTTTATTTTTTTGATATATTATATATACTTAAATAAATAGGGTTATTAAATATATAGGTATATTTATTATATATTCATCTATGTACTTTATTTAGATATTTTATTTTAGTGTTCTCTTTATGGTTTTATTTGAGTTTTAATACATATATATTATAAATAATATCTACAAAATTATAAAAATATAAAATTATAAAAATAACAAAGAATAAATAAAATGAATATTTTATTTGGGTATATTATACAATAGGGGTCTAAAACTTAACTTTCACATCTTAACTCCAAAAAATATGAAACCCCTTCATTAAATAGCTTATTGAAAGTTATATACAATTAAAGTGATTTTGATATATTTTGGGTTTTTATTTGAGACATATGGGGCTGAGAAGTTGGGATTTTGGTATCTTATCTAGAGTATAACTTTTACTCTGTATATTATTTTTATATGAAATCAATTTTATATTTTTCTATATTTTATTATCTACAACTTTCATGTACAAGGTTTCTTTATTTGCGGGTATAAAAAGTGGAAGAAAAAAGTCTAAAAAATGAATAAATAATGAATAAATAAATAAATGGGATTTTATTGGATTTCTAACCCTTATCTCTCCCTACTTTATTTCTTGTCGACCCAGTCATCAAGATGCCTAGATCTCAGGGTTTAGGTTCATACACTATCTTTGATATTTTATTCTTATTCTTTTCTTTTCTTTATTCTATAATTTTGGCATTAAAAATAATATTTTATACATTATTTATACAACAAAGAATGAAAGTTAATTTGCATAAATTAAGGATATTTACATGCATTTACTAAGATTTTCAAGGCCAAAATGATAGAATAAAGGTGATGAAATGGAGATTCATCACATCCACATATGACAATATGATGTCGTGTTATCGTCAGTGGATGAAGGGTTGAAGAAGACATGAGCACGAGGCTGATGAGGGTGATGATGCAAAGGTCTACAGATCATGTATTGCATGTGAGGTGCGAGAGGAGTAGATTTCACTTCTTGACGATGATGGCAACGAGAAGGGAGGATCAACATTCACAGGATGGATTTTGGTTTTTTTGGGAGTTTCAACTGCAACAAAGAGTAGAGGGGGGAGAAGGGGCTTGCATGTACAAACTCTATTTTTCCTTATCCATGTGTTTTGCATCCATCCGTTATTGACATTATCCACACAACAGAGAAGTCACTCAAGACACTGATACGATAGAAGTTAACACATGAGGGTCATAGTGTAAGAGATAGTAGAATAAAAGGACCATTGTGTAAATACAAAGATTACATGGTTGTCATGTAATCCAAGGGTTCTAGTGAAATAATACCTAATTTTAATGTAATTTGCCTTAGTAGACTAAAGGGCCATGGCGTAATTACAAAGATTATAAGAGTTATTATGAAATCCAAGGATTCAAGTGAAGATTACCTAATTTTAATTTTTAATGTAATTTTGCTATTGTACATCCACACCACCGTAGGATCGGTAAAACCACTGTTACTAAAATCGGACCGGAGCCTGGACCAGTTTGGTTAATCAATTCTCACGATTCGGATCAAATTGGCACAGTTTTGGTTCGACCACCAGTCCGATCGACTATTTGCAACCTGATTTAACCCGGGTGAACTACTCAATCACAATTCAAATTTAAATTTGTATTGAAATGATAATGGCAATGTTGAGTGTTGAACTCATGACCTCTTCTTACCCATTAATGAGGATTAACTAACTGCTGCAACATAACTTTTTGAAAAAGATTGGATAATAAATATAATTAACCTATCATTATGCTAAAGTATTTATTGCATAATTAAGAAAATATTTTGTGTATAAAGTAATATATTTTAATTGTTTGTATATTTTATATTTATTTTAATTGTGTTTGAGTGTATATTTTATACATGTTCTAATCTATTCGATTTAACTACTTAGTTCAACCATTTTCCCTTACCGATCTGATCTAATCTAATTTTTAAAAATAATAACATCATCGTTCGATTGGACTGATTTAATTCCGTGGGCTAACCCGAACCTTTTGTTGAAATTTCATGTTCTGTCTTGTATTTGGTTTCAAAAACCTTAGGTGCCCTTCGGCTAGAGGGGTATGAGGGGTTTACCCCCCTTACCCCATATTTTCTCACTCCTACGTGGGCTCCACTTTTTTTTTATCTTTTTTTTTAAAAATAAACCAGTTCCTTAAAAAAACAATATACAATACCATCATATCATCTAAAAATTATAAATTACTCCACTTCTACTCACTTCTTCAAACTCCAATACAATCACATCAAAATAACTACACACTTTTTCAAACTTCAATACAATCATATCACAATAAACCCACTTCTAATCTACCCTCAGTTTAACCCTCTCTCCAAACACCAAAACCCCAAAATGGATTACAAGCTGCCAGTTTAACCCACCTAAACCCACTTCTAAGGCCCTGTTTGGTAGGAGAATAAGCTCTGGAATAAGGGGCCAATTCTCCTCCCGACACGGTTTCAGTGGTACAACTATTCCCCATCATTCCATCTTATTTCACTCTTATTCCTATATTCATTTCACCTTATCTATCTTTATTTCACCCTATTCTCATTATTCCTAACCGAACTTGGGATAGACCCTTATTCTCATTATTCCCAACCAAACTGTCCTTAAAAAAAAAGCCAGTCCGGTTTACCTTTTAGTTCACAGTTCCACTCCCGAAGGCGATTCCACTGCGTCGCAATCCCTCTCCAATCGCAGCGAGCGCCCGCGAGTTAGGGAGCTCTCTCGCGTTGGCCATGTCGTTCACGAGGGGCGACCTACTGTCGAAGACGATGAAGCTCGTCAAGGGACAGTCCAAGCGCGAGCCCTTGTGGCTCAAAGCCATGCAGCAGTTTGTACTTTCTTCTTCTTCTCCCCCTTCCACCTCTCCTCTCATTTGGAAATAAATAGGGAGTTGCGGTAGGTGTTTCCTTTGCTGGACACCTGCTGGACAGTCATTGGGTTTCTAGATGCGCCCAGTTGGGATGCGGGAATGGAAACCTTCATGGTTAAGGGGACACGAGTTATTCCGAGTGCCCATCAGTAGGAATGATCTTCTCGGTCACTGTAAGGTGATTTTTGCGGTATGTTATCCATTAATATTCAAGATTTTTTGTTAGTTTCTGATATGTGAAAAAAGATTGGTCACCACTGGGTGTTTCGAAAGAAGGGGAGTGTATATGTTGAGATGAGATGTGTTCTTTTGTTAGACTTAGTCGAAAGATCTTGTTACACATTTGGTGGCGTGTAGATGAGAGATACAACCTCCTTCGGCAGTTGGGTCGATACCTGGACTTTAGCAAATTAGAGAAATCATATCATTTTAGGACTCAGAAACCGTATGCTGTCGATATAGAGCTGGAAAACATGGGGCTTTTTTTTTGGAGGTGGGCGTGGGTTTAGTGATCCTGAAGTTCCTTGTTTTGTTTAGTTATTTGATTTTGGACGATCAAGAATCTCATGGAGCCATCTTTTTTCCTATTTCAGTAAGAAATTTTAGCTAGCAAGTTCTTGAGTGGACACCTTGTCACTAAAAATATAACTTGTTAAGGCGAAGCCATGAAAGAAAGCATCTTAGCCAATATGTAAGTGGTAGTCCTCAACACTTCAATATTTGTCCTCATCACTACAAGACTACAAGCAATAATGCCAGAGTAAAACAAAGTGCTACAACAATCTTCACAATTTGAAACCAGTGTGTGATGGAAGGCATGTATAGTGTCGCTGGGGGATTTAGGATCTTATGTGGATTGTATAAGCTTTAGAAATAGTACATGTCAACCATCATAATTACACCAGAACAATTGACATTGTACATGACTTTTTTCTTACATTTACCATTGCCATGCTGAAATATCATCTTCAATGACCTTAACTCGTATCAAAATGGGTTATCAATTTGGAAAGTAGCTGTCTCTAGTCAGTAGATCCCTAAAGCTTCTTAATGAAACGGCAAAAACTGATTGTTAGGTAGCGATTGTTTGCTCTCACATGACTTGTACAATGACCTTAATGAATGACATTGGATTGGGATGTCAACGTGTGCAACTATATTCTACACGGTGTTAGTAGAGTGGCCAGAACTACATCAGATTGATCATGCAGTCAATCCCTTTGTTTTGCATTACCGTACATGCATATTTTTCTGAAAAGTATCAGGTAAGGCATATGCCCAGCCTCACGATGTTAAAAAGAATAGACATCATATTGAGATTTGTGAATCCATTAATGCAAGGAAATCAACCATCTAGAATGATATCCTTGTTCCATCTTATGAAGGCCAGCTCATACTCCGGATAATTTGGAGTATGGATGAAATAATATTCTGAAATGCAAGGTAGTATATATGTGGGTGCTTCTAGGAGCGTACGAGATTATGCTATGTTTGGCAAATAAGATTATCATGGAGGTCCCTGATGAGAAGACTACTGTGAGTTTGTGGTTGAGACTAGAAAGACTATATATGATGAAATCTCTGATTTATAAGCTGATATTGAAGCAATGCCTTTTCTCACCATTTATGCAAGAAGGTACCCATCTTAAAGAGCATCTAGATTGTCTAAACACTATGCTTTTAGAATTGAGAGATATAAATGCTAAAATAGAGGATAGGACGATGTGTTGCTTTGTTGGAGTTGTTGCCACTATCTTTGAGAATCTTATTCAGTCGTTCATAGTTGGCAAAGAAAAGATTACCTTGGAAAAAGTTCGGTTGAGTCTCCATAGTGGTGAAGTTTGTTAAATGCTTATATGAACCATGGAGACATGCATGCCGTAGGATTGGGAACAACCCATGAGAAGAATTATGGTGCCACAAAGAAATAGCACAAGAAGTAAAATCTAAAACGGAACCAAAGATGATCAGTCTGAACGATATCTTGTATAAGGCCGCCATTAGTATCCGGCTCAGGTCATAAATAGTTTTCAGCCGATGTAGACTAAAGGGGTAGTCTTGATCCCGTGGAATGAATTCCCAGCATTGGATGTGGCTTTCCTCATGCTTGAACCAGACCGTTGTTTCTTTTAATCAAATAAGTAAACAGTCGTAGGATAATATGGTTATTTGTCTCCACAAGAAATTTCATCATTCAGTAGAAAGTGTTTACCAGCTCCTTCTTTTGGCCCATAAGTGAGTAAATTGATGTCTGATCATTTTCACTCAGATCTCCCCCGGTGACATTTCCCCGACCGCCACATGAGAAAATCAAGAAGATTGTCCTTCCAGAGGACCGATATATCAAGAAATTCTATGCCAAGTATCCTGACTCTTTGTACCATGATGCCGTGAGGTAAGTGCGGCTATTTCTTGGTGGTTCTCTATACTTTTGTCGTGGATTAATTCATACATCTAGTATTCGTCTATATGGAGCTTTTTAGTATGTTCTCACTTCTGTATCTTTACTTGTAATCAGAACCTTACATTAACTTATCTAGCATGAAGTGTTAACTTCTGTATTTTTCATGCCAACAGAATTAATGGGTTTGAACCTCCTCCATCAAGAATTTTTGCCTGGCGTATTCTAGAACTTAAAAAGGAAGGTGTTGGTGAAGATGAAACGATGGCTGTTGCTGAGGTAAATGAGTCCTGTTTAAAAGGGTTATCATGAAATTTCTCTCTGAAGCGTTTACTTAAACATGTAACTTTCTGGAGATGGAATACATAGAAGAGAAGAAGGCCAAGAAGAAGGCCTACAAGCAGCTTAAGACGGTGTCTCGCCTCCTAGGAAAGAAGCCACCTCCTAACCCATATCCAAGTGCCATTAAAGAAATACAAGCAGAAGAGCTAAAATTGGTACGTGATCGCTTCACAAATCCAAAGACGTTGGAGCTTGTCAGTAAAATGAGGGAACAGAAGGCAATCGAGATGCAGATGACCAAGTCAAAGGACATTGACTCATAGTTAGCTTAGCATCGGTTATCTGGAGTCTCATATTATTTGAATATATGGTTAGTGCTCAGTTGCCTTTTTTTATTGTTAGGCGAGACAGGTCTTGAAGATGAATATAATGGTTTGAGAATCTGATGTTCTATGATCTGACATATGCCAGGCTTTATTGATTCGGTTATGGTTTGGGAATTGCATAATGCTACCATATACTGTTTTTTTTCATGGCTTTATGCTCCTATGCCCTCCCTTTAATATCTTGATTCTTTACTCTTTTGTGCAATGTGAACAGAGTTAGGTGGAATAACTAAAGTTTCGACTTTTTAATGTGATACAAATTTCTCATCAGTATCTCATCTTTAATTGGTACTGCAAATATTAAGGCCTTGACATACCTTTTGCTTTCTTAACCTCTATTTATATCAGGCCTTGATATCTTATTGTCATAATAAATAACATGACAGCCCTCTGTAAATTTAAGATGGGGAGCCTTGGGGAAGTGGAACATGCAGATGATAAGATGCGGTTCGCATAGGCTACCTCAGGATTGGAGTGGTTTATAGCAGTGCATAGATGGAGGTTGATCCTTTGACCAATGAATTCAGTTTCGAGGGAGGGGTAGGAGTGCCTTTTGTTTGTAATGTTTTCATCCACACTGAACTGAATTCAGATTGATAAGGAGTAGGTTAATGATGTTTGAGCATGCACTTTTTTTTTGAGTGCTTATTTATTTTCTATCGGTGTTTATGGATCGTCACAAGTCAAAACATGGTTAGAACACTTGTGTCTTGAATTATCCATGATTTCATATTGAATCTAATTCTATACGGATTCGAAATTTGAGGAAAGTTATGGTAAAACTTCGTTTGACACGATGCGGTAGAAAGCAACATACGATTTGAAGGACACACCGTATGTGGATTCTTATAGTTCCCCAATAAATCAGAATTTTCTTGAAGAGAGGGATGTTTGAAATTCTACTACTACTTGAATATGATTTGATCAGATATTGAATAGTAAAAAATCACATCCTTTTTCTTTTTTTCATAAGAGGGGTCTGAACTAGACAATTTTTATTGCATATATGGATGTTCCTGATTTAGCTGCTCTAATTTTGGTGGGTCGAGTGAAGGAAGCAGCTACGGCTTGGGCCCCGAAGGTGCAACACGTGCTATTTCCTGATGAGTGGATTGGCTAGATGAAGGGGTTTGCAAGGATAACTTCTTGTTTGGCCTTGGTAAATGGCTGGCAGGTAGGTCTTTTTTAACCGCAAAGGGGTGTTCGACAAGGTCGTACTTTGGCTCCGTTACTTAGAATTATTGGCTTCATATTGAGCTGAATAAATCTCACCCAAGTCACTTGAGGCAACACAATGCATTACGTTTGAAGCATCACATCAAGGTCCAACCAACATTTGAAGTGTTTACAAGCATGTGGATGCTTGTTGGAGGAATAGGTAACATTGTCTCATTGTTCAGCACATCCCCATATAATCACCATCCATTGCTATGGGATGAAGTCATCTTCCCCTTATACCGGGATAAATAAATTTCATCCCACAATAAACTATCTCAGAATAAATAGTCATCATGATTACATTATCCATTATTTATTCCGTCTTTATTCCTCAAATCAACCAAACAAAAATGCTGAATAAACCTCATTCCACCTTATTCCTTGTCTCTCTTTTGAAATGCCCATAGATGTGGGAGAATCAATGAAACCACTTCGTTTTTAGTTCCTACATCTCTAATAAAATAAAAATTAAAAGAGGATCATCATTCAAGGATCCCCAAATGAGCACTACAATGTTATAACCAGTTCAATCAAAGCAGAAAGTTTAGGTGAAAGAGAAGGATATGTTTGCCATTTAATTAATGGAAACTCATCAAGTGGCAACTCAAGTGCTAATCATGTCCATTGGGAAAAAGGAGTCACAGGGCGTATCCAGTTTCTCATATAGGTTTTAAAACCCAATTCTTAAACATAAAGAAACCATCATTTTCAGTTTTAGATACATAAACTTCTCATGCATCTGGCGCTGCTTCTAGTACGGAGTGATCAGTGATGACAGCAAGCACTTCTAAGACTTTTTTCCCTCAGATAATCACTGCTGGACTATTTAGGCACCAGGAAATCAGTTTTTCCTTCCTTCGCATAGAATTATGTGGTACCCATGCCTGCAAAGCATCCAACTATATTGCTCAAATATAGTTCAAGCAACAAAAACGTGCAGAAAAGTAAAGCAAGCCTAATTTCAGCATCTAGATGCTACGTCGTCAGTATGCACAACGCTAAAGAGAGGCAAGCAAAAGTATCAGGAACAAAAACCTACGTAGATTTAAATGGTGCACTTGTAGCCCCAATAGGAGTGCTAAAGGCAACATCCTGAAATGGTCCAGCCATTTTCCCCCTGGGAAACCATCCAAGGTCTCCACCCTTCTTCCCAGAAGGGCACTCTGAAAACTCAGCAGCAATCTGCAACAGACAACAATATGGATCAAACAAAGTTTCTTCCTTTTTTATCTGTAACCAAGAATGCGAAGAAAATGGTTGATACATATGATAACGAAAATCCAAAAGAGATGAAGATTGTTGTTTATAGATATCATATCTAAGGTCTATTTTTTAAGAGATGCAAGAAATGCTGTAGCATGTACTCATGGATGCTCATACAGAGAACCATAAAGTATAAACATCATGTACCGCAGTGAATATCTTTGTTAGCTTAAAGGTACCTTAGCAAACTCCGCGGGAGGAACTTTATCCCCATTGCTTAGCCAGCCATCTTGCAGCTTCTTGTATGCATCATTAATTTTCCCTTGCTTCTCGCATAGAACATGTCGTGCTGAAGTAACCATCCAAAATAACTCATTTGATGTGAAGAGTGACATACTTTGTGAAACAGATAAAAACCACTGATTTGACTCAACATAATTTGAATCCGGATCAAATATCCATAAGTTAATAACACTATCCAGCTTTAGCCATTGAAAAGATCTCCTCACAGAAAAAGATCACATATATGATTACAGAGTTGTTTTTCAGAAGGGAGGTGGATGACCACAGTATATTTAAACAAGGTACTAACCATAATGCACTAAATGTGCCAACACAGAGTCAACGAGGTTTCATTCCTGAACCATTTCAGTAAGTGAATACCTAATTTCTTGCGACTGCCATCAAGGAATAAACTCCATTGGCATTAATGAAAGCTTAGTGTCCTGCTACCTACTTGTAACTAGAAATCAGTAAAATGACGAAGCTTTCTCCCACTATAAGTAGGGTCACCTACATGAATTTTTGCTCAAATCCATGTTGAAAGATTCGACTATTTTTTTACGTTGGTTATCGACTACCTAACGCAACCCCCACAAGGGGGGATTTGAACACCGGGCCTTTGGGTGGTAGGCATACTGCACTACCACCAGACCATTTAAGTGGGTACATGTAACTAGAAATCAGTATCTCAAAAATTGTCTGCGTATCTACTATAATGAATACACAAACAGAATCCTGAGTCCTGACCTAGTATGGTTTGTGTGCACCAATCAGTTTACACATAATGAACACACACACACAGAGTCCTGACCTAGTATGGTGTGTGTTTACCATTCAGTCTACCTACAAATATCTCTCTTCCTAATCGATTCTGAGGGAGAAAGGTGCTTGGCATATGTGATGGCAATGGTCTGCAGATATCATATGATCATTTCCTAGTGTGCGTGCATAACTGTGATACTAAATTGAACTGAACTTATATGCCACACAAAATACCAATACTGATGCAGCCTGTGACTGATGTACATAAATGGTGTGCTACCATGAACCAAGAAAATGTCGAAGGTGAGCCAACTTACAAATTGCTATTAAATTCTATTATTCTGATAAAAATAATGAACCAAAACATAATAGTCATATCACTCAGATTCCACACTTAGTCCTTTTTCTTGAGCTAACCCCAATTCTATAAAAAATCCAAAGTTCACTGTGATACGCAGAAACCATATTTTCCAGATATAAAATGATTTTGCTGTCAGACCATATGACAAAATTAAAGCAGTATCAATGTGTACCAAAGTTCCAATATGTCAGTAAAACCTTATATCTATAAGTAACAAATGTTTAAGAGATACATAGTTAAAGATCTGGGGTATCTATCGATACCATACAACAGAAAATTCAATTTCATATTTAAATCCTCTTGCTCCGAATAGCAAGATAACAAAAATAGTTGTATATACTGTTATTAATCTAGAATTCAAGAAGCATACCAATCGGTACAGTTTACCAAAACTACATATTCGAGGTCTGTTTCTCAATCTTATGTTTCTTGAACACCACGAAATCATAAACATATATCTCTCACACGGCAGCTTCCTTTCTTGGAAGTTTTAATCACCATGAACCCTAGTTAAAAAATCAGATATGGTTATAGCTGTACAAGTTATACCTTCCATCACCACTTTGTGGAAAATCGTTAGATATGAATACCTGTAACTAACTGGATTGGTGAAGTAATCTCTCTCCAAAGATGTGTTCTTTTACCAACCCACAAAAAAAGATTTTGTTGCGATCAGCTATCTCAATCCAAGAAACTCAACCTCAGACCACATCTGTATATTTGTCTAGTCAAAACCCTAACGATATGGAAGGTCCACGAAACAACAGAAACAAAGAAACAAACTTGAAAAGGAAAGAACATGGAGCATCAACGGCACACCTTTGACGTAAGTGCACGTGCCGAGGCCGTCAGCCGACTTGCCGGTCTTGCCCCCCTTGCTCTTAGAGGCCCCTTCATCGGCGCCGCCAGCCGACTGCTTGGCCTTTCCCTTGGGCTCCTTTGCCTTGGAATCCTTCCCCATCGATCGGTGGAACCTGCGGTAGCTCGAGCTAATATACCGATCGATCCAAACGGCAAACCCCTAGAATACTAGATTTTTGGGATAAAAACAGCGAAGATTAGCCGCACCTTTTGATGGAAATTGGAATGGAGAGAGAGGCAGGAAGAGTTTCTTGTTTATTTGGGTAAATTACAGAAAAGGATTCTAAATATGCTTCCATTCTCAATTAAGGATCTCATTTCTGAGATGTAATAAGGAGAGACTGATTTTACTTTTTAGGATTTTTAACCTATAAACCTTATAAACCTGTTAAATTACCTTTGCAATCTTCTAAATATCGATATTCCTTCCTCGACCATGCAAACTTGATAATCCTTACCGCATGAACCGTGTGATCAACTCCCATCCATTATGAATTCAAAACTAATCGGATTCTTTTACTTTTTTTATACATAATGCCCATTTCATTTATCAAAATTACAATGAGTGCACTTCTTCATCGTGACCGTCCTCCTCACCTCCCTTTCCCCACCCATCACCAACTCCACCCACCTGTGCAGGACACGATGTCATCGGTCTCTCTCACCCTAAGGAGGTAGCACACCCTAATCCGACTGGTCCTTCTCCGGAAAGCCCGACGAGCTCACGGGACGGGGCATGGTGGTGGGATGCTGGTGATGGTGGTGCTGGCGGTGGCGAAGTGAATGTTAAGAGGCTTCTCCTCCGTCTTCAGCTTAAAGGGTGTTAATATACTAATAAAGATATATGATGTGATTATACCCACTACATTATGTACAACATCTATCCCATAAATAGATGATTGTTTAGGGCTTAAACTTGTGAATTTATATGATTTATTAGTACATATTGCACTATTACTCACAACTTTTGTGGTTCTTTATGCCACATGAATGCAAGTATAATATAACATTTAATGCCTTAATGAGATGCGAAATATCTAGATTGCATCCCCTATTATGAATGCATATGATGCATACTAAATGCAACTATATGCTTCATTTGCCACTATTTTGGTCTGACTTGTGCGTGAACAACATGAATGCCATTCTATTACAATTAAGTATTTATTCATATATGATTTCATATATTACCATGATAATAGAGAGGATTGAACATTGAATTGTCAATATTTTAATAATGAAATACATGAATACCATGTCCTAAGTATGAGATATTAGTAGCTTTATTGTTCTGTATGGCATGCGCTCAAATGCATGATGAACTGTGATGTTGCTTCCACTATTGTAAAAGTTGGTTGACCGACTATATTAGGCCTAGTCGGCCAATCTGAGGCCGACTTTTACATAGAACTTTTTATTTTTTTCTTTATTTAAAAGCAAATTTATTCTAAATACGCTTAATGTTATATTTAAAGTCAATTACTTCTTTTGTTTCTTTATTATAGTATAGAAAATGTACAAATCTATACAAAATAATTTATATTTTTAAAATAATAAAAAAATTCAAAACCTACTAATGGCCGACTAAATCCGATTAGTCGCCCGACTACCGATTAATCCTTAGTCAGTGACCCTGCTGATCGAATACCGGCTACCGATTTCTCCAACCTTGGTTGCTAATATAAAAGCTGTGATAGGTATGAATTACAATATAAAATTGTATCTTGGATAGATTATGCAGATAATAACCCGAAGGGACTCATGAAACTTATGGGGCCCGATCTAATATGTGATGATTAGGCGTGTTTGTGGTTGTGCCGCAAAAGTTGCGAGTAGTTATGTGATATTGTATTATACATCTATTTTAACATGCTCAAATGGAGTTGAAGCATGAGGCTATGATAGGCTCTAGCCCCCATGGGTGTGGTACCCTATTAGTCACATTATCGTGGAGAATTAGGAGTGGAGAGGATCATCTATATCTAAGTTGTGAGACTTCATTTTTCTTAGAAGACTCTAACTAAACCCAAGGATGAAATAATAGAATGATAATGCTACTTCGTACCTTGATGTGAACCAATTGCATGTTGTTTCTTAAACACAAGTTTTGTACTTAGAAAAGTATGATATAGTTGTTGTAATTAACACAGAACTGCACGTCTTAATACTTGGGATGAAAGCAGATATGGATATATCCGAATGTTCGCTTAATGTATTCGAAAAATGATTGGATATAGATATCCGTATCCAACTATTAATAAAATACGGATCGAATATGGATACTTGTTGTAAAATTTTCGAATACGGATATTGTAATAGCTTGAATATCCGAATCTAGATATTCGAATACAACATTTAATATTATCTTATATATTATTAATATACTTCCGTTTGTTTGGGATGGTCAGGAACGAAAGTTACAAAATCATATCCTCTTTTTGCTTCCGGTCAAGAATGCAAGTCACTTCGACGCTCTCTTTTGTGATGATGCAACTTACTTATATTTCATTGCCATTTTTTTAAAACCGTCATGAACTTTGATAAAAAAAATTAATTCGTATTCGTATTGATCGTTATTCGATCCGTATTCGGATACCATATTTATTGGATCCATATTTGGATTCACTCTTTATTTGATTCGTATTTGAATTGGCTCTTTATTCGATCTGTATTCGGATCCACTCTTTATTCGACCCGTATTCAGATCCGATAAATATCCGATTCGAATTCATATCCATATTTTTAAGGATATGATTTCCTTAATGTATATCCGAATTATATACGCAACCGTATTCATATTCGATAGAGATGAAGCGAATATGGATATGGAAATAAGCATATCAAATCCGTATTCGATTCGTTTTCATCCCTACTTAATACAATATTCTGAAATGTGAATGAGTGCCTTCCCCTATACTTTGAAGTGAATAAGTTAGATGCATTAACTTTTAATCAATAGAAACTCCGTTCAACCTAGTGCAATATTGCTTGAAAATCATACTTGATAACCTACGTTTAGGCTATATGACTTTAATGATGTAATACAACTTTTCACCATTCAGACGTAAAGATGTTATATGTTTTATAAAAGAATTATATCAAGCAGAAGCAAATTGTAGAATATAATTATTTAAAAGAAGATTCCTTGAGAAGCTATCTACAAGCTTTGATTCATTTTTTGTTTTCAAAGGACTTATGTTAAAACCAAAGTCACAAATAAAACACAAAATATAATTCTCAGATGAAAATACTTTTCAACCAGTCCATCGTGTCGACCGATCGAATGATTAAGGCTAGTAGTGAATTCATTGATGAATTAGACCATTGTCGAGCACCTCCAATCTTTTTAGTGGATAACTCTTTTAGTCAGATTTAGATTCAGGCCAATTCTTTATTTGTGTAAATTACAAAAAAAAGATCTCCACTGTACCTCGATTATCAATTAGGAGCATCTTTTTTCACTTGTAAGAAATAGGGACATGAACTTTCACTTAAGAGTTTACCGTCAACATATAAGGGGAGTTGAAGCTTATAGAGGCCTCTATCTGAGACAGAAACATAAAATCAATCCTCTCTTTATTACAATTGAAAAATGATTCCTTTAATTGAGAATTGAGGTATAGTTGAGATACTTTTTTATAATTTACCATATTTATTTAGTTGACTATTGATACTAGAGGTTAATATCAATTATTTGAACATTAAATGATTGGGCATGCTACTAACTAGACTAGTCAACACAAACAAAATTTAGTCAACTATGATTTTTTTTTTCTAAATGCTTGTTTATTCATGTTTTTTGTGTTGCACATCTCTTAGATGTTTGACACCTCTTTGTGAATGAGACTTCTCCTTTGGCCTTATTATAGAAGGGAAATGACTTTCTATTTAATACACTTCTATACAAAACATGCACACTCTTTCTAGCACTTGAGCATACTCATTTCCTATGTGCTTTAAAGCATATAGCTCATTTTCCAATCATTCTTGAGCTCTCAATCAGCGTCGGATGCATACGTTTTAACTTTGATTCTCAAGGAAGCATTTCTAAAACATACTATGGTAAATTGATTATTCACTAATCAAGCTCTTGCAGACCTTTTTTTTGTAAAGTAGGTACCCGATGTGTGGGTCTCTTCTTAGTGTAAGAGGTAAATCACTTCCTTGAGGGTTGTTCAAAGAAGGAGAAGGCTGTAAGTGAGATTTTACTACTCTCAACTTAAGTAGTGAGGTTGTATAGTGTAACATGCTTTGATGGACGTGCAGAGGAAGGAATTATAGATGTGGTGAGGATGGTGGTGGTGGTACCATATGGCAGTTACAATCTCATACGATGGCAGCTGCGTCGAGTGGTGGTGATGATAGCAACAAGGGGCAAAAGGAGAAGGTGGTAGTGGTTGCGGTATCAAGCGGGGATGAAGGAGAAGATGGTGGCAAGTA